>CAJQZJ010032426.1:862783-959064 GCA_907164525.1 Lophiomys imhausi
CACACACACACACACACACACACACACACACACACACACACACACACCTAAATAGGTAAGTGATTGGAAAGTCTGGTGGAATTCTGCTGTGAATCCATTTGGCCCTGTAATTTTTATTTTTATCTAAAAGGCTTTTGGCTACTATTTCAGTCTCATATAGGTCCATTTAGGTTGTTGCTTTCCTCTTGGTTTAATTTTCCTGGTTTGGCTGAATCTGGAAATTCATCTATTTCTTTTAGATTTTCCCAGTTAATGGACTATGGATTCTAAAAATATCCCCTTTTAATATTCTGGATTTCTTTGGTTTCTCTTGTAATGTTTTCCTATTGATTTCCTATTCTGTTAATTTGGATCCCCTTTTTCTTTCTTTTGGTTAGTTGGCCCAAAGCTCTGTTGATTTTGGTTATCTTCTCAAAGAACTAGCTCTTAGATTCATGATTCTTTGGGGTATTTTTTTTGCTTTGTTTTGTTTTTTGTTTTTGTTATTGCTGTTTCTATTTCACTAATTTCCACTCTGATGAGTGTTATTTCTTGCCATTGATTCAGTTTAAATTTGATTTGTTTTTGTTTACCCAAATTTTTGAATTGCATCATTAAGTCATTTATTTGTGCTGTCTCTGATTTTTAAATTTTTATTTATGTTTTATTTCATGTGCATTGTTTTTTTTTTAAAGATTTATTTATTGTGTATACAGTGTTCTGTCTGCAGGTATATCTGCAGGCCAGAAGAGGGCACCAGATTTCATTATGGATGGTTGTGAGCCACCATGTGGTTGCTGGGAATTGAACTCATGACCTCTGGAAGAGCAGCCAGTGCTCTTAACCGCTGAGCCATCTCTCCAGCCCCATGTGCATTGTTTTTATGTGAGCCACATATATGTCCAATGGCCACAGAGGTCAGAAGAGGCCATGGAGTTCCAGATAAATCAATGAACACTCATAAAGATGAGCTACCATGTGCTGGGACTTGAACCTGAGTCCCCTAGAAGAGCAACCAGTGGAGCCATCTCTGCAATCCTGTCCCTCTCTGATTTTTCAGCATAGGTACTAGAGCTATGAATTTCCCCCATAGGACTCCTTTCGGTGTATCCCAGAGGTTTTGTTGTGTTGTGTATTTTCATTTAGTTCCAGGAAATTTTTTCTTTCTTGATTTCTTCTTTGACCCACTCATCATTCAGTAGTGAGCTATTGAATCTCCATGAGTGTGTGTAGTTACTAGATACTTGCTGACTGTCTCTTGTTTTGTTTTCTGAAATTCACAGAGATCCGGCTTCCTCTGCCTCCTGAGTGCTGGGATCAAAGGAGTGTGCCACCACACCTGGCACTGTTTGCTATCAATTTTAAGTTCTATTGCATTGTGTTCAGCTAGGATACAAGGAGTGATTTCAATCCTTTTGAATTCTTAAATACTTGTTTTGTGTCCCGGTATTTGGTCATTTTAAGGGAAGCGCCTGCGTGCTGTTGAGTTGAAGGTGTATTCTTTGGGGTTTGGATAGACTATTCTGTAGGTATCTGTTTAGTCTATTTGATGTATGATATCAATTAATTTGGATGTTTCTCTGTTTATATTTTGTTCAGATGGTATGTCTTGAAGAAAGTGGAATATTGAAATCACTTACTATGAACAATGAACAGGTTGATGTTAATGTATATCTTTAAATCTAGTAGTACTCTTTATTTTTTTTGTTGTTTTTTTGTTTTTCGAGACAGAGTTTCTCTGTTTATCCTTGGCTGTCCTCGACTCACTCTGTAGACCAGGTTGGCCTCTAACTCACAGAGATCCACCTGCCTCTGCTTCCGGAGCACTGAGATTAAAGGTGTGCGCCACCACGCCCGGCTCACAATTCTAATCTTTATTTGGAGACAGGGTCTGTTTGTGTCTTCTTTAAACTCCTTGAATTCTTTGATGAAATTTATGACTGTTCATTTAAATTTCATGCCCTGGGGTTCATCTAAATAATTGTCATTGGTAAACCTTTCTACAAGACTGATAGGATTTTGGAAAGGAGATACTGGTCTGATTTTTCATGTCGTTTGTATTTTTGCCATGAGATCCGGGCATGTGGGTTTCTTTTGTTAGTTCTTTGTCTGATATGGACAGAGCAGGTTTGGGCAAAAGATCTGTGCTGTGTGTGGGTTGGACAGAGACTGAAAATGGCTTAGGTGGAATGAAGTCAGGTGAACAGATAAAACCCGGCTGGTGTGTAGGATATGGGTCCTGGTTCAATCCTGGAGTAGGGGTAGAGCTGGCTGGCTGGAGAGGTTGACTATGGCTTGGAATGGCCTTGTGGGTTGTGAGGTAGACAGGACAGGTCCTTGCAGGAGCCTAAAGTTTGGCTGCATCAAAGCCAAAGATGTCTAGACTAGGCTGGGGCACTGGATGTGGGCCCTGGACTAGATCTGGTGGGTTAGGGAGGGTTAAGCCAGACTCACCAGGCTAGACTCTGCAGAAGGTTGTGCAGGATTTGGCTGAATGGAGAGGTTCTCTTGTTAAATATTAGTGATTACTTGGTGTTTTGGGTTCAGAAATAGCTGCACACTGTCCCCTCGAACACCAGGCTCAGACTGATGGAAGTTTATTGAATGGTGAACCAAGACTGACCAGTCAGGGACCCCAATCCTAATTTGAGAACCAAGACTGAGTCCCTAAGCCATTCCCAAAGTGAGTTTTTATTAATTTTTTTTATTTTTTATTTTTTTATTTTTTTTTGGTTTTTCGAGACAGGGTTTCTCTGAATATCAATGGCTGTCCTGGACTCAATTTGTAGACCAGGCTGGCCTCGAACTCACAAAGATCCGCCTGCCTCTGCCTCCCAAGTGCTGGGATTAAAGGCGTGCGCCACCACCGCCCGGCTCCAAAGTGAGTTTTTAAAGGAAAAAAAATCATAACCAAACAGAAAAAAATCAAAACAATCAACTCTATTCCAGGTACATTGTGTTGAACCAAGCAAGAAACACAATACTATACCAGGTGCGTCATGTCTAGGCAGCTAAACAAAGCAAGTTAGGCTGATTGGCTGGGATCTGGGGCAGGAGAGGGCTTAGGGGCTCTCCAGTTCCTCATCATTCTAGGGAGTGGAACATGGCAGGGTATTGTGGTTTTGTATAGGCAGAGCATTTATCACTTATTCAAGCAGAACAGTTACAATTAACAAAAGCTAATTTTTTTTTAATGTCAGACAAGCAGAGCCTGAGAACTTGAGCTTGATTTCACTTTATGATTAAGATGGAGACTAGGGGGCTGGCGAGACGGCGCAGCGGTTAAGAGCACTGGTTGTTCTTCCGAAGGACCCTGGTTCAAATCCCAGCACCCACATGGCAGTTCACAGCTGTCTGCAATTGCCAGGCGTGGTGGCGCACGCCTTAAATTCCAGCACTAGGGAGGCAGAGGCAGGCGGATCTCTGTGAGTTCAAGGCCAGCCTGGTCTACAAAGTGAGTCCAGACAGCCAGGGCTACACGGAGAAACCCCGTGTCTCGAAAAACCAAAAAAAAAAAAAAAAAAGATGGAGACTAAAGACAAAATTGGCTGCATGCATGCTAAAAGCCACAACAGGTCTCAGCAGAGAAGCCTTAGTGATGCTGAAGGCTGAAGTGGGCTTCTGCAGAGGGGCTAAACTTAAGTCGGTTTCAACACTTGGAACATCTGTACGGAGTATTTGTTTACATCTTATCTCATCATTGGAAATATTTGTCTTCTTCACTCTCTCTCCTATTAATTTATTTTCTGGTAGTTTCATTTAGCAGGCTTTCCTTGAATATAGATTCGTATTAGAGTTTTTTTTTTTTTTGGTTTTTCGAGACAGGGTTTCTCTGAATATCTCTGGCTGTCCTGGACTCACTTTGTAGACCAGGCTGGCCTCGAACTCACAAAGATCCGCCTGCCTCTGCCTCCCAAGTGCTGGGATTAAAGGCGTGCGCCACCACCGCCCGGCCGTATTAGAGTTTTAAAAAAGGTAGATGCGGGCCAGAGAGATAACACAAAAGTTAACAGTGCGTACTGCTATTGTAGAGGACATGAGTTTGTTTAGGTGCCCATATCCGTTGCCTCACAGCTCCCCGTAAATCCAGCTCCAGGGGGTACCCTAGTGCCTCTGGCCTCCGAGGGCACATGTATTCACGTATACATACCTATATGCAGCCACACACAATTAAAAACAAGTATTTGTTTCAAAAGGTGGGTGAAACTGGGAAGAAAGCGCGGTCAGTAAAGTGCTTGCTATGCAAGCTAGAGGTCGGGAGTTCCGATCCCTAGCATCCATACAAAAAAGCCAGGCATGGAGGTGTGTGCCTGGGATTCCCGTGCTGGGGAGACAGAGACAGGAGAATCTCTGGGAGCTTCCTGCACATTCAGTCTAGCTGAATTGGCAACCTTCAAGCTTAGTGAGAGACCTTGTCTCGAAAATTTAAGGTAGAAGCCAATCGGTGGTGGCACACCCCGTGAATCCCAGCACTTGAGAGGCAGAGGCAGGCAAATCTGAGTTTGAGGCCAGCTTGGTCTATAGAGTGACTCCCAGGACAGCTGAGGTTACTCAGAGAAAGCCTGTCTCAAAAAAAATTATTTTTAAAGATTTATTTATTTTACATAGTTGAAAACTCTTATCTGCATGTACCCCTTCATGCCAGAAGAGGGCATCAGATTCCATTATAGATGGTTGTGAGCCACCGTGTGGTTGCTGGGAATTGAACTCCGGACCTCTGGAACAGCAAACAGTGCTCTTAACCACTGAGCCATCTCTCCAGTACTCAAAATAAAAAAAAAAAATTTAAAGTAGAGATCTATAGAAAAAATACATAATAACCTCTGACATCTGTAAGCATGTACATGTGAACTTAAAGGGTAAAAGATAGGACACAGGAGGAAATCCTTTTTTGTGTCCAAATTCCCATCTAAAGTGAGGATGACGAACCACAGTGGAAGATACTTAAGGGCCATTAAAAACTAAACTGTGTGGTATTTAATAACTTTATAAACAGCTTGTGGTATAGTTGATTTTTTTTTTGTTGTTGTTGTTGTTTTTTTTTTTTGGTTTTTCAAGACAGGGTTTCTCTGTGTAGCCCTGGCTGTCCTGGACTCACTTTGTAGACCAGGCTGGCCTCGAACTCACAAAGATCCGCCTGCCTCTGCCTCCCGAGTGCTGGGATTAAAGGCGTGCGCCACCACCGCCCAGCGTGTTGTTGTTGTTTTTTCAAGACAGGGTTTCTCTGTGTAGCCCTGGCTGTCCTGGACTCACTTTGTAGACCAGGTTGGTCTTGAACTCACAGAGATCCTCTGCCTCCCAAGTGCTGGGAATAAAGGCGTGTGTCACTATGCCCAGCCATTACAGACAGCTGTGAACTGCTATATGGTGCTGGGATTTGAACCCAGGTCCTTTGGAAGAATAGCCAGTGCTCTTAACTGCTGAGCCATCTCTCCAGCCCTGGTATACAGTTGATTAAAAGAACAAAGACCTTGCTGAGTATGGGGGTGCATTCCTTTAGTCTGAGCAGGCAGAGGCAGTGTGCTGTTTAAAAAATAAAAAACTAAAACGTCCCAGTCATTTGATTTTTGTCAATGAAGACTCAGGAGCCAGATGCTGGATTGAAAACTTGTTAGCTCAGAGAGGCAGAGAAAACACACCTAGCTGACTTTTCCTATTCTACCAATGTCCCAAAAGCCAAAAGCCCTAAGCTAAAAAGCCCAGAAGAACCTGGATGAAGAAGTCTAGAAGGAGAAAACTCCAAAGGAGCAAACCTCTGAAGGAACCTTGAAGGAGCCTCTGAAGGAGTTAATTCAAAGGAACCCCAAGTCCTTCTTCAGATTGTCTTTAAAACCCTCAGCTCAATGTCCCTCCTTTCTGCTTAATCCCCGTCAGCTGGTTTCCTGCTCCACCTCTTGACCTCAGGTTAACTTTATTTAGTCGTGTGTACAAATAGCTCTTGGATTAAAGGTGTGTGCTAGGGCAGATCCACTCCACAAGTTCTTGTTCATAATAAATAGAAAGCTCTTGGCTTAGAGTTGAGCTACACCATAACTATTTGTTTACAATAAACAGAAAGTTCTTGGATTTAAAGGTGTGTGGCTTAGAGGTGAGCCTTACCATAACCATTTGTTTACAGTAAACAAAAGGCTCTGGGTTAAAAGCTGAGAACTCAAGCCGGGCGGTGGTGGCGCACGCCTTTAATCCCAGCACTTGGGAGGCAGAGGCAGGTGGATCTTTGCGAGTTCGAGGCCAGCCTGGTCTACAAAGCGAGTCCAGGACAGCCAGAGCTGTTAAACAGAGAAACCCTGTCTCGAAAAACCAAAAAAAAAAAAAAAAAAAAAAAAAAAAAAAAGCTGAGAACTCCCACAACAGATTTTCTAGAGGTTCACGATGTGATCAAATATTCTGTAACATTCCCCCCTTTCTGTCTAAATGATAAACTTTTCCTAACATCAATAAATTACATATATGGTAAGAATTACATTCACAATGTTCAGTCCATATGTATTTAGCAACCTAAAACATCTTTTTAGAACTTAAAACAATTTTCTTAAATCTTAAACAATGTAAGTTCAACTGTAAGACTATAACTATCTAGTCTCCAACTACATCAGAGACCTGAGAAGGATAAATATAATCTGAATAAACAAAGTTCAGAGCAAGCAGCTTCTAAAACTATAGAAATGACAGACAACTAGCTGCCTGCACAGTTCCCAATTTCTTTCTATAACTTTGAAGCATCTATCTTCAGCCTATTGGACCAGTATATCTGACAGGCATTAATTGTAAAACAGGAATTATGAAGGGCTGCTTACCCTGTCTTGGCAGAACTTGGCAGTCAACTTTACCTGCTTCCAAGTTTGCCCATTTTGGACAGCATTCTGTCTACAGTTGAACCATTGTCCAGTGGCTGGCTTGCCACCAATGCAGCCATCTCCAAATGGAGATTCTCTGATGCTCATCATCTTCTTCGAAGTAGAATGGGGGTGCTGTCAGGAGTTGTCATGTCTCATTGTCAAAAAAAGTCTTAATTTAATAAAACACCCTTTTTTTAAAAAAGATTTATTTTATTTATTTTATGCATATGTGTGCTCTGTCTGCATGTACACCTGCATTCCAGAATTGGGCACCAGATCACATTGTGGATGGTTGTGAGCCACCATGTGGTTGCTGGGAATTGAACTCAGGACCTTTGGAAGAGCACTAGGCAGTGCTCTTAACCGCTGAGTCATCTCTCCAGCCCCAATAAAACATCTTTAAATGCCATATTCTACATATTTCTTGAGGTTTTTGAAGACCATCTATCTATCTCAGTATATCTGAATAAGGAAATGTTGCCTTTCTCTAGCAACTTAATATCTGATTAACTTAGAAAACATCTGTGATTAACTAAACTAGTATCTAACAAAACCACAAGTTTGATCAACTGTTAACTTGTATTTCTTAATTATCCTAAACAGTTTGTGATGGTAGGTTTTTTTTTTTTTTTTGGTTTTTCGAGACAGGGTTTCTCTGTGTAGCCCTGACTGTCCTGGACTCACTTTGTAGACCAGGCTGGCCTCGAACTCGCAAAGATCCGCCTGCCTCTGCCTCCCAAGTGCTGGGATTAAAGGCGTGCGCCACCACCGCCCGGCACGTGATGGTAGGTTTTAAAAGAACTAGAACTTCACATTTCATTTTAAGAATTGTATAGGTACAATACCTTAAAAAGAGTTGATACAAAGTATGTTATAACAAAAAAATAATTTTAATTTTGTATCAGTATACAAAGAGCTATAAGATTCAATAATCTACTCCTTTTTCCTATCATTCTTATATCATGTCTATAGCTCTCCTTTTTTCTTTTCAACCCTTTCCTCTTATATAAGAAAAAAGGGGACTGGAGAGATGGCTTACCAGTTAAGAGCACTGGCTGCTCTTCCAGAGAACCAGGGTGTAAGGAAAGATAGATTAATATAAATTAGATTTAGTTAATATCTAGGGGCTTCTGATACAGTCTCTCTTTTTTTTTTTTTTGGTTTTTTTCGAGACAGGGTTTCTCTGTGTAACAGCCCTGGCTGTCCTGGATTCGCTTTGTAGACTAGGCTGGCCTCGAACTCACAAAGATCCGCCTGCCTCTGCCTCCCGAGTGCTGGGACTAAAGGCGTGCGCCACCACCGCCCGGCTGATACAGTCTCTTAATCCAGGGCATGAAGATCAACTTGGCTGTGGGCAATTAACTTATCAGTTTATGGACTAAAAACAAGGATGAAGTCAGGTGAAACGAGGGGAGTCTCTATGGACTAAAAACAAGGAGGAAGCCAGGTGAAACAAGGAGAGACTCTATGGACTAAAAACAAGGTTTATGGCCTGGCATTGTTTTCAGCTTCTAAATGGGCAAAGCCCAGATTAAGCTGAAGCAGGTGGAACAAGGAGAGATCCTATTTAAGGACAAGTGGATGGAGCCCAGGGGGCCGCATGCTAGAGAGCCCCATGCTAGTAGTTTGTATCCTCTGATGGAGAAAGTGCTGGTGGACTGATGGCCAGATCTCTCTGAGGCAGAAAGAAGCTGATGAGCAGAGAAAGCCTCAGCAAGACAGCAAAAGGCCAAGGACTAAACCCTGTGGCTCAGCTTTTGCCTAGAGGGGACTGACCTGTCCGAACAGTGGCCTGAAAGGAACTGTGGCCAGTTTTAAACACTGAGGCAGAGCAGCAGAGTTGCTGATACAAAGGAAATAAGTTGGCTTACAGACAGCTGAGGTCTCCTAGAGAGAAGAAAGCCTCAAGCCTTATTTAAGGTGAAGTTGCCATAGCCAATTTACCCTGACGGATCTACGTCTGAGATATTCCAGAAGAAAGACTGCTAAGTGCATTAAAGAGTCTACCACAGAGACTGTGTTCCTGATGACTGAGGACCTGCCCCAGAGACTGTATCCTTCTAAAAGTTAATGAAAATAGTTGTAATAGTTATCAATAGGTTTAGTGACTAGGCAATAGGGGTTGTGGGTGCTGGGATTTGAACGCAGATCCTTCGGAAGAACAACAAGTGCTCTTAACTGCTGAGCCATGTCTCCAGCCCCATCGCAGGGTTAGTAGTTAAGTGAATGTTTATAAGTGAATATAGTTATTAATAAATATGTGTTTAATAATTTAAAAGGTTGGGTTTCACCAGCACCCTCCTGGCAGTTCACAGCTGTCTGTAATTTCTGGGCATGGTGATGCACACCTTTAATCCCAGCACTTGGGAGGCAGAGGCAGGATGATCTCTGTGAGTTCAAGGCCAGCCTGGTCTACAAAGTGAGTCCAGGACAGTAGGATACACAGAGAAACCCTGTCTCAAAAAACCTAAAAAAAAGTATTATCTTTCAATTGAGATTTAGAAATTTTTCTTTTAAAATTTGAAACTAAATATACCTTGAAGTGTATTTATTTTTAGTTCACAAAGGAGATTCACTTTGAATTTCAGCGTACCTTTTGTAAGCAACTTTTAAACTTAAATCATTGTAAATCCTATGTGCCTGCCTCTGCCTCCCAAGTGCTGGGTTTAAAGGTGTCAACCACTGTAGAGAGCTGCGACGTGCCGCGCCCTAAAGATGGCGCCGGTTTCCACCTTCCACCAGCCCAATGGTGAGCGCTCTCAGTGGTAAACAAGTCCATATTTGGCTAAGACCGCTGATCTGGCTTGCTTCCGCATACGTGGGCCTGTAAGATAGCACCACGTGGCTTTACTTGATTGGCTGTTCATATAGTATTTAGCCTGTGGGTTGGGTCTGCCTGATTATTCGGAAGACTGTTTTCAAGGGACCTGAATAAACTGCTGGAGAAGAGCTTTTGCGAGTTGCGTCGTTCTTGCTGGTCGAGGTCGACGCGACAAGTGGTGGCCCTTACGGGGAACCAGAAAAGACTCAGAACTCCTGCAGTCAGGGGCAGTGCACTGGTAAGTTCCCGGAATAAATTGGGACAATAAAGTTTCGCGGGAATTGCGAACTAAAGGTAAAGTTTCGCGGAAATTGCGAACTAAAGGTAAAGTTTCACGGGAAGTTGCGAACTAAAGGTAAAGTTTCACGGGAAACTGCAAACCGAAAGTAAATTTTTAATCATGGGATCGTCTCAGTCACATCCAATTTTTCTGGCTCTTCAGGAGCTACTTTTAGCTAGGAAATTGAAACTTGAGAAGTCAACCCTAGAAAGATTTTTGAATGAATGCGACTCCGTGGCTCCGTGGTTTGCAGTGTCCGGGAATCTTATGGTATCCTGCTGGGACAAATTAGGCAGGGACTTGGATTTTGCTTGGGAGCAAGGTACTCTGAAGCATGGAGTAAGACCGGTTTGGAAGATGGTGAGGAGTTGTTTAGAAGATCAGAGATGCTGTAAAGCAGTCAGAAAAGCCCTATAGAGGGTAATAGAAATGTCAGCTTAAAGGCTGTGCTTTTTAATGAGCTTCAATAGGTCAGATGATACAAAATGCATTAAATTGTCTCAACAGTTGGCAGAATTTTTACCACAACTGAGGTTTGGGGGTAGGGGTGGTGGTTTGTTTTCAGGCAATGGTTCTCGCCTTGAAGGATGGTGGCCCACACGAGTCTCTGACCGGGACCCCCCCAAACAGCCACGCTGGGCACCTTTTTGTAGAGGATCCACAGGAGAGGAAGGACCTTTTCCCTGGACTGGATGTCAGGGGCGCAGAGCAGTTTGGGTTCAACAAGATTATTTTTCCTTTAGCCCCATGATTAGTAATATAGTGAATAAGTCTCGTACAGGAATGCTTGATATATCTACTAGGGATCCTCAGCAGACTGCCACCAATCCTTTTGATTTATGGCTTTTGTGTGGAGCAAATGGTAGCTGTATGGATTTGGGACCTATACTTATGCTTGGGGGAGGAATTTATCAAAGAGGTAGTTTTTCCCTAGGGTCCGCTGCCAATTTGGATTTTTCTAGTGGTAGTGGCTCTGGTATTGGTATGTGGGGAGCCACAACCCTAAGATGGCACCTGGCTTAATGCCAGAAAGCTCAAGCTTAGCTGTAAACAAGCCTTAGTTGGTAGCAGCTGCCTAGCCCGGTGTGCTTCCTCCTTTTGTGAGCCTATCTTGGATCACCAGGTGGCATGATCTGATTGGGTTTGAGTAGGCATATAAGGGCTTGGGGGAGGAGAAGCAGAGACACAAGCAGAGACACAAGCAGACAATCAGAGACACAAGCAGAGAAGCAGAGACACAAGCAAGGATTCGGAAGACTGTTTTCAAGGTTCCTGAATAAACTGCTTGAAGAAGAATCGTGGTTGTGTCTTTCCTGCTGGTCAGGGGGACGTGACAAGTGGTGGCCCATACGGGGAACCTCTCCGCGGGTGAATGATTCAGAACTTCTTACAGTCAGGGCAGTCCCAGGTAAGGTGGGACCAAGGTTAGGACCTCGGTAAAGAGACAATAAGGTCTCCGGAGGGAACAATAAGGACCTCGGTAAAGAGGCAATAAGGTCTCTGGAGGGAGCAATAAAGTTCCGGGATTCGGATGAGTAAAAGAAAAACAAAAGCGAAAGTATGGGGAATTCACCATCACAGCCCATTTTTTCCGCTCTTAAAGAGCTATTAAAATCTATATTGCAGGGAGGAGCATGGCCTATTTGGAGACTTGTTCGTAGTTGTCTAGGAGATCAGAGATATTGCAAGGCCATGGAAAAGGGACAAGAGGCATTAGAGCAGTTAAAAGAGGAGCGCTCAGTCAAATCTGGGAAAGATACTTCGGAAGAGGATAGCTCAGAGTCTGAAGAGGAACTTGAAATGTTAGCAAGGGAAATGGAGAAGTCATCTTTGAAGAAGAGTTCTGACTCCACCCGTATAGAACCCTCAGCTCCAGGGCAGCCTGTGTTGGTGCCGTCTTCATATAATGAGACTTCCCCTCCGAGTGGTCCTAGTGGGTGGTCATTCTGTCCAAATGTCTGGAGGGAAGTGAGACATGAGCTGTACTATCCTGTCTTTCAGGATGGAGAGGGAAATCGTTACCATGAACCTCTCGATTTTAAGGTAATTAAAGCACTCGCTGAGTCTGTCCGCACTTATGGGATTAATGCTGCTTTCACTGTAGCTCAGGTGGAAGCTCTTAGTCATTATTACATGACTCCTAGTGACTGGATGAGCTTGGCACGTGCCTGCCTGTCCTCTGGGCAGTATTTAGATTGGAAGGCTTTCTTGATTGAGTTTGCTAATGAACAAGCTGCTGCTAATCGTGCAGCAGGAAACCCAGCCTGGGATGTGGACATGCTTCTTGGGCAAGGTCGATTTGCTCAACAACAAACTGGGTGTCCGGCTTAGGTGTTTGAGCAAATCAATTTAATCGCAACCAGAGCTTGGAAATCATTGCCTAACAAAGGGGAAGTGAATGGCAATCTAACTAAGATTATTCAGGGTCCCCTGGAGCCTTTCTCAGACTTCGTGGCTAGAATGGTTGAGGCCGCTGGAAAGGTATTTGGAGACCCTGATTTGGCAATGCCCTTAATTAAACAACTTGTGTATGAGCAATATACAAAGGAATGTAAAGCAGCTATCACCCCTTATAAGAACAAGGGGTTGGAAGCCTGGATAAAAGTGTGTAGAGAGGTGGGGGGTCCTTTGACTAATGCAGGTCTTGCAGCTGCTGTTGTGTATATTACACAAAACAAAACAAAAAAAAAGTAATGGCGCTTGTTACAGTTGTGGAAAGATGGGGCACCTTAAAAGGCAATGCCCCAAGAAAGGAAGACAAAATAAAACAGGAAGTGGGAACCACCCTAAGCAGCCTGGTCTTTGCCCCAAGTGCAAGAAGGGAAATCATTGGACAAATGAATGTAGATCTGTTAAGGATATGAATGGTCAGCCTTTAACACAAAGTTATGGAGGAACTCGTCCAAAAAACGGACAGAGGGACCCCCGCCTTCAGGGCCCTCAAATATATGGGACAATGGAAGACCCTCAGGAAGAGAGGTGGCCAACTCTGAGATCTCCCACACAACGCGGAGTGCCACTCAGGGCTCAGCAGGATTGGACCTCTGTTCCACCGCCAGGGCTTATGTGGCCCTTGATTTGGAACAGTGTCCTCTGTTAAAATTGGTAGTGAAGGGCTGGAGAGATGGCTCAGCGGTTAAGAGCACTGGCTGCTCTTCCGGAGGTCATGAGTTCAATTCCCAGCAACCACATGGTGGCTTACAACCATCCATAATGAAATCTGGTGCCCTCTTCTGGCCTGCAGATATACCTGCAGACAGAACACTGAATACATAATAAATAAATCTTTAAAAAAAAAAAAGAAAAATTGGTAGTGAATAGAAAAAGGCCGTTAGTCTTGCTGCTGTGGGGGATGCATTCTACGGTACAGACTACAGCTGCCTTGAATAATTTGTCAGCCAATGTAGCCACGGCCTTGGATGTATTGTGGCAGGTGGCCCAGATTGGCTGTGAGCGGAAAATGACTGGTTTGTGTGTGACCTTTGTGCCATATCAAAATTATACTGTAGCTGCAAATTTGTCTAAGCAACTCTCTCAGTATCTTACAGGAAATTGGTCTGGCGAGTTTGATAAGCTGATGCAGAATCTGAGAATTGCCATCGTGCATGTGAATTCCACCCGGGTTGATGTCTCTGTTGCTGAAGGACTGTCAACATGGATCCTCCGAGCCATGAATCATCTGAAGGAATGGGCGGGAATGGGTGCCCTAGGAGGCATGCTCTTCCTAGTCAGTTTCATTGCCCTATGGTGTATCTGTAAGATGAGGATTTCACAGAGGCGAAGTAATGCCATGCTGGTGCAAGCCTTTGCTGCCTTGGAGGCTGGACAGCCGCAAGCTTGGTTGACTGTCCTAAAGGACTAAGCTATCATCACGCTCAGGATGCAAGGCTAAGCACTGCACTTGGGGTCAGCTTCTAGCGACTTCAAGAAGGGCATGTTTGATTGCATATGGGTTGGTATCCTAGTTTCCCATCTCTGAGAAAAAGATACCGGACAGGTATGGCACCAGCCTGGTTGGCTACTGGGCGTGGGGTCATTACAATGTCCTTTACATGCATATCAGAGATCAGACCTCTACCCTCGCCTGTTGCATTTTAAAACAAAAAGGGGGAACTGTGGGGAGCCACAACCCTAAGATGGCACCTGGCTTAATGCCAGAAAGCTCAAGCTTAGCTGTAAACAAGCCTTACTTGGTAGCAGCTGCCTAGCCCGGTGTGCTTCCTCCTTTTGTGAGCCTATCTTGGATCACCAGGTGGCATGATCTGATTAGGTTTGAGTAGGCATATAAGGGCTTGGGGGAGGAGAAGCAGATGTACAAGGTTCCTGAATAAACTGCTTGAAGAAGAATCGTGGTTGTGTCTTTCCTGCTGGTCAGGGGGACGCGACACTGGTACTTGGAATTCTCCGTTTCATTCTTACCGCAATAAGACCTTTTCAGCCTCGCCAGTGTGTCTCTGGCCTCCTTTTCTGTGGATTGTAAGTAATGGGAGTGCATCCTTGGGTGAAGAAAAGTTAGTATGCACTCCGGACACATGCTTTTATGCCCTGTGCTGGAATGCCACAGCCTTTCCTGTGGCTGTGGTGACTAGAATGCCTCGATATGTACCAGTTCCTGTAGAGGCCCCTAATACCATGATGCTATTCAGGCTTAAAAGAGATTTTGGCATCACTGCAGCTATTGTTACTGCCATCACTGTTGCTGCTGTGGGGGCTACTGCCTCAGCTATTGCCTTGTCTAGTTCTATACAGACTGCCAATGCCCTGAATGACATCTCAGCCAATGTAGCACAGGCATTGGATACTCAGACCTCTATGAATTCTCATCTCAAAGGAGGCCTTATGATAGTTAATCAACGCATAGATTTAATACAAGAACAGATTGATTCTCTTTGGCAACTAGCATAGTTGGGGTGTGAGTGGAAAATGCAGGGTTTGTGTGTTACTTCGGTGCGGTATCAAAATTTAACAAAGGCTGCTAATCTGTCTAAGCAATTGTCAGAGCTCCTCTTACAGGATTGGTTGGCTGATTTTGAAAATAAGATGAGAGAGCTGAGAGCGACAATCATCCACAGCAACTCCACTCGGGTGGATCTGAGTTTGGCTAATGGTTTGACTTCCTGGAAACAGGCGGCTATGGATCATCTTAAGGAGTGGGCAGGCGTAGGCTCTTTGGCGATACTGATGATACTAGCCTTTCTGGTTTGCCTATGGTGCATCTACAATATGAGAGCCACACAGAAGAGTAATGCAGCCATGATTATACAGGCCCTTGCCGCCATTGAGGCGGGCCAGTCCCCTCAGGCATGTTTCGCTGCCATGAAGCCTTAAATCTTCACTGAGCATAGTCCCTGCCCACTGAGGTATTCGTTCCACGGATATTAGGGTCTGGTAAGTCAGTGACGGAGTGGACGGATGAGTCTCGGCCACCTAAGACAGGGCAGCCCCGAGTGGGGAGGCTGACCCAGAGACGGGTAAGAGTTTGAGCACCGCCCTCCTACAGGCTCAGGCCCACCGTGAGGTCCCCAGATATGGGGATTATGAAGCCTTTCCAGGGACTTACACCAACATTTTCTAAAACCAAAAAGGAGGAACTGTAGAGAGCTGCGATGGGCCGTGCCCTAAAGATGGCGCCGGTTTCCACCTTCCACCAGCCTGATGGTGAGCGCTCTCTGTGGTAAATAAGTCCATATTTGGTTAAGGCTGCTGATCTGGTTTGTTTCCGCATACGTGGGCCTCTAAGATAGCACCACATGGCTTTACTTGATTGGCTGTTCATATAGTATTTAGCCTGTGGGTTGGGTCTGCCTGATTATTCGGAAGACTGTTTTCAAGGGACCTGAATAAACTGCTTGAGAAGAGCTTTTGCGAGTTGCGTCGTTCTTGCTGGTCGAGGTCGACGCGACAAACCACCACATCTGGATCTAAATTTTTCTCTACTTGGAACTTGCTCTGTATCAGGCTGGCCTTGATCTCAGAGATCTGCATGCTTCTCTCTGACTGCTGGAATTAAAAGGTCTATGCCTCCCACTTGTTGGGATTAAAGGTGTGAACCAACACCACTCTGTTCATTGTAACTCTAGAATTTATAAACCAGCTAAATTTTATAGTGGTCTGTCTCTGCTGGGATTAAAGGCATGGGCTACCACCACCCTGTTCAAATATTTTATTTTAGCTCCAAATCATTTCAACTCTGAGAGATTTAGAAAACAGGTTTGAATTGTAGTAACCCTACCCTTGCCTGGCTCTGGTTCTATTTTCAATCCATCTAGAGTGGCACCATATAGGTCCTAAAACCTTCTAACACATTGCTTCCCATCTTTTTTTTTTTTTTTTTTTTTTTGGTTTTTCGAGACAGGGTTTCTCTGTATAACAGCTCTGGCTGTCCTAGACTTGCTTTGTAGACCAGGCTGGCCTCGAACTCACAGAGATCCACCTGCCTCTGCCTCCCAAGTGCTGGGATTAAAGGCGTGTGCCACCATGGCCCAGCTTTTTTTTTTTCTTTTATTACTTCCCATCTTTACTCTCTCCTTGAGGATTTCCCAGATAACTTACCAAATCTGACATCTTCTCAGTTTGTTCACAGCAAGAGTGATCTATTCTGTCTCTCTGTCCCTAGGGTCTTGCCCCACATTGGGAGCCAAAATGTTCTTTAAAAAAAAAAAAAAACTAACTAAAGCCGGGCGTGGTGGTGCACATCTTTAATCCCAGCACTCAGGAGGCAGAGGCAGGTGGATCTCTGAGTTTGAGGCCAGCCTGGTCTACAGAGCAAGTCCGGGTCAGCCAAAGCTATTACACAGAGAAACCCTGTCTCAAAATAAATAAATAAATAAAATAAAAACTAACTAAAATGTTCTAGTCATTTGATTTTATCAGTGAAGACTCAGGAGGCAGATGCTGGCTTGAAAACTTACTAGCTCAGAGAGGCAGAGAAAGCACCCAGCTGACTCTCCTAAGCCACCGACGTCCCAGCCAAAAGCCCTCACTAAAAATCCCAGAAGAACCTGGATGAAGTCTAGAAGGAGAAAACCCCAAAGGAGGAAACCTCTGAAGGAACCTTGAAGGAGCAAACCAAAAATAACCTCTGAAGGAGCCTCTGAAGAGTTAATTCAAAGGAACCCCAACTCCTTCTCCAGGTTGTCTTAAAAACCCCCAGCTCATGTCTGTCAGAGAAAGGGGGCCAAACAGCTGAAGATTGATGTTGTAATGTATGGAGAGAAAATGGGAACTGTCCAGGCAGCCACTGGTACGTCGTTTCTTAGTTTTGGATACTGCTGGCCCTGCACTTCCTATATAATCAGATATATTTACCCCTCTCAGGTCTCTGAGGAGGTTGAAGAATAGATAGCTAGAGTCTCATAATTAAATTTTGAGTTGTTTAGGAATCAAGAAGGTGTTCTGGATCTAAGAAAATGTTTTTAAAACTGTGATGAAAGTTGAATTGGATATAGAACTTTAAACTCATAGAGATGGTTAGATAGAATATTAAAGTCAGGTGCCAAATACATATGGACTAGACATTGGGAATGTATGCTAAGCCATATAACTCTCATAATTGTGGCCTAATTATTTCTGTTGTTTTTTATTGTATTTGTTGTTATAAGAGAAGGAGCCATTTGTTGGACTGAAAGGGGGAACTGTTGGGGGGAAAATGATATACCTTAAACTTAAAAAAAGGGAAGAGGATGGGAGGGTGGGACTGGAGGGGGGAGTAGGGAGGGGATTGCGATTGAGATGTAACTTGAAAAAATAAAAAATAAAAACAAAAAACAAAACAAACAAACCCTCAGCTCAATGTCCCTCCTTTCTGTTTAATTCCTGTCAGCTGGTTTCTTGCTCCACCTCTTGACCTAGGGTTAACTTTATTCAGTCCTGTGTTCTTAGAGGTGAGCCTCACCATAGCCCTTTGTTTACAGTAAACAGAAAGCGCTAGGGTTAAAGGCTGAGCCATCCCATAATTACAATCAGATTTTTCAATTCACAGTCTGGGGGTTCACAGTATGATCAAATATTGTGTAACACAGGTGGTCTCTGTTAGTTCCAGGACAGTCAGATCTCCATAGAGAGACCCTATCTCAAAGCAAACAGACAGAACTATGACCTCATTTCTCAGAAACAAGAGTTGTGGGAGCAGGAACATGAAGCCAGAGGTAAACAGTCTCCAGGGATGCAGGCCTCTGCGGTTCTCAGGCTAAATCAGTGATTCTCGACCTGTGTGTGTGGGGGGGTGTCACTTACCAGATATCCTGTATATCAGATATTTATGATTCATGACAGTAGCAAAGTTACGGTTATGATGTAGCAATGAAACAATTTTACAGTTGAGGGTCGCCACAGCATGAGGAAGGTTCCTAATAAATCATGGTTCCCCAAAGCTCACACACAGGCTATCAAGCCCTTTGAGCTCCAATCTTTTCTTTTTTAAAATAATCTATTTTTATTTTATGTACATTGGTGTTTTGACTCCATCTGTTTCATCAGATTGTTTGGAACAGGAGTTACAGGCAGTTGTGAGCTGCCTTGTGGGTGCTGGGATTTGAACCCGGGTCCTCCGGAAGAACAGTCAGTGCTCTTAACCGCTGAGCCGTCTCTCCAGCCCTGAGCTCCAGTCTTAAAGAGTGTGTGTGTGTACGTGTCCCACATCCTTTCACAGGCAGCTCTTGACCTGTGGGGAGGGTCTTAACCTGACTCGGGAGGTAAGGGAGTGAAGAAACACACAGCCACATAGAACAGCTGCAGCCAGGTGGACAGGACTCTGATGGAGAAGCCTCAGCACCCCAGGGGCTCAGCATTTTGTTATTTGTGGTTGACCAGAGAGGCAGGGTTACTGTATGTAGCTGAACAAGGAGGCGGGGCTATAGTAAACGGCTGGATCAAAAAGGTTTAGCCAATCACAGTGGGCACCGTCCCTGTAGGGGGTTAGTTTTCAGACCTTAAACACGGAGGCAACGAACAAACGCTGTGCTGGACACTTCCTGCACACACTGTTGACATTCACACATGGAGTGGAGGGAGCCTTTGCCATTTCCCCACAGGTCTGGGGTTCTGGGGTCCTTGACACATTCACTCAGAGCCTCTTCTGCTCCCCTCAGCTCCCCTCTCATTTCTCACATGTTCAGGATAGATCTTCACGTTTAGTCCAGGGGCCGTTCACTGCAGTGCTGGATAGACAGACTGTAAAAAGAAGAAGGAAGATCGTTGCAGACGCTGGGCCCAATAGAAACCAAAGGGAAGTTTTAGCAAGGTAAAGGGACTGAGACCTTGAGTTCAGTAAGGATCCAGTGGGAGCAGGAGAAACCAATCTGATCCTAAGCCTTTTGCCTTTTTTAGGATTTGGGGACATAACTGGGCCACATCCACGCTATCATTATCGTGGGCACAGGCATCCTGGACGTAGGTGCCATTATTTGCCAGTTATCCTGACTAAATCGCAGGGCGAATGGATGACTCCAGAAGTAACACCCAAGAAGAATGACACATTGACATAAACAAATGTGGATGTGACCAAGCCACCTGATGAAAACACATTGACCCCAGTCCCCTGACAGGTCTTACCTGCTTGGATACAATTACCAGACACAAAGCATGTAAAGCCACCAAGATTTTTCCCTCCCCGGGCAACGTGCCTCCTGTCTGCGTGTGCTGGGTTCTGCAGCTTTTGGCTGCCTTCTCCTCCCCAAGTGTGGTGCAGCTGCTGATTGCAGCAGCTCCTCCGTGGTGCAGACACACTGGGTCCCCTTAGCGGTGGTGGTGAGACACAGGTCGCTGCTGCACTTGCCTGGCTCCCAGGGTTCAGGCTGAGGCCCACCTCGCAGGCAGCACCCACTTGTTCACTGCCTGGGTACATCTGCGTGCATGTGTGTATTTTTCCCAAAAAGCAGTTAAGCTGAAAGCGAAATTTGGAACATGGCTGGGTCCTTCGGCTATGTATCCATCCCTCAGTTTAATTAATTATTTATTTATTTTTAGTTTTTTGAGACAAGGTTTCTCTGTGTAATAGCCCTGGCTATCCCGGACTCGCTTTGTAGACCAGGCTGGCCTCGAACTCGAACACACAGAGATCCACCTGCCTCTGCCTTCCAAGTGCTGGGATTAAAGGCGTGCGCCACCATGCCCGGCACTCATTTATTCTTCAAGTAGCCAAATTTCCTGCCACTTCCATGGACATGCCTCCAAACACAGCCCAAGAACCAATAAAACTGCACCACCTATGACGCTGTACTTCTGAGGTTCCATAAATCTTTCCATGTACTAACATGCAACTACCTCCCTCTAGATTTTACTTATCAATATATAACTGCCCCTCTCTCTGGAGTCTACTTATTCAAATGTTTTACACCCTATGCTTAGATTTGGACCCCCTTCATCTGTATTTCTTTCCTCATGGATCTTGTTGTTTCTTCCGGACCCATTACCTTTTAATCTGTACAAGCACTTTTCTCTCTGGACTGCTCCCTTATCTGATCCATAACATTCCCAGTAGCCAGTGTCCACATTCTTGTCCCCAATTGAGTTTCTGTTCAGGTGTTACACGCTGTGTTCCTGCTTGGCCTCCCGGAGGGACTTGACCTAACTGGGGGCAGTGAGGGAATGGAGAAAAAGGCAGACACACAGAGTTGCTGCGGTCAAGTGGGCTCTCTAATGGAAAGACTGCAGCACCCTGGAATTGCAGCATTTTTACTATATACAGTTGGCAGATAAACAAGGAGGCAAAGCTTATGGCATACAGCGGAATCAAGGAGGCAGGTTCCTCTAATTTCAGTGGGCGCAGTCTCTGTCGGGGAGTGCTCTTCAAGATGTAAATGCTGGTGGGAGTTCTAGGGTGGACATTCTCTGTACTCGTTATCAGCATCTACAAAGGTGCAGAGGAAGACTTGGCCATTTCCCTTTGAGCTTCACCCTGGGGGTTGGGAGAGGAAAGAGTCCCCATTTTCCCACGGGTCTGAGGCTCTGGGGTCCTTGACATGGCTGTACCCAAGCCAATAGCGCACATTTCCTCAAGGACTTTACGGATGCAGACCTTCCTCTGCTGCCCACATTTATGCCAGATTTCAACACTGAGTCTCTTTCTCCATTCTCTCCACCTTATTTTTTGAGTCAGGGTCTCTCCCTGGACCTGAAGATGACTCATTTAGCTGGATGGTCTGATCAGCCAGCCCTAGGGATCTCTGTCTCTGTCTCCCCAGTACTGGGATTATAGGCACATTGCTGTAACCCACATTTTGTTTTGTTTTGTTGTGTTGTTTTTTCAGAGGTTTCTCTGTATAACAGTATGGGTTGTCCTGGAACTCACTCTGTAGATCAGGCTGGCCTTGAACTCACAGAGATCCTCCTGCCTCTGCCTCCCGAGTGCTGGGATTAAAGGCGTGTGCCACCTCACCCGGCCAGAAAGGCTTTCTTTTGTGTTGTTTACCAGGCTCTCTTTTCTCCACTCCTCATTGTTCATCCCCTGAACTACAACTGGCTCACATCCACTCTCTTACCCCATCATAACACTTTAGGATTGGCACTTGTGTTCCTTTTAGTTCCTCCTCAGAATGTCATGTACTCCTTATGTAGACAGTCCCCTCCTCACTGGAGACTTGCCATCTCACTAGGAAATGAACTGGGTTGCACTATGTACAAAGCTTCATTACACGCCTTCTTCAGGTATTGAATATCTGCAGATCCCAGAACCCTGGTGAAAGCAAATTTCAGCTCGTATTAGTACATCAAGGTTCAATGCTGAGCACGAAGTTCACACTTAAGGGGCCAAGGCAGGAGGATTATCATGAATTGGAGGTCAGCCTGAACACATCAGTTAACCATAATAATTCTACATAAAATAATTTCATAACATATGGACTTAAAGTCACAGTCATTTATTCTTCAGTGTATGTCTCCAGGTTGGCTGACATTTAAGCTTTAAGCAACTGTTAGATATAATTGACACTTTTTTTTGTTTGTTTTGGTTTTTTCGAGACAGGGTTTCTCTGTGTAGCCCTGGCTGTCCTGGACTCACTTTATAGACTAGGCTGGCCTCGAACTCACAAAGATCCGCCTGCCTCTGCCTCCCAAGTGCTGGGATTAAAGGTGTGCGCCACCACCGCCCGGCATAATTGACACATATTGCTGCAGGTTGGGTCCATGTTTGCTACAGATTTCTCATTCCCAGGACCACAAGACAAAGGGCAGGAAGATAGAAGAAAGAGGCCAGGTCTGATAGTCTACTTCAAGCCTTTCCTTTCTCTACACTGGCCACAGGAAGCCATGTGGGATGCATTCCGTCCATCACGAGGGCACAGCAGAGTGTGAGCCTGAGAGTCTCCAGGGGATAACAAGGCACCAGGGACCAAACGTTCCGAATACCATGTGTAGAATGTCTTATTTACATCCACATTGGGCTTTTTTCATTTGATTCTAGCAGCTCTAGGAAACAGGTAGCCTTGGTAGTCATGGAAACTTAGGGGTGATGCTCTCCATGCCTGGAGTTTCCTCTTAGGTCATTAACACTTCCATCACTGTGATGTAAACCCTGAAAATATGTTGTTATCCTCTTCACACATTTACAGTAGTGCAATGATTAAAAATTCTGACTTCGCCGGGTGTGGTGGCGCACGCCTTTCATCCCAGCACTTGGGAGGCAGAGCCAGGTGGGTCTCTGTGAGGTCAAGCCCAGCCTGGTCTACAAAGTGAGTTCCAGGACAGCCAGGGCTATTACATAGAGAAACCCTGTCTCAAAAAAACAAAACAAAATTTAAGTTAGAAGACACAATGACATTTTGAGGTGTGAAAGGTAATCTAATTTTATTAGATTATGGGATGACATTAATGTTTCATAGAACAGTGCTTATAGGAAACAGACAGTATAGTGTACTCATATGAGCGGTGGCTCATGTCTATAATCCCAGCACTTGGGGAACTGAGGCAAGAGGATTGCCACATGTTCAAGGCCAGCCTTGAATATATAGTGGGCTCTAGATGAACCTGGGCTAACAAGCATGATCCTGTCTAAAGAAAAAAAAAAAAAGACATGAAATCAATGGCCAGATGGCAAATAATCTTCAGAGTGCCACATAAGCAACAATTGGATTGACAAATATAAAAAACAAGTAGGAAATAAATCAGTACCTCTGTTAATCCATTTCTAAGAAGGGGACAAGGCTAAAATGAGGAAATGAGTTAAAGGAGAAAGAACATGATATAAAGATATTAAGAACATGAAAAAAATGTGAGCCTGAGACGACCACCAGTCCGGCTGCTGTGCAGGCCCTGACAGTCTCCCAAGGAGGGGAGCGAGCTGGAGACCAAGAGGAATCCTGCCTGTGATCATGGGCTGAGGGTGGCAGTGAGTTCAAGACAGAAAACCCTGCTGGGCGGTGGTGGCGCACACCTTTAATCCCAGCACTTGGGAGGCAGAGGCAGGCGGATCTTTGTGAGTTCGAGGCCAGCCTGGTCTACAAAGTGAGTCCAGGACAGCCAGGGCTACACAGAGAAACCCTGTCTTGAAAAAACCAAAAAAAAAAAAAGACAGAAAACCCCCACATGGGGCCACATGGGTGGACCCAGGTGAGGAGGAGCGAGTCTGAGATAACAACCAGTCCTGCATCATGGGGCCTGGACAGGGAGCCAGCCTAAGATGACCACTAGTCCAGTGTCTGACAGGCTAGGGGGTGGACAAGCCATGTCTGGGATTACCACTGCCCAGTGCCATAAGGTACAGGTAGGGCATAGTACTCCTGAGATGACCCCAGACACTAAGAGACCACAGGAGCCACTAAGAGGAGCAAGTAAGTGGTGAAGAAATGGAAGAGAAAGAGGAACAGAAGGAGGTGGGCTCAACAAAGAGAGGCAGTGAGGAACAGCCCGATGTCTTCAGTAGTCAGTGATGCTACTTGGGACCATAGTGGGATCCTGGCCTTTGCTGTCATCAAGGGTCCATGGCCCTGAAACAGCAGGGGTCTGTTGTCACTAACGGCCAGGTGGATTGCCAGGCGTGGTGGCTCACGCCTTTAATCCCAGCACTTGGGAGGCAGAGGCAGGCGGATCTTTGTGAGTTTGAGGCCAGCCTGGTCTACAAAGTGAGTCCAGGACAGCCAGGGTTACACAGAGAAACCCTGTCTCGAAAAACCAAAAAAAAAAAAAAAAAAAAGAAAGGCCAGGTGGATGTCCTTGGTCTAGGCTGCCACCCAGGGACATGCTGATGTTGAGGGCTGTGCAGAACTGGCCCCATCCCTCTCCTGGACATCGTGGGAGAGCCAGTCCTGCCTCTAGCCAGCTGGAGCACTTAGGAGATCAGCCCACAAACCTCCCAGGAAACACAGTAGAACTCTCCCTAGTTGTGGGAGTTGTAGGTGAGCCAACCCCAGGGTATGAGCGTGGGAGAGCTGGCCCTGACACTCTCTCCCTTATGGTGACATGGACAAGGGAGAGATACCATCCTCCATCACCCTTTACCACCTGTGGCAGGGAGGAGACCTGGCCCTGGGGTCACAAGAGCAGCAGAGCTGCTCCTTGCCTGGGCAGCACAGTAGACCTGGCTTTGATGGCATGGGCATGGATGAGCCAGCCCCGAGGGCATCAGCATGGGTCAGCTGGCTCTGCCCCTTGCTAGCTGTGGCAATGGATGAGCCGTCTGGGGCAGGGCAGGAGAGCTCACTCCGTGATGTAGGTGCAGGAGAGCCAGCAGCCCGACCAGCTCAGTTACCTCCCAGGACCAGATCCAGGGCTTTGAATTGGCCCACTGCAACCTCTACCCTGTAGATGAAAACTGCTGGAGTGGGTGAAGGGGCCAGTCCTGCAAATCCAAAACTGCAGTCTCTATGACACAGGACAACAACAGGATATCCCAGAGGAGTCCCAGTGAGGTTCCAGTATTGATAGTGTAGCCAAAGCTAGAGGCCTCATATCAGACCAACAACTCAATGCAATGAACGTTTGCAGGCAAAGAAGTGTGGACAAAAGGGTATACTGTGGGACACACTGTGACACACTGCAGCTTTCACAATGAAGGGTTTGTTTTTTTTCTCTGTTGCGGGGAGGTTGCAAGGGTGGAGGGTTAGTACGAGGGGAGGGGAAGTTGAGTGGGATTGGGGTGTATGATGTGAAATTCACAAAGAAAGAACCAATAGAAAGTTAAAGAAAGAAGATATTAGGGACAGATTTAAGAGACAATAGGGAAGTGACATTAGGATGAAACGCCTTCTGCGGTAACCAAAAATACCAGAGATGTGACTGAAATCACCCTTTAAAGTGTCACTGATGTGGACAGGCACTGAGCAGGCACAGGTTCAGAGTGCAGTCTGGGGACCCCTGTCCTCAGGGTGGTGCATGGTTGGGAGCGCTGCTGACCCTCTCAAGGATGACCCTGAGCCTGCCAAGCCATTTGCTGCCTCCCAACTCTGGCCTTCCCGAGGCTGCTTGTTCCCCAGCGTGCCCTGACCTCCTTCACATCCTCCATTTCCACAGGGTATCATAAGCTCTAATGTGTGAAGGTCACTAAGAAGGGTCAGAATTATGTCACAAACCACTTAGAATTTATTTATTTATTTATTGATTGATTGATTGATTGATTGATTGATTTCTGGTTCTTTTGATCATTCCCTACTGGAAGTTTATCCCTGGGCTGGGCCCTCCCACAACAATCACTGATCAAGAAAATGCCCCACAAATTTGCCTAAAGGCCGATCTGAGGCAATTCCTCAGTAAAGTTCCCTGTTCCTAGATAATTGGGGCTTGTGTCAAGTTGATAAAAACAAGCAAACAGGGCTGGAGAAATGGCTCAGAGGTTAAGAACACTGACTGTTCTTCTAGAGGTCCTGAGTTCAATTCCCAGCAACCACATGGTGGCTTACAACCATCCACAATGAAATCTGGTGCCCTCTTCTGGCCTGCAAGTATACCTGCATACAGAACACTAATAAATAAATAAATCTTTAAAAAAAAACAAGCAAACAAATAAACAACAACAATAAACCTAACCAGTACCACACCCATAAATGGTGTGTATTCTGCATTCTGCAGTGGCTGAGATTCGGATTAAAGGAACTAGCCAACCTGGGCATGATTGCACACTCCTTTAATCCTAGCACTCAAGAGGCAGAGGCAGGCAGATCTCTGTGAGTTCAAGGCCAGCTTGGTCTACAGAGTGAGTTCCAGGACAGCCAGGGCTACCCAGAGAAACCCTGTCTTAAAAAACTAAAAAAGGGCTGGAGAGATGGCTCAGCGGTTAAGAGCACTGGCTAGGTCTCTTCCAAAGGTCCTGAGTTCAATTCCCAGCAACCACATGGTGGCTCACAACCATCCACAATGTAATCTGATGCCCTCTTCTGGCTGCAGGTGTATGTTCAGATAGAGCACACATGTGCATGAAATAAAATAAATCTTTAAAAAACAAAAAACAAAAAAAAAAGGAACTAGCCCAATTTCAAGTTCATAGGGTAAAAGCCAGTAGGATTTAGGATCTAGCTTGTATATTCTTCGTTTGTTTGTTTTTTGTTTTTTCAAGACAGGGTTTCTCTTTGTATCTCTGGCTGTCCTGGACTCACTCTGTAAACCAGGCTAGCCTTGAACTCACAGAGATCAGCCTGCCTCTGCCTCCCAAGTGCTGGGATTAAAGGCTTGAGTCATCCAACGTGCCCAGCCTCTTCTTTGTTTTTAAACGGACTTTATTACAGCTATTAATATTATATTTTCAGTGCTAGAGGTGGTGTGGAGCCTGACTGACTCCATCTTGAAAAAGATTCCATTTTGTATTAGGTTTGACTCAGAGCTGACCTCCAGTTCCAGGAACAATAACAAAATGCACACAACCTTGTATTTCAGGGGATGTTCCCTAGCCATTACTGGACAGCTCACTCTGAGAGAGCACCCAAAAAGTCTAAACAAACTTTCTGATGGTCAAGCTGACCACAGCTGGTTAGTCAGTAACAACTAGCCAATCAGATATGGACATGACTAGTTACCTAACTGTCATTCAATCATATGATAAAAAACCTGTTTGTCTAGGTCTGTATATAAACCTTGTGCTTTCTGGGCTCAGGTCTCTCAACTCGAACAGCTGTGTCAGAGAGCCTTGGGAGTCCAAACTCTGAGCTTGAATAAACAACCCTTGTGTATTTACATAGGAGTTGGCTCCTGGGTGGTCTTTGGGGTCTCGAGAACCAGCAGAACAGTGGAACTCAGGGCCTTGTGCGTAAGACGCAAGGGCTCTACTACGCTGCTGCATCCTCACTCCTTGATTATTTTGAGGCAGATCTCACTTTGTAGCCCAGGCTGACCTAGAGTTCTCTATTCTCCTGGCAGTGACTCTTGTGTGCTGGGTTTATTGGTATACAGTGCACTACCCAGTGTGGTCTGCTATTTTTCAATCAATCCTGTGTCTCATGTAGTTAGTAATGTAACTTAGAGGCCTGTTATCAAAAGCGCCAACTTTGACCCGATGGCTTCTGACAGGTGGTTCTAGAAGTAACTAAGTTGGGTAGTTCACAATTCCAAGGGCTGAGAATGTAGGGCAGTGGTGGCAGCATGCTTAAGGCCGTGAGTTCCATCCCCAGGCTCACTGAATGTAAAAAGAAATCTGCTGGGTGTAGAGTGGCTCCCCCTCGTAATCCCAGCACTTGGGAGTGTGAGGCAGGATTGCCATGTTGAGGCTAGCCTAAACTACACAGTGAGTTCTAGTCCAGTTTAGGCTACACAATAAAACCCTGTTTCAAAAAAAAAAGAAAAAAGAAAAGAAACAAAATAAAGCAAACAACCACAAAAACTAAAAGGAAGGAGAGAGGTGATGGTTTGAATGAAAATGGCCCCATAGGCTCATTCATAGGGACTGGCACTATTAGGAGGTGTGGCCTTGTTGGGTGTAGGTGCTGTGTTGTTGGAGGAAGTATGTCACTGGTGGGTGGGTGAAGGGGCTGATAGGTTAATATAAGTTAGATTTAGTGAATACCTAAGTTTCTGATACAGTCTCTTAATTCGGGGCATGAAGATCAACTGCTGTGAGCAATTAGCTTATCAGCTTATGGATGAAGTCAGGTGAAATGAGGGGAGTCTCTTTGGACTGAAAAACAAGGTTGAAGCCAGGTGAAAGAAGGAAAGACTTTATGACCTGGCATTGCTTTCAACTGCTAAGTGGGCAGAGCCCAAATTAAGCTGAAGCAGGTGGAACAAGGAGTGATCCTATTTAAGGACAAGTGGATGACGCCAGAGAGGCGCGTGCTAAGGGCCCCCGATATGAGAGAGCTCCGAGAGTCCTGCTGGAGAAAGTTCTGGTAGACCAATGGCCAGATCTCCCTGAGGCAGAAGGAAGCTGGTGAGCAGAGAAAGCCTCGGCAAGACAGCAAAAGGCCAAGGACTAAACCCTGTGGCTCAGCTTTTGCCTAGAGGGGTTTGACCTGTCCGAACAGTGGCCTGAACGGAACTGTGGCCAGCTTTAAAGACTGAGGCAGAACGGCAGAGTTGCTGATACGAAGGAAGTAAGGTGGCCTACAGACGCTGAGGTCTCCCAGAGAGAAGAAAGCCTCAAGCCTTATTTAAAGTGAGACTTCGATAGCCAATTTACCCTGACGAACCTGCGTCTGAGCTATTCCAGAAAAAGGACTGCTAAGTGCGTTAAAGAGTCTACCCCCGAGACTGGTTTCCTGACGACTGAGGACCTGCTCCAGAGACTGTATCATTCTAAAAGGGTATGAAAGTAGTTGTTATGATTGTCAATAGGTTTAGTGGATAGGTTAAAGGGGTTGTAGGAATTTATAGGATTAATAGTTAAGAAATTGTTGGTGTTTGTTATAAGCGAATTTAGTAATAAATAAATAAGAGTTAAATAAATAATAATTTAAAAGTTCGGTTACAGGTGGGCTCTGGGGTTTCAAATCTATAAGCCAGGCCAATGTCTCCCTCTCTCTCTTCCTGCTGCCTGCAGATCCAGATGCAGAATACCCAGCTATCTCTCCAGAACCAAGTCTGCCTGTGTGTCATCATACTTCCTGTGATGGTGATAATGGACTAAACCTCTGAACTGTAAGCCAGCCCCAATTAAATGTTTTCCTTTAAGAGAGTTGCTGTGGTCATGGTGTCTCTTCACAGCACAGTAACCCCGACTAAGACAGGAGAAACCCTCCTTACTAATGCATTAAGATGGCAGAACTGCCAGCCTGAAGGACATCAGAGCCTTGGAGACACAGTACTCACACACCTACCTGTGCCTCGCTTCCTCCCTTCTCCAAGCCAGACCAGACAGTTTAAGCAGAGTTGGGTGATATTCCAAATTCCCTACTGATTCCATTATTTCATGATGTGTTATCAGAAAGAGGAAAAGAAAACCTTGCCTATAATTCTTAAGTGAAAAGGCTTTCTAAACAAGCCTTTAAAAATACTTCACATGGGGCTGGAGAGATGGCTCAGTAGTTAAGAGCAACTGGCTGCTCTTCCAAAGGACCTGGCCCAGCATCCACATGGCAGTTGAAAACGTCCGTCTGCAGTGGCTGGGCGTGGTGGCGCATGCCTTTAATCCCAGCACTTTGGAGGCAGAAGCAGGCAGATCTTGGTGAGTTAAAGGCCAGCCTTGTCTATAGAGGGACTCCAGAACAGCCAGGGCTACAGAGAAACCCTGTCTCAAAAAACAAACAATAACAAAAAAAATCTTCACACTGAGCCACAAAATACAGTCCCATTGCAGGTAGTCTGTGGGTCAGCTGGAGACCAGGACGTCTCCTTTGAGAGTGCTTTGTCTGAGGGATTGTTTGGTTTATGCCTAGACCTGGTGAGAGTTGTTAGGTGTTCTTTTTAAAACATCAGCAACAGCTGGGCATGATGGTGCTTATATGGAAGCAGTAGGATCAGGGAGGGGCTCAAAGTCAGACTCACTATGTGACAAATCAGAGGCCAGCCTGGGCTAAATTAAAATAAACCCTGAGTTAAGAAAACAAAAACAAAGGAGGATCTGGAGAAATGTCTCTGAGGTTAAGAGCACTGGCTGCCCTTCCAGAGGTCCTGAGTTCAATTCCTAGCACCCACATGGTGGCTCACAAACATCTATAATGTGATTTGATGCCCTCTTCTGGTTACAGGTATATATGCAGATAGAGCACTCATATACATAAAATATATAAATCTTAGAAAAAAAAAAACAAAGGAAGGAAAATAGGAACAGCCATCAACACATGCCAGTAAACATCGCATGAACATTATGCTACTGGGTTATTTATGTCTTTCTTACTTAATTAGTATGTGTGTGTGTGTGTGTGTGTGTGTGTGTGTGTGTGTGTGTGTGATACAACCACGAGTGTGTTGTATCACAGCATCTGTGTGGAGGCCAGAGGATAATCCTAGAGAGTCGGCTCTTGCCTGCCATCCCGGGGGCTCTGGGGATTCAACCCAGGTTCTCAGGTCTGCTGGCAAGCATGTTTACTTTTCAGCCATCTTTTTTTTTTATGTGCATTGGTGTTTTGTTTTGTCTGTAGTGTGTCTGCGTGAGGCTATCAGATCTCCTGGAACTGGAGTTACAGACAGGTATGACTGCCATGTGGTTCCTGAGAATTGAACCTGGGTCCTCTGGAAAAGCAGCCAATGCTCTTAACTGCTGAGCCATCTCTCCGGCCCTGATTTAACTTTTTAAGTTATGGATTAAAAAAATAACTTATTTTTATTCTATGTGCATTGGTGTTTTGCCTGTTGTATGCCTGTGTGAGGGTTTCAGATCTTGGAGTTACAGACAGTTGTGAGCTGCCATGTGGATGCTGGGAATCGAACCCAGGTCCTCTAGAAGAACAGTCAGTGCTCTTAACCACTGAGGCATCTCTCCAGGCCCCTTTAAGTTATGTTTTATTTATTGTGTGTATGTGTATATATATATCTATGTGGGATGCAAGTGGAGGTCAGAGGGCAAGTGAGGTGTAGTCAGTCCTCTTCTTCCATCATGTGGCTCCCAGGGACTGAACTTAGGTAAATCAGCCTTGCTGAGAGGCTCCTAAGGAGGGTGATGTTTAAAGACTTTGCTATCTGGTAGGATATGGTGGCATGTGCCTATAATGCCAACAATTGGAGGGGGGATCTGGAGGATAAGAAGTTCAAGGTCATCCACAGCTGCACTGTGAGAGTTCTGGGCCAGCTGGGCTAACCAAGACCCTGTCTCAGAAAATAGAAAATCTTAGCTGGGCAGTGGTGGCGCACGCCTTTAATCCCAGCACTTGGGAGGCAGAGGCAGGCGGATCTTTGCGAGTTCGAGGCCAGCCTGGTCTACAAATTGAGTCCAGGACAGCCAGGGCTACACAGAGAAACCCTGTCTCGAAAAACCAAAAAAAAAAAAAAAATAGAAAATCTTAAAACTAGCTGGGTGTGGTGGCACACAGCTTAAACCCCAGCAGTCGGGAGGCAGAGGCAAGCGGATCTCTGTGAATCTGAGGCCATCTTGGTCTACAAGGCTAGTCCAAGACATCCAGGGCTTATTACACAGAGAAACCCTATCTTGAAAAAACAAAGAAACAAAACTCAAAACCACAAATCTAGCTATATCATTGATCTTAAATTATTAAGACAACATCATCAAATTAACTGCTGATAAATGCAGTGATTTCGTGAAACATCAGCTTCTCTGAGGATAGCTAGCTGAATGAGTCTGTGGAAGGACACACCATCCTCTCAGCCATGCTTCCTCCTGCTGGGAAACCAGGGAACGGATGCCGATACTCTTCTGACTGGCTCTGGAGGAAGGGGCCTTCACTTGCTATTTCCAGAAAATCCTGATAATGCTAAACTTCTATATTTAAAGTTATAAGAAACCCCCATCTCACTGGAGAAGAGACACCAGGACCCCAGGTTGTTGGCAAGCACTGCAACTACACCGCACGCCTCCCGACGTACGTAGCCCAGGCTCATGATTCTCCTGCCTCACCCTCCCTAGCGCATGGATGACAAGTGTGCACCAAAGCACTTGGTAAAAACTGGCTTGAAGATTTTGTTGAGACTGACTCCCGTAGTTCAGGCTAGCATCAAACTTAGTATGTAGGTGGCGATAACCTTGAACTCCTGATCCTCCTGCGGTGCTGGGATTACAGGGGTGTGTTATCACAGGAGGCACAGGAGGTCCATTTCTGGTTTTGAAATTTTCCCCTCTCTCTATATCACCATCTTACATTAGGAGTTAAAAAAAAAGCTAAACTCCATTCAGCAGTAATTTGGCGAGTATTACCCAGCACTTCCTCTGGGCCTGGCACAAGTAGTGTTTCAAAAGCATCCCAGGACCATTCAACAAAACTGAAGCATCATGGCTACTGCATTTTGTCCAGGCTCTGATGGGCGTGTGTAGCTCAAGTTATGGCATTTCCAGGTCTAATGACTCTGATCTGACTCACAAACAGCCTTATTTCACAATGGCTAGAGCACAATAAGAATCTTGTTGTCAGTTCTGGAAGTCACAGATGTTGCGTATGCAACGATAAGTGACTGGAGGGGGGGTGAGGGGAGAGGGCCTGATACATAGGATGGGGGACTGAAACTGTACTTTTTAATTATTAAACAGTTATTTAGTAATAACTATATTCACTTATAACAAATATACTTACTTATATTCCTATAAATTCCTACAACCCCTTTGACCTAACCACTAAACCTATTGATAACTATTAAAACTATTTTCCTAACCTTTTAGAAGGATACAGTCTCTGGGGCAGGTCCTCAGTCGTCAGGAACACAGTCTCTGGGGTAGACCCTTTAATGCACGTGGCAGTCTTTCTTCTGGAATTATCTCAGACATAGATCCCTCAAGGTAAATTGGCTATGGCGACTTCACCTTAAATAAAGCTTGAGGCTTTCTTCTCTGTGGGAGACCTCAGTGTCTGTAGGCCAACTTATTTCCTTTGTATCAGCAACTCTGCCGCTCTGCCTCAGTCTTTAAAGCTGGCCACAGTTTCATTTAGGCCACTGTTTGGACAGGTCAAACCCCTCTAGGCAAAAACTGAGCCACAGGGTTTAGTCCTTGGCCTTTTGCTGTCTTGCTGAGGCTTTCTCTGCTCACCAGCTTCTTTCTGCCTCAGGGAGATCTGGCCATCAGTCCACCAGCACTTTCTCCAGCAGGACTCGCTAGCATCGGAGCTCTCTAGCATGGGGCCCTTTGGCTCCATGCACTTGTCCTTAAATAGGATCTCTCCTTGTTCCACCAGCTTCAGCTTAATTTGGGCTCCGCCCACTTAGCAGTTGAAAACAATGCCAGGTCATAAAGTCTTTCCTTGTTTCACCTGGCTTCAACCTTGTTTTTCAGTCCAAAGAGACTCCCCTCGCTTCACGTGACTTTATCCATAAACTGATAAGCTAATTGCTCACAGCCAAGTTGATCTTCATGCCCCGGATTAAGAGACTGTATCAGAAATCTAGACATTTACTAAATCTAATTTATATTGATCTAACTCCCTACATATCTCCTTTCTTGTAAAATAAAAAATCTACTATCATAACTACATATACAATGTAAATAAATTGTCTATGTACAATACATAAACAATAACTTTAAATTTTCATCAATGTACTTAAAGCAAGAATTAAAATAACCTTAAACTTCTCACAATACATAGTTGTATTTACATCTTTTGACAAAAGACATGCAAACGAAATGTATTTAAATTCTTATCAATAAACTTAATTTTCTATTATATACAAAACATTTTTAAAACATGTATCAATAAACAGAATCTTAAATTTCTAACAATATAAACAAAATAATTTTTTTAAAGAGAGAGACAAGGAATAGAGAAAGGAAGAAATCCCTAACTCTAACCCATATATTTTTCTTCACTGTAACCATATGAATCCACGATGTCCTGAGTGCTCCAGCTGAAGTAGAACAGCTTTCCAAGATGATCTCTCAATAGAATCTGAAAGGGAAGATTCTGAGGAAACCTGACCATGCTACTCCAAACTTTACTGTTCCATTCATTATATCCATTCATCGTAAATGACAAATTCATCATATGCCATTCATCACAAACATCAGAAACAACAATCACAATATATAAGATATGACAAGAAAAAATTTTCATTCCACCTCCTGGGAATGAAGTTGAAAATATTTTTTGGGCATCCTTTAAAAATTGAGATATTGGCCAATACCCGAGATACCCAGCTATAGCTTTTGTTGTTCAATCTCTATATGATCGATCATTTTGGGTTAGCACTTTTTAAAGTTGATTTGCATGCTTTCTCTTTTTTTGAATTATTAGTAATTGAAGCAGTCTGTTAAGGCTGAATCATTTGGCCTATTTGTCTTGATATTGTCATTCAGACTTTGGATCTGAAAATAAATTTTTTCTCTAAATTTGAGAAAGGCATAGATTAATTTTGTAAGTCCATCTGAAGCATAAACTCCATCCATGCTAAATGAAGAATGGAATATTATGAACATCGGACAGTTCTTACCATACAAAGACATATATGTCTCAGCTATTAAGAGGCTCTCCCTGGTCAGATCTAATCTTTATAAGTTTTGTTGGTAACCACATTTTTTCATTTCTTGAGTACCCATATCAATACCTTCCACATTTACATCCATCATTTCATCATTTGCTGTTTCTGCGATTGCAGGAATATTAATTTGAGTACCCCATTGTTGAAGATTTCTTCCCCATAAATGTCAGCCACATAAGGTCTTAATTTCGCTTTTTGCCCTTCCAATCCAACACATTCAATCCATTGTACACTTTAACATGTGATACTCTACCAATCCCTATAAAATGTGTAGGGACCTTTTGAAGTGGCCATTTTATATTCCAAGAATTGTGAGATAGAATAGTGACATCCGTTCCTGTGTCCACCAATCCTTCAATTTCAGTTTCATTCATTTGTACTTTTAATTTTGGTCTTTGGTCATTCACCATTGTTTGCCAAAATACACCTTTTTCAGTACTCCCAAATGCTCTTGCCTTTTGTATTGGAGCAGACTTGCCCTTAGCATATGGAAACAGCAGCAGCTGAGCAATTTTATCCCCTGGCTTAATCGTCACCTCTTTCCATATGGATACCATAATTTTAATTTCTTCTTTATAATCTCCATCTATAACACCTGGATGTACCAAAAATGCTTGACAAGTGAATCCCCTTTTTCCAAAGATTAAACCTATTGTCCCTGATGGTAAAGGACCATCAATGCCTGTGGTCAACGTATAACATTCATCTATTTTGGATAATGTTATGGACTTGTCTGTGGCCAGATCTAAAGCTGCACTGCCTTCATTAGCATGAAGAAGATCAACCACATTTAATTTTGTTCAACCTGATTCCTTATTTCCCTCTGAGTGGCTGATGGATGACAGTTCAGATTTTTTGATTTGGGGCCTTGAACCGGTATGCCCCCCCCCCTCGATTCCCTACAAGGGGTTACCTGTGACATCTGTTTTTGATCTACAATCCCGGGACCAGTGTTTACCTCTTCCACACCTAGTGCAAAAACCTGGAGACCTTGACCTTTCATTGTTATTAGAAACCATTTGTTCCCTGTTATGACCACGTACTGTAGAACCATGATACCTGTTATTTTCAGCTCTGAAATCAGTTCGAGGTCTGGAAGTTGTACTGTACAATCTTTTTGGAAATGACCAAATTCACCACATTTAAACCATCAATTAAAACCCCTAGCAATGGCTTGTCCTATGATATTAGCCTGATATTCTTGAGAACTAATATCTGTTGTTTCTCTTATCCAATCGTCTATTGGGGCTCCTCAAGCCTTTAATGGTCTAATTATTCTTTGGCATTGGACATTGGCGTTTTCAAATGCCAAGGTATTTATTTATTTATTTATTTTGGTTTTTCGAGACAGGGTTTCTCTGTGTAGCCCTGGCTGTCCTGGACTCAATTTGTAGACCAGGCTGGCCTCGAACTCGCAAAGATCCGCCTGCCTCTGCCTCCCAAGTGCTGGGATTAAAGGCGTGCGCCACCACTGCCCGGCTTGCCAAGGTATTTATTAACTCTTATTATTAACCCTGATATCAGGGTTTGGTACATCTCTCTCCACAGCTGAAGTCAACCTCTGTAAAAAGTCAGTAAATATTTCTCCCAGACCTTGTATAATCTTAATATATGAAACTTATCTTTCTCCAGTTTCTGTAATCCTGTCCTAGGCCCTTAAAGCTGCATTATGGCATTGATCAATTACAGTATCATCCATATGAATTTGTTCCCTTAAGTCAGCATACCATCCCTCACTAAGTATTTGATCGGTTGTAACATTTATTCCCCTTTCCATATTTTGTTGTGCTAACTTTGTAGCTTCATGTCTCCACCATGAAAACCATTGTAATTGCTGGCTACCTTCCAGCACAGCTAATACCAGTCCCTTCCAATCCTGAGGAATGACTCTATGGTGCATTGCCCAGTTACTAAGCATTTGCTTGATAAAACCTGAATGGATACCATAAGACACAATACACTCTTTGAATCATTTCAAATCCAACCTATCAATTGGATACCATGTTAATTCTGGATTGGGTTGACCTTCATTAATACCAGGCCTATTTTGATAAGTTACTGGAAAGGCTAATGGTGCCTGTGGAGTACCAAGCAGCTCCTCTGAGGGTGCACTTGGTTTCACACCATTACTTGTCTGATCTTCTGCTGTTGTTTCATGTAATGGCTTTGGAGAACTAGATAGGAAAGTAAGAGGTGCAGGATGGGCTGCACCGTGAGTTGCAATTCCTGTTTCCCTGTTTCAACTATTGGCAAGTTGTCAGTTGCAGTTACCATCTTTGGCAAATTTTTCTTCAGCTCCTCAATCTGCATTTGCAAACTTTCTAATTGTGAGGCTGACTTCTCTATAATAAGCCAATAAAAGAGGAAAAGGCAAACAACGTTAAACATCCGGTCTGACTGGAAAAGAGGACAGAAATCAGCTGCAAACATTGTCATTTTGTTAACCACCGGTTCCATAGTTTCAAAATTTGCAGTTTCCTCTACAGTTTTGAAAGCCAAGTTACCCATAATGCCCCACATTGGGTGCCACCTGCAACCATACTTTTTAATTATTAAACAGTTATTTAGTAATAACTATATTCACTTATAACAAATATACTTACTTATATTCCTATAAATTCCTACAACCTCTATGAATGCCTACAACCCCTAAGACCTAACCACTAAACCTATTGATAACTATTACAACTATTTTTTTTAACCATTTAGAAGAATACAGTCTCTGGGGCAGGTCCTCAGTCATCAGGAACACAGTCTCTGGGGTAGACCCTTTAATGCACTTAGCAGTCTTTTTCAGGAATATCTCAGAAGTAGATGTGTCAGGGTAAATTGGCTATGGCAGTCTCACCTCAAATAAGGCTTGAGGCTTTCTTCTCTCTGGGAGACCTCAGCGTCTGTAAGCCAACTTACTTCCTTCACATCAGCAACTCTGCCTCTCTGCCTCAGTCTTTAAAGCCGGCCACAGTTCCGTTCAGGCCACTGTTCGGACAGGTCAAACCCCTCTAGGCAAAAGCTGAGCCACAGGGTTTAGTCCTTGGCCTTTTGCTGTCTTGCTGAGGCTTTCTCTGCTCACCAGCTTCTTTCTGCCTCAGGGAAATCCAGCCATCAGTCCACCAGCACTTTCTCCAGCAGGACTCGCTAGCATCAGAGCTCTCTAGCATGGGGCCCTTTGGCTCCATGCACTTGTCCTTAAATAGGATCGCTCCCTGTTCCACCTGCTTCAGCTTATTTTGAAAGCAGTTGAAAACAATGCCAGGTCATAAAGTCTTTCCTTGTTTCACCTTGTTTCAACCTTGTTTTTCAGTCCATAGAGACTCCCCTCGTTTCACGTGACTTCATCCATAAGCTAATAAGCTAATTGCTCACAGCCAAGTTGATCTTCATGCCCTGGATTAAGAGACTGTATCAGAAACCTAGATATTTACTAAATTTAATTTATATTAATCTAACTCCCTACAGGGGAGGGTCAGACCTGGGTAACACTGAAAGACTAGGAAGAACACTCTTCTGAACAGTGCTACAAAAAGAATCACACCTTAACTTTAGTGGTCCTGAAGATCTAACACTAGAAGCAAACCGATTGTATTTCAACCTCATGTAAAGTTTTCCTCTAAGCCGGGCGGTGGTGGCGCACGCCTTTAATCCCAGCACTTGGGAGGCAGAGGCAGGCGGATCTTTGTGAGTTCGAGGCCAGCCTGGTCTACAAAGTGAGTCCAGGACAGCCAAGGATAAACAGAGAAACCCTGTCTCGAAAAAAAAAAAAGTTTTCCTCTAATTGACCAGTTTCTTGCCATGGGCAGCTTCAGGATGCAGTATGGGCACCATTGGTATGGACTGACTCTCATCTAGCGATCTCATTGGGTCAAGTGACAGCTAAAATCCCTAACCCCTCTGTCTAGACACTTTTTCTTTCTTTCTGGTAGCTGTTGAGTTGGCAGCTTTCACTGTGGTCATGGTACTGTGCTCCAAGTCAGGGGCCACCCCATGAGACTGTACCAGGTACCTACCTCACATGAGGGCCAGACCTGAACCAGGTACTGATATTAGTGTTATGATATTGTGGCAGGTAAATCTCACCACGCCACTCAACGGGTCTTGTTTCCAGTTTATTAGGGTAAGGGAGGAGAAAGGCGGGGAATGGAGGCATAGCCATGGGGGAAAGAGGGACAGGGAGAGAAATCAGGAAAGAGAAATGCTTGGGAGCAAAGAGACTGAGAAAGAGGTGGGCGGGAGGTTTTATCCCGCCAGGTGGCACCTGATGTAAGCAATTAAGAACCCTGAAGGAACCCTGAGGTCAGAGGTCAGCCTAGTGCAACCGCCTGTAGACTTACAATGAGGGCCGTGAGAGCAATTCTTTTTCAAGATGGAAGATAGCAAGTGAGCTTACACAGATAGCAGTGAACATTAGGGAACTCTACTTTAGGCCTTTTGACATCAGCATAGAATTTTTCTTTATGTTTTTAAAAAAGACTTATTTATTTTACATAGTTGAAAACTCAATCTGCATGCCAGAAGAGGGCATCAGATCCCAGGATAGATGGTTGTGAGCCACCATGTGGTTGCTGGGAATTGAACTCCGAAACTCTGGAAGAGCAACCAGTGCTCTTAACCACTGAGCCATCTCTCCAGTCCTAGAACTTTTCTTTATGTTTTCCTGTGCTAAAGGAACAATATAACACAATGGGAGGAGGCAAGGAACAGCATCAAAACATCAGGGAAGCCTAAGAAACGCCATGAATAAAGACTAAATTCCCATGGTCTGTGGAAAGTGAGTGTTCGTTGTATTTAGAAGGCCACTGTGCCAGTAATAGAAATTTACTGTGCTGGGTGGTTTTTGCTGTTGTTGTTTTAATCAACTTGACATAAGCTAGAAATATCTAGGATCAGGAAACATTCGCCGAGGAGGTGCCTTTTTCAGGGGGACATTGAGGTAACTCAGTGGGGGAATTTTTTTTGATGACTGATATGAAAGGGCCCAGGCCACTGTGGGTAGTCCTGGAGTGTATAAGAAAGCAAGCTGAGGGACTGAAGAGATGGCTCAGCGGTTAAGAACACTGGCTGCTCTTCCAAAGGACCTGAGTTCAAATCCTAGCAGCCATGTGGCAGTTCACAGCTGTCTGTAACTGCCGTGCGTGGTGGCGCACCCCTTTAATCCCAAAACTCACGGAAGCAGATGCAGGTGGATCTCTGTGAGTTCAAGGCCAGCCTGGTCTACAAGCTAGTCCAGGACAGTCAGGGCTACACAGAAAAACCCTGACTCAAAAAACCAAAAAAAGAAAAAAAAGAAAGAAAGCTGAAAGCTGGGTGGTCATGGTGCATGCCTTAAATCCCAGAACTCAGGAGGCAGAGGAAGGTGGATCTCTGTGAGTTTGGGGCCAGCCTGGTCTTCAAAGTGAGTTTCAGGACAGCCAGGGCTGTTATACACAGAAACCCTGTCTTGAAAAACCAAGAAGAAAATGTAGGAGTAACTTTTTCTTTCTTTCTTTTTTTGAGATGGGGTTTCTCTGTATAATCCTGGCTGTCCTGGACTCACTTTGTAGACCAGGCTAGCCTTGAACTCAGAGATCCACCTGCCTCTGCCTCCTGAGTTCTGGGATTAAAGGTGTGCACCACCACACCTGTCTAGGAGTACCTTTTAAACTATATTATCTATATACACCTACCAACCAACCAACCCTAACATTTTAGAAAGGATACCCAGGGGCTGGAGAAATGGCTCAGCAGTTAAGAGCACTGGCTGTTCTTCCAAAGGACCAGGGTTCAAATCCCAGCACCCACATGGCCATTTACAGCTGTCTGTAATTGCCGGGCATGGTGGCGCACCACTTTAATCTCAGCACTCAGGAGGCAGAGGCAGGCGGATCTCTGGGAGTTCGAGGCCAGCCTGGTCTACAAAGTGAGTCCAGGACAGCCAGGGATACACAGAGAAAACCCTGTCTCGAAAAAACCAAACACAAACAAACAAACAAACAAAGGATATCCATATGAACATATATCCCCAGGGACCGATCCTTTGAGGTCAATTGGTCAGCACTGTCTGCAGGAACACCTCCATCAGCGGTCATTCAGTGGTCACTTGGCTCGGGCGTTGCTATGGCAACCTCACTTCTACTTGGGGTCAACCTCCCCCATCTGTCGACTGCCTAGTGCCACCGCCCACTGGCCTGCACGGCCAGCCTACAGCAGCTCTCCTCAGCCTGCCCAGTTCTTACGATCCTTTTCCGTCCAGGTCCTGTGCCGTGCCTCTTCTGCCCACCTGAGCTTGCTGCCTCCAGTCAGTGCTGGTTTCTGTAGCATTTTCTTGGCCTAGGGCTTGGCACTGCCTGTCTGGCCCCACTGAAGCCTCATGGGGCAGGCTTTGCTCTCCTCAGCTGGCCTCAGCCTTCTCGGGTGGCCATCTGGCATGTCTCTGGCCAGTGTCAGTGTGCCCCAGCTACTCAGTTCACCTGTGCTGTGCCCAACTTTGGCTCCGCCCCAAGGTGCCGGCCAGCAAGTCCAGAGGACAGAGCCAGTGCCGCTGGCATTCGGGGCCGGTGCCGCCACTTGAGGCCTCAGTCTCTTCACTGTCCATTGGGCTAGCCACAGGCAGTTGGCACCCCTGCACCTTGGATTGGGTCTTTTCCGACCACGTGGCCTCGAAACTGTAGTCTCTGGTGGGTCTTGGGCTTTAAGAGTCTTTGAGCATCGGTGAGCAGCTGAGTAGCATTCAGAAGCAAGGCCAAGCAAAAAACCCCTTTCTTGAGTTTGCAGGCCTTCATTTATATTCCTGTCTCTTAATTATGCATCAGGCTGCTTTCTCATTGGTCAGCCTGATGCCCTCCCCCAGAAGTCCACCTGTCCACCAGGTGTTTCTCACAGGTACAAGCTTGAGGCTGACTTTGCATGCCCCCTTTTAGAATGCGTTTCAGGGCTGGAGAGATGGCTCAGCAGTTAAGAGCCCTGGCTGATCTTCCAAAGGACCTGAGTTCAAATCCCAGTGCCCACATGGCAGTTTGAAACTGTCTGTAATGGCCGGGCGAATCTCTGACTTCAAGGCCAGCCTGGTCTACAGAGTGAGTTCCAGGATAGCCAAGGCTACACAGAGAAACCCTGTCTCAACCTCCCCCCAATAATAATAATATGTAAATAAAAATGTGGAGTTAAAAAAAAGAGTGCATTTCAGAAGTCTCACATATTCACTACAAGCCACTAAGCAGCACTCCTTCATGGCCTCTGCTTCTGCCCTGATGCCCCTTCATGATGGAGCTACAGGTGTGAGCTGAAATAAACCCTTTCCCAGTAAGTTACTTTTGGTCAGTATTTTCATCATAGCAATATAAAGCAAACTAAGGCATTTATTAGACAAGAGGCTCTTGGTGTTTCTGCCATCCAGGTTTGGAGCACTCTCTGTAGTCATTCTCCAAGACTCAACACAAAGAAGTCTGGTCTCCGATGCTATAAAATTACTCATAGTTTAAGTGGAGAACATTCATGGAGGAAAGACTGGTCATTACCTTCCATGAGTCAAAGCTTAACCAACACCTCAACTCCCTCTGTTTGGCGCCTTTAAGGCTGGTTATGTGGATGGAGTTTAGGTACACACTTGGCTTCACTACCAATTAACTTCATATGGTCTTCGAACCAGCTGCTGGGGTCACATGGGACACACAAATTCCTGTCTTTTCCATGCCAGCCTAGAGAACAGTTCTCCAGAGCAGAGCCCTGCAATGCAGGTTAGCGGGCTTCGGAGTTGAGCCTGCTGGAGTTGCTAAAGGATTCCCTCCTTGAGAGTTTGTATCTGAAGGTTTGGGGATCTAAGAAGAAAAGGCACAAGCAGACACTGTGTGCTTAAAGAGTCATTTCCTGAGGGAAAGAAGTTAGGAGCTGAATAGAATAGTTTCTCTTTTGAGAAAGGGATCTGGGAATTACACTGGAAACTCCTACATCGAGAGTCAGTGTGGGGTGGCACTTAAAGGGTGAGCTTTGAAGTCTATCTCAGGTCACTGTTTGGACCTAGTTTTTTTGTTTTGGGATGAATTTCCTTCAAATCTCACCCCCTGGCCCCAAGATATTTATTCATTTATTTATTGCTTGTTTGTTTTAGATTTTTGGAGACAGGGTTTCTCTGTGTAACAGCCCTGGCTGTCCTGGAACTCACTCTGTAGACCAGGCTGGCCTTGAACTCACAGAGATCCGCTTGCCTCTGTCTCCCGAATGTTGGGATTAAGGGTGTGCGCCACCACACCTGGCCCCGTGAGATTTGTAAACTAGGGATATGAGATTTGTAAACTAGGGATAATAAAAGTGAGTTCCTGCTCAGTTCAGCATACAGACTCAGTCACCTTATCTTCAGCGTATCATTATAAAACAAGCTGGAAAAACGAAACAATAAACAAACTATGAAAAGGCCAATGAAACCAGCAGAAGAATCAAAACAGGTTTTTGTCACCACTTTGACTCTCCCAGTGAGGTCTTATTGCAAAAGATAGGGCCAGATTCCTCAACCCAGCTCACACATCCAGAATCACAGCAGTTGAGGGGCCACGGCAAGACGATCAGGAGTTTTAGGCCAGCTTGGGTACATGGTAAGGCCTAGGCCCATCTCCTCAGACAATAAGACCAATCTAAAAAAAAAAATCATAATTTTTTTTTCATGTGTTGTCCACTTGAATTTATTCTTACTTTTTTTTTTTTTTAAAAAGGAAGAGGTTCAGGATAGTAAGGGAAGTAATTCATAAACACTGTGAACAGGAACCAAGACTTGGGGTATTCCTTGTAACCTCAACCTCAGATCTCTAACTGATCCCCACCTATTGAAAAAAAATTAAATTATGTTGGGTGTCATTTGTAGAAATAATTAAATTGTTTAACCAGTATTTAGGTTATATTTAATTGATTCGGCAGCTGTTAATTCTTATCCAGACATTATTATAAATGAATACACACAGACACCATATGGATTTTAACAAGCCTTGGCCTGAGTTGTGCAATCCTGGCCCATCTAAGCTAGCTCTTAAGTCTATTACCCAAATATGACCCCATATATACATACGTTCCCTTGGACTGCCATTCTCCACACTAGCCAATGTTCCTGACCATGTGGAATGAAGTTCATTTTTCTAACCCATGGTGCACATCCTCTTTCCTGCTGCTCCTGGCTGGAATGCCTTCTTCCTCTGTTTAAAGTGCAGGCTTCCTGTTCTAATCCCAGGATGTCCCACCTTTCTCTGTCTTTGCCCAATCTCAGGCCTTGGCATTTATTTTAACCAATCAGAGTCAATGTAAGTAACAGACAGCAAGCAGGACCAATTAATTAACATTTAGAATGCTTAACAATACCCCAACAATTCCCTGCTTTTGTCTAAAAAAAAAAAAAGTCTAAATTTTTTAACTCACATAGTAAAAACAATAAGAAAAATATGAAACAATCAAGAAAACCATATATAAAAGTTACACACATAATGTTTAGCCTATTTGTATCAGGCAATCTTGAAGAAAAAAATCATCTATCTATCTTGGTGTGCCTAAAGTTCTGAACCAAAATAATTTCTATCATATCCTATATTTATAAACCTAAAGATTTTATTTAGACTTGAAAATATCCTTTTAAATCCTAAACAACTCAAGTTCAATTGAAATTTTATAACTATTATGCCTTCAACCCCATCAAAGACATAAGAAGGGATAAAGTTATTATTTGAGTGAGTAGGAAGCATAGGAGAGCAGCTTCCAAAAAGAAATATGACAGTTTGTTGCCTAGACAGTCCCAAATATCTCTCAAAACTATTGGAGCATCATCTTCAGCCTTCTGGCCAAGCATTTTTCACAGACTAAATTGTGCAGCAGGAAATAATAAGGATTTTCCCATTCTGTCTCTACAGAATTAGGACATCGACCTACCTGCATTTAAGCTCTGGTCCATCTTTGGACTGAATATAGTCTGTTGAGAGAGCAGGGGCATTTTTGCCCAATAGGAATTATCTCCTGATGGGAGATTTCTTTTTGATGCTCATTCTTTTCTTCCCAATTCAAATGGTAACTGTCAGGAACTGACTGTCTTAAGTTAAACAATTCTTAAAATAATAAAAACATCTTCAAATTCCATTTTCTGTATGCCTCTGAGGGTTTTGAAGACATCTGTCGATTTATTCATAAATCTATCATCTATCTTCTATCTATGAACAAACTGTATATTTTTAACCATTTCCTATCTGTTTAACCCATTAAGTCTATTTTGTGATTAAATTAAGACTAGTATTTGACATGACCAGAAGCTCAACTGGCCAGTCAACTTGTATTATCCAGACTCCTAAATAGATTGCCCTAGCAACCCACAAAAGGATTGGAAGTAAACCTGTACTTTTAAATGAGTTGTATAGGCACAATACCTTATATAAGAGTTGAAATATATATATCATGTGTCAAAATATAAAATTCTATACTAAGGAATCAAAGTTAATCTTATTTTTGTGTCAATATACAAAATTCTATACCAATGTATCAAAAGATAACCTTATTTAAAGAATAACAATAGTTTTGAGTTTCAGAGCAGATTCAATAATCTATCCAAGTCTTTTCCCCCTATATAAGAGAGAAAGAAGGATAGAGAAAAGAAAAATAAATAGAAAAGTCCTTGAATATAATTTCCTATATCTTGCTTAACAAGACCAATCAACGATTTGTTTTTTTTTTAAATAAGTACGATTTTTATTTATTTATTTAATGTATATGAATGCCCTATCTGCATGTACACCTGCAGCCAGAAGAGGGCATCAGATCATGTTGTAGGTGGTCGTGAGCCACCATGTGGTTGCTGGGAATTGAACTCAGGACCTCTGAAAGAGCACTAGCCAGTGCTCTTAACCGCTGAGCCATCTCTCCAGCCCCCAATCAACGATTTGTAACCATTCCTCCTAAACGACATCTATAACCCATCAAATAACCAAAGACTCATCCACCACACTGTTTGGGGAAAGGACGTCACTCTCTTAAAACTTCTTCCTGCTGAATTGGGATGCAGAAAACCTGTTATGGGCCCAAATAAAATGAAAAAAAAAATGGTTAAAAAAGTAAATTGTAACATTTGTTGTCCAGTCTCTATGTGCTTAGCAATTTGATGTCCTGAGCAGTTTGTAGTTCGAAGCTGGACTTCGATAGGAAAGTTCAGAGCTTTATTGAAGACCTGTCTGAAATAGTCTTTGAGGCTGGACCATCTCAGCAAGCTGTTTGAAGTTGTTCTGGATGCAGATTTTTGAGGAAACAGCTATTGAGGCAGTCTATGAGGCTGGATCATTTGGGTTACTTGTCTTATCTTCTTTGGACTCTGATCCCATTGTTCTGAAAATATATAATTTCTCACAAGTAACAGATAGTTCTGCAATTACTAAAATGTCTTGCATGTGCAGGATGCACAAATCAATTAAGGAACATTTTCTGTTCTTTGAACAGAGGACATTTGTAAGTCTCCATTCATGCCATATAAAAACATGGCATACAATAGTATTACATATATGTGCTATATATAATCTATTTCAAATTGAAAATACAGCATAAGACTATATGGAATTTAAGTATTCTCCTCTACAGTTGACATAAATTTATAATTAATTAAAACAGGTTTATTCTGTGTTGTTCTGGCTTTTTGTAGATTAGGTTGGCCTCAAATTCAAAAGGAACCAATCTGTCTCTGTCTTTGTCTCTCATGTTTTGGGAACAAAGGTATACATTTATATATTTCTTTTCTTTTCTTCTTTCTTTGGAGATTTAATTTCTATGTGGATTTATCTATCCTTATTGAGACAGGGTTTCTCTTTGTACCTTGGGCTGTCTTGATTTGCTTTGTAGAGCTCTGTAGGTTAGATTGGCCTCGAACACACAAGGAATCTGTTTTGTCCTTGTCTCCCAAGTTTTGAGATCAAGGTATGAATTTAAATAATTTAAATAACCTTATTAAACAATAACATTACTTAAACCATTTTGTATTAGTTTGAGTTCCAATTTTCCCATGGAAACTCCATTCTTAAGGAGATTGGTGTAGAATAGCATGATATGCTAACTTATGTTAGCTGTTGGCTGTGGGAGGCATGCTGTTTGCATGTTCTTCCCCAGCCTAATTCTGAGTCCTTACATTGATTAACAGAATCTCTCTCTCTCTCTCCCTCTCTCTTTTTTTCCCCAGAGACAGGATTTCTCTGTATATCCTTGTCCTGGACTCACTTTGTACACCAGGATAGCCTTGAACTCACAGAGAATAGCCTGCCTCTGCCTCCAAAGTTTTGGGATTAAAGGCGTGCACCACCACACCCGGAGACTAACATATCTCTTTTAGGGGCAAAATGACTCTTGAAACCAGTTCTCCACTGGGAGCCCCACACCTAAGAAGAATGGCTTGTGACCCTTTTCTCTTTATGTAAATTTAAGATCATGTGCATTTATCCATTAGATCAGTAAGGACATTATTATTTTTTTGTTGTTGTTGTTTTTCGAGACAGGGTTTCTCTGTGTATCCCTGGCTGTCCTGGACTCACTCTGTAGACCAGGCTGGCCTCGAACTCACAAAGATCCGCCTGCCTCTGCCTCCCAAGTGCTGGGATTAAAGGTGTGCGCCACCACCACCTGGCCAGTAAGGACATTATTAAACTGAACATCAAGGAAAAAATGTGTCATTTTTGAATTCTAGACTGTCTTTAGTAAGCAGCCTTATCTCATCATCACGGTTCTGCCCTGACTTCATTGTTTAAACCAGGCTGGTCTAGAATCCAGAGATCTGCCTGTTTCTTCCTCTAGTGTGATGGGATTAAGGGATTAAGGGCGTGTGCCAGTACCACCCTGCTCAAATATTTCACTTAAATCCAAGATTTTGTATCTCTCTAACCCAGAGAACAACCTTGAACTGTAATGACAATTCGAAATCTGCCCAAAATCTTCAAAAATCTCTTATGTTTTAGCAATGCCAAACCAGAAAAATATCCTTTCTACCTCCCGATATAGGAAAATCAAAGACATCTAAACAAAAATCAAGCAAAGAAACAACATTCCAAAAGCCTTGGCATGTCTAACCATGCCATCCTATGCTACAATTAAAGCTTTGTTCATTATTCCTTGAAATCTAGTTGCGAATGTATTTCACTGGCGGGCCAATACCAGAAACTCCTGACAGGCACCTTGTACACAGGGAGATCTTAGCTCCATCTGCCATTAGTTTTACCTTATCTATTGGGAACCATTTTCCTTCCTTGCTCCTTCCTCCAGTATCATTTTTGGCAATTCAGCATTGCATTTGTAAATTCCTTCCTTTAAGACTATCCTAGTTTGAACTTTCTCAAAAAAGATACACAAAAGTACAATTGTCAGGGTAAAAATCATTTGCATGCTAAGAGGAACAAACTCAATTGGAATAAAAACATATTGAGGCATTATGAATTCCTCCATTTTTTTTTTTTTGGTTTTTTTCGAGACAGGGTTTCTCTGTGTAGCTCTGGCTGTCCTGGACTCGCTTTGTAGACCAGGCTAGCCTTGAACTCACAGAGATCCGCCTGCCTCTGCCTCCCAAGTGCTGGGATTAAAGGCGTGCGCCACCACCGCCCGGCTAAATTCCTCCATTTTTAATCTAGGCGATTAATTCCACTCTCAAATTCTGTTTAGAAGGCTGCCAGCTTTTTAGTACATAAGGAGAGCTAAACTTTCCACCTTTGCTGCAAGGCAACAGCTTTTGTTAAGTTAGCCGCACCTTTGAAATGCATTTGGGTTCAGTTCCCTGCTCTTTGGCTAGGAAACCCGTAGGCCTTCTCACACTGAAAGCATGGATTCTAATTGCCCCACGTTGGATGCCATATGTAAAAAAAAATTAGTTAAATTACATTGAGTATTTATATTATAATTAATTGATTCGGCAGCTGTTAATTCTTATCCAGACATTATTATAAATGAATACACACAGACACCACATGGATTTTAACAAGCCTTGGCCTGAGTTGTGCAATCCTAGCCCATCTAAGATAGCTCTTAAGTCTATTACCCAAATATGACCCCATATATACATACGTTCCCTTGGACTGCCATTCTCCACACTAGCCAATGTTCCTGACCATGTGGAATGAAGTTCATTTTTCTAACCCATGGTGCACATCCTCTTTCCTGCTGCTCCTGGCTGGAATGCCTTCTTCCTCTGTTTAAAGTGCAGGCTTCCTGTTCTAATCCCAGAAAGTCCCATCTTTCTCTGTCTTTGCCCAATCTCAGGCCTTGGCATTTATTTTAACCAATCAGAGTCAATGTAAGTAACAGACAGCAAGCAGGACCAATTAATTAACATTTAGAATGCTTAACACTACCCCAACACCCACCCCCCATTTTCTTTTCAACAAGACACCCAGATCAGCAGTAGAGGTACGTAGGGTCGTCACTGAGATCTTGAACACTGGGAATGGGAGGGGGAAGTCCAAATAGGAGTCCAGAAGGAAGGGGAAAAAAATGACAGAGAGCCCAGGATCTGGAGGGAGGAGTTGGGCCACAGGAGGTGGAAGAGAGGCAGGATGGGGGTACCCCTGACTGCTGCAGGCCACACGCTTCCTGGACCCCAGAGCACCCCATGGTTTGTTCTGCAGTCCACTCCCCTACTCCTGAAGCCTCAGAGGCCTACCTCCAAGTCCTCCAGCTCTTCCTCCAGAACCCTCTGCAGGGCCACCTTCCCCAGCTGCTCCCTGCTGGGCTGGCTGAGCTCCCTGGCCTGGCAGCTCCTCCACCTGGCACAGCTTCTTCCTTAGGCTCTTGATCTTCTTGGCTTTCTCTGTGGTGGCAGCAGGGTCGGACGCATCAGAGGAAGCTGCTATCTGGGTGGCCTGGGAGCCTTGGGGAGCACTGGGCGTTGGGGCTGTGTCTCCCAAAGACACCTTATCAAGAGTCCTGCTCAGGGCCTCCGCCTCTTTCTCCTGCTGCTGCTTCCTCTTCTCCCTCCGCTTCAGGTTGCGTTTGGCTGTCTTGGAGACGCCTGCGGCATCACCACCTTCTGGTCTGGACCGGGTGACAGGTGTGGTGGCCTCAAGGCTTAGCCCTGGGGGAAGTTATGGTTTACTCTTCAAAAACTTCACATACTTGTTTTCATAGCCCTCAATCCCAGCTCCTTCCATCTCTGTTGGGCTCAGGCGAGTCATCCCTGAACTCGAAGGCACAATATGCTGTACTTGTGCAGGGACCCCACTAAATACCCCTGGTCAAGCCTAACCACGCACACTGGAACCTCCTCTTGGGGCACGTTATCCTTCTTCGACCCTCCGCTGCTTTCACCAGGTCCAGTCAGGTCTCTTTGTGTTGATGCAATGTACTTGCCTGTCCCCGAAGCCGCAGGGTTGCAGGCAGTTTCCGTGACCGAGTTGGGCCGGCAGCCGCGGGGACTAGGCAGCGAAGGCGAAGTGACTTCTTGCCCCGCTGCCCAGAAGTGGGTCCTCCCGGGTCAGAGGCTACACGCTAAAGGTAAAAAAAAAAAAAAAATCACAATATTCTTGTTTTAAAAATAAATTTTCTATTTAATGTGGGCACAGGAGAAAGCACTTAATAACTTGGAACCAAATGGAACTAAGAGACAAGCTGGAATACATAAAAGTGATTTTTTTTTTTGTTGCAAGGATAGAACATGATAAAGTCTAAAGACAAAATCCGAGAGACAATAATTGCCACATGTATGTGGACAAAGGGCTTATATGCCTAATATTTTAAAAATTCACAGAATGGAAAAGAAACTCAGTTGAAGAATGGTCAGCAGACAGGAACAGAAAATGCAGAGAGCCCCTCCTCTATAATAAGAGAAATAGAAATTAAAACAACACTGAGATGCAATTTCTCATCAATAACATTGGCAAAATGAATATTACCACACATTTCGTTGTCAGTAGTTGGGAACTAGGTACCCTTTTACAAACGGTGGACTGCAATCAGGTATACATAACTGTTTGTGTATTCATATTCATACATGGAGGCCAGAGGTCAGTCTTGTGTTGTTTTGAGACAGGAGCTCACTGTGTAGACCAGGCCAACTTCAAACTCAGAGATTTGCCAGCCAAATAGTGGGATGAAGGTGTGCCCCCACCATACGCCCCCAAATCACCTTGTTTTTTGAGACAAGGTCTTTTGCTGGTACACGGGGCCTCATCAGTTACACTAGGCTGCCTAGCCAGTATGCGCTAGGAATCTTCACCTGCCAGAAGTGTGACTGCAAATAAGTGCCATCATGCCTGGGTTTTTGAATATTAGTGCTGGGAATCAAACCCTGCTCCTTATGCCTGCAGGGCAAGCATATTTCCAATCAAAGTCTCCTTCCCTAGGCCCAGTTACATTATTTATGGCAGATACTTTCACAGTGTATATTTAAGACACAAATACAGTTAATTGACCTAGCAAACTCACTCTTAAGAATTTATGATGAAGATAAACCTCCAAAAGTGAAGAAGTATACATACAAGATTCCTTTCTTCTTTCTTTTTTGAGACAGGGTTTCTTTGTGTATCCCTGGCTGTCCTGTACTCACTTTGTAGACCAGGCTGGCCTTGAATTTACAGAGATCCGCCTGCCTCAGCCTCCCCAGTGCTGGGATTAAATGTGTGCACACCATCATACCGGGCACATACAAGGTTCTTATTGCATTTTGTTTTCTTTCTTGTGTGTTACATGTGCAGGGTACCTGTACATACTCATGTTTGTGTTTTCATGCATGTGTGGGCATGTGCCTACATGGAGACCTGATGTTGATATCTTCCAAGGCAGCTCTCCACCTTATACATCAAGGTAGGGTCTCTTGCTGGCCCATGAACTAGCTGTTTTGGCTACTGTGGTTAGCCAGTTTGCTCTGAAGATTCCCTGTCTTATCTGCAGTGAACTGGATTATAGATAGTCACAGTGCCCACCATTCATTCGGGCTCCTGGGATTCAAACTGTTCTCAAGCCTTTATTCAGTGAACTATCTCCCTAACTTATCATTTTCCTTTGAAAAAATACAGTAAGGCCAGGTAGATCTCTGTGAACCTGAGGCCAGCCTAGTCTACAAAGCGAGTTCCAGGACAGCCAGGACTGTTACACAGAGAAACCTTGTCTAGGAAAAAAATAAACAAATACAGTAAGTTGAAAATCACTGATTTATTCACAGATTATGAGTACTGTATGACTGTTAAAAGAGTGAGGATAGCCGGGCGGTGGTGGCGCACACCTTTAATCCCAGCACTTGGGAGGCAGAGGCAGGTGGATCTCTGTGAGTTCGAGGCCAGCCTGGTCTATAAAGTGAGTCCAGGACAGCCAGGGCTACACAGAGAAACCTTGTCTCGAAAAACCAAAAAAAAAAAAAAAAAGAGTGAAAATCCCTATGAACTGAGACTGTGATTTTTTTTTTCTTCCAGGGTATATTGTTACATGAATAGAAAAAGTACATATAGGCCTTGGGTGTGACCTATATAGAAAAGTACAAAAGATTATTATTAACAGGCTATCTTTTCTGTAGGAAGGAAGAGGAATAAGAAAATATGCAAGAGTTTATTTGTACAAAAAGAAACGCATGTGAGCCGGGTGTGGTGGCCAACACCTTTAATCCCAGCACTCAAGAGGGAGAGGAAGGCGGATCTCTAAATTTAAGGCCAGCCTGGTCTATAGAGTGAGTCCAGGATAGCCAGGGCTATACACAGAGAAACCCTGTCTGGGGGGGGGGGGTAAGAAAAGAAAGATAAAGCAGGGATTAGTAGGACAGCTCCCCTTGTGGATGAGAAGAGACAGCTTAGACAGCAGAGGGGGACATGGACTGCCTTAGCAGATATTTACAACCATCTCAATACCTTATATATTAAGCAGCAATAAAGGGAGAAAAAATAATCAACACATAGTAAAACAGAAAAAGAAAAAAACCTAATTTTAGATGAAGGAGATCAACTCTTCATTTTACTTGGGAAATAAAGCCCAAATAAGCCTTAAACACTGTACTTGGAGTCTATGTTCTTCTTCTGTTTGTTTTTTGTTTTTCGAGACAGGGTTTCTCTGTGTAATAGCCCTGGCTGTCGTGGAACTCGCTTTGTAGACCAAGCTGGCCTCGAACTCATGTTGATCTGCCTATGGACTATCTCTGTCTTCCGAGTATTGGGATTAAAGGGTGCACCACCATGGCCGGCTAAGGATTCTACATTCTTAGACAAAAAAAAGTTAGATAATAGAAGTCTAGAAAACACTTATTTACAAGGAAATTATTTATATTTTATGTGCATGGGTATGTGTCCACATATTTGTCTATGCATCACATGTGTGCAGTGATTCTCTCCAGCCTCATTTATTTTGTTTTTGTTTTGTTGTTGTTGTTTTTTCGAGACAAAGTTTCTCTGTATAACAGCCCTGGCTGTCCTGGACTCACTTTGTAGACCAGGCTGGTCTTGAACTCAGAGATCTGCCTGCCTCTGCCTCGCAAGTGCTGGGATCAAAGGTGTGTGCAACCATGCCCGGCTTCTCTAGCCTCATTTTAAAAAGATTTATTAATGTTGTTTTTAGATATGGTCTCTATATGTACCCTGGTTGGCCTGGAACTTGCTTTGTAGATCAAAACGGCCTTGAACTTATAAGATCAGTTTGCCTCTGCCTTCTAAATTACAGCGATTAAAAACACGTACCAAGCCGGGCGGTGGTGGCGCACGCCTTTAATCCCAGCACTTGGGAGGCAGAGGCAGGCGGATCTTTGTGAGTTCGAGGCTAGCCTGGTCTACAAAGTGAGTCCAGGACAGCAAGGGATACACAGAGAGACCCTGTCTCTAAAACCCAAAGAAAAACAACAAAAGAATCAGTAACAGGACAAGAGACACTAAAGCCCCTGGGTTGAATTTTAAGGGTAAGAAATCTAACTGGTTTCAAAGTACTTAATAACTTTGTAACACAGAAACTTGATTGACACTGACGTATCACCACCACTACCAGACAAACTATGCCTTCCGGAGGGGGCAGTGTCAGTGAGACCACACCCCTAACTCGATTGATAACCACTCACAAAAGAAAATTTAGGTTTTCTTTTTTTTTTCCCATCAGCGTCTCACTGGGTATACAAACCACACTTAAAGGCAGGCCCCTTGATGGGCAACACAAAAGGAACTTAATGGTATTTTTGGAGTTATTTTTGTCTAATAATGCTTACTTTTTTTTTAACTTACGGATCTTTTGCTTATATATTACCATTTCTGAGTTTGTTTTTATGGTTTTCTGCGTGTCCTAATTGGTTGTTATATATCTGGTGTAACTCCGCTGAGGAAATAAGCCAATTCCAGTCAAATTAAAGTAAAAGAGCAGGTTTAATTGGGAGCCAGAGCTCCTTGGTGAGTCCAACAGCCTCAGGGAATGAGAACAGAGGGAGTTGCACGTGGATTGAGTGGTGGAGGGGCTTTATGGATTGCAGGTGAGGGAGAATGATGAATCCCTCATGGGCTGGGACACCATGGTGCCACAGGGAATGCCAGGAATGCAGAACTGGCCTTCCGCACCATTCCCACACAAAGGCCTTCAGGCTGTGTGAGGTTGGAATGGGAAGGGTGATGGGATTTTACCGGGCCATGTGGAGGGTGGGGAGGCGGCCAGGAATTCCAACTGAAAACTAATGTGTGTCCTGGGTGTTTCTTATGCTTTTTCACTGCCTCCTTTTTTTTTTCTGTTTGTTTTGTCCTACTCCGTTTTGTTTTTATTATTATTTATTTTTTATTTTTTTGGTTTTTCGAGACAGGGTTTCTCTAACAGCCCAGGCTGGCCTCGGACTCACAGAGATCCGCCTGCCTCTGCCTCCCGAGTGCTGGGATTAAAGGTGTCCGCCACCACACCTGGCTTGCTTTTATTATTATCTGTTTGTATTCTAATGAGAGAGACAGAGAGAGAGAGAGAGAGAGAGAGAGAAAGGGTGTTGATTTGGGTGGGTGGGAATGTGGAGGATCTGAGAGGAGTTAGGAAAGGGGAACCTTAATCAGAATATATTGTATGAAAAAAAAATCTAGTTCCAAAAAAAAAAATAAATTCCAGTGACAGATTGTAAAAATAAAAGTAAAGGGGCTGGAGAGATGGCTCTGTGGTTAAGAGCACTGACTGCTCTTCCAGAAGTCCAGAGTTTTAATTCCCAGCACCCACATGGTAACTCACAACCATCCACAATGTGATCTGATGCCCTCTTCTGGCTGCAGGTGTACATGCAAATAGAGCACTCATGTAAAACAAAATAAAAAAAAACCTTTAAAATAAAAAAGTAAAGGCTTTCCTATGCCCTCTCTACCTTCCAAGTAATGACATGAAGACCTATATTTATCAATAAGCTTCAAGCACCATAGCAGGGCAGATAATTTCCTATTCTAACCCGACTATGCTGTCCTGGCTACTTCCCAGCCACGTGCCCCACTGCCTGCTTCTTGGTCTTGGGGTGGCTTGCTCCTGCTCCAGCCATGTCCTCATTGTGACTTCCGAATAGCCACCTTTCATGGTGACCTTCTCAACTCCCTTCTCTCTCTCCTCCAGTTGGGACCCCCTAATTGGGACTGGAAGTCCTGTCTTCATTCTCTTGCCCTGTAATGGGCTGTTCAGCTCTTTACTAACCAATCAGAGATGATGGAGAACAATTTTTACATTTTACATAACATTGAGGCAGGAGATGATTCATACAAATGACAATGCCAACATCCAGACTGCAACCAGCTCTCTGGGTACAGAAATCAGCATTTGAATATGCAGTGCACAAGAACATCCCCCAACATTCTAATTTAAAAAAAAAAAAAAAAAGAATTCCAGTGCTAGATCTTGAAAATCTGTATTTTTTTTCCTTCTTTCAAGACAGGGTTTCCCTGTGTATCCTTGACTGTCCTGGACTCACTTTGTAGACCATGCTGGCCTCGAACTCACAGTGATCCGCCTGCCTCTGCCTTCCAAGTGCTGGGATTAAAGGTGTGCGCCACCACGTCCAGCAATTAGACAGCTATGAACTGCCATGTGGGTGCTGGGATTTGAACACAGGTCTTTTGGAAGAACAGTCAGTGCTCTTAACTGCTGAGCCATCTCTCCAGCCCCTGAAATCTGTATTTTTAAAGTTTTTCTGGTGATTATGACACAAAAATCAAACTTGAAAAGCATCTGCCTTGTAATAAAATTTTGTTAGGGCAAGATTTTTTTTTTTTTTTTTGGTTTTTCGAGACAGGGTTTCTCTGAGTATCTCTGGCTGTCCTGGACTTGCTTTGTAGACCAGGCTGGCCTCGAACTCACAAAGATCCGCCTGCTTCTGCCTCCCAAGTGCTGGGATTAAAGACGTGTGCCACCACCGCCCGGCATAGGGCAAGATTTTTAAAAGATAAATATCTGTGTATTTACCACCAAGCTTTATTATTCTTATTTACTATTATTATTATTAGATTAATGATTTTATGAAATCTTATTAAAAATAAGATTAGTAATTTTACTTAAAAATTGTAACAACTGCCAGGCGTGGTGGTGCATGCCTTTAATCCAGCACTTGGGAGGCAGAGGCAAGTGGATCTCTGTGAGTTCAAGGCCAGCTTGGTCTACAAAGTGAGTCCAGGACAGCCAGGGCTACACACAAAGAAACCCTGTCTCGAAAAAAACAACAACAAAAAAAGTAACAACCAATCCCTGCCATCTGCCTGGGCCTCATGGCATCAGCCTCTGGCTCTCAGAACCCTACAGAAGGCAGCAGACCTGTGCACCTAAGAAATGGCACTACCTTACTCAAACACATACAATTGAAATTCTGCCCCGTTTTCTGTTCTCCCTCACCAGGGCTGAATGTCACTCTAGATTTTTAATTGCTTGTCTCTTGGCTGCTTCCTGTCTTCTAGATCTTTGGTGACAGAGGCAGACTATCCCCACAAGGGCTGAGCAGATGCTCTGAGTTCTTTATTTTTAGTGAGATAAAATTGAGTTTATTGGGAGGTGTCCTGCAGGTGTACTTTGATACTATTTTATTTGTGGTTTTCTTAATGTCTCTACCTCCTTTCCAAACCACAGACCCAAAGTATGGGAGGAAGGTTAGTAGGGACAGGGGATGTAGACCTCTTCAGTCATAGTTCCTTGGGGCAATTCTACTCTTCATTATCCGGATTCCAGCAGTCCAGTCAAACAGCAAACAATCAGCAGCAGCAAGCTGGAAGCATTCTCTGGAGTGTTTCTCTCTATGAGTGTCTTGAAGCAAAGCAATGAGAAGTGAAGCTGAGCAAAAAGAACGCTCTGTTTTTGGGCTCCTATTTATTCCCTCTTAAGAGTCCACACAAGGATGTTTTCCAGCTGGCAACCTCCCCTCCCCCCCAAGAGGCAGTTTCCAGCTGAGAAAGATCATGTGCCCTCTCAAGAATGTTTTCAGCAGTGGATAAAGCATTTCCACATTCCACGCTTGGGACCAAAATGAAAAAACACACTTAACACAACCAAGTTTTTGTTTTTTTTTTTTTGGTTTTTTGAGACAGGGTTTCTCTGTGTAACAACCCTGGCTGTCCTGGACTTGCTTGCAGACCAGGCTGGCCTCGAACTCACAGAGATCCGCCTGCCTCTGCCTCCCAAGTGCTGGGATTAAAGGCATGCGCCACCATGCCCGGCCACAACCAAGTTTTTAAAGAAATCAAAACTTCCACCACAGTGTAGGGTGGAAGAACAGTCCGGGGGATCTGAAGAGGGCTAAGAGCCTCCCAGACCAATAACCAGAGTGCTGCCATCTTCAGCTCAGCTGGGCCAGGGTGAATGTCAGTCACTCAGGATGGTAGTAGGTGAGTGTTTGACACTCTGCATCTCCAATGCTTGTTTCTTCAGAATTGAAAAACTTTTGTCAATTCACTGGTTGGGAGTGGTTTTAACTTCCTCAGTTACTGGCATGAGCTCATTTGCATTGTCCTCTGTGAATCAGTCTGTTCACAGTCTGTTCATTTTTCTACTGGTTTTACTTTTCTTGTTGTTCTGTAGAGTTCTCTTGTGGCTGTTTGTATAATATACCAACACTTGTGTTTTTTTTCAATGTTTTGTTTTTGAAACAAGGTTTCTTTGTGTAACAGAGCCCTGGCTGTCCTTCCTGAACTCTCTTTGTAGAGTAGGCTGGCTTCGAACTCAGAGATCCACCTGCTTCCAGTGCTGGGATTAAAGGTGTGCGCCACCACACCCGGCAATGGTTGCGTTGTGACCGTACAAACATTTCCACAAATGAGCCTACAGCCAAAGTCCTGGGTTTGAATGGTCATGTATTTTCTACTTGTCATGCTTTTGACATGCCTGTGATTATTTATCCCCAATGCTCCATGTCTGTCACTGTATCAGGAACATTTAGTATTTGTATGAGTAACAGGTTCCTTTTTTTCCTGGAGGGAGAGTGACCTTTTCAGTCTTGCTTGGAGCCATCCATCCTCTTCTTCCATTGTGTGCCCACTGCTTCCATCCAGGAAGCGAGATGGAATTCCGGGTGTCTATGCAGAATATTCTGCACTGGAGCTCCTACTTTCCAAACCCATGTCTTCTTTCAGTGTGGATCGTAGTCATCTCTCAATGGATCTCAGGGGGCCATATTTGAATCTTTGCATGAGTTTGTAATTGGCCTAAATTTAGAATGTCAGATTAAGGTACTCCCACTGTGTTGTAAAGGCATTGTCCCATTGCCCTCTAGTTCTTTCGTTTTAGAAAAATACAGTGTCTGCCATTCTCTTTCCAAATCCTTTGCACATTGCTTACTCCTCCAACACATGCTTTTACCATTTGAGTCCTAAGTTTCACAGCCAGGTCCCTTTGCTCGGGATAAATCACTACTTGCCCTGAGCCTTCCGCATACCCTTCAGTCTGGAGAGCTTGTCTTTGATTCTGGGAACTTTGGTTTCTATTATTTCTCTTCACTTTTTTTTTTTTTTTTTTTTGGTTTTTCGAGACAGGGTTTCTCTGTATATCTCTGGCTGTCCGGGACTCGTTTTGTAGACCAGGCTGGCCTCGAACTCACAGAGATCCACCTGCCTCTGCCTCCCAAGTGCTGGGATTAAAGGCGTGCGCCACCACCGCCCGGCTTATCTCTTCACTTTTTATTGTTTTTATTTTTCTTTTTTCTTTCTTTCTTTTTTTTTTTTTTCAAGACAGGGTTTCTTTGTGTATCCTTGGCTGTCCTGGACTCACCTTGTAGCCTAGGTTAACCTTGAACTCACAGGGATACACCTGCCTGTCTCCCTAATGCTGGGATTAAAGGCGTGTGCCACCATACCCGGCCATTACAGACAGATGTGAATTGCCATATGGTGCTGGGATTTGAACCCTGGTCCTTTGGAAGAAAAGCAAGTGCTCTTAACCACTGAGCCACCTCTCCTGGCCCTTTTTTGTTTTTGCGAAACAAAGGTTTCTCTGTGTAACAGCTCTGGCTGTCCTGGACTTGCTTTGTAGACCAGGCTGGCCTTGAACTCACAGAGATCCTCCTGCCTCTGCCTCCCGAACACTGGGATTAAAGGCACGTACTACTATGCCCAGCTCTCTATTTTTATTGGTTTTTTTTTGGCTTTTCATGACAGGGTTTCTCTGTGTATCTATGGCTGTCCTGGAACTCACTTTGTAGACCAGGCTGGCCTTGAACTCACAGAGATCCACCTGCCTCTATCTCCAGAGTGCTGGGATTAAAGGCATGGGCCACCACACCCGGCATGCCAGCGTTTTTTTTTTTTGGTTTTTCGAGACAGAGTTTCTCTGTATAATAGCTCTGGCTGTCCTGGACTCGTTTTGTAGACCAGGCTGGCCTCGAACTCACAGAGATCCGCCTGCCTCTGCCTCCCAAGTGCTGGGATTAAAGGCGTGCGCCACCACCGCCCGGCCGCCAGCGTTTTTAATTCTCAATCTGCATTTGTATTTGACTTCAGGTGTGGAGGTAATTTTTTAGTATCTCCATAACTTTACATGCTATTTATTTTATGTGTGTTTTGCCTGCATGCATGTCCGTGCAGCATGTGCATGAAGTGCCTGCAGAATCCAGAAGGCATCAGATCCCGTGGAACTAGAGTTACAGACAGTTGTGAGCTTCCATGTGGGTGCTGGGAATAGAACCAGGGTCCTATGGAAGAACAACCAGTGCTCTTAACCACTGAACCATCTCTCCAGCCCCTTACATGTTATTCCTTTTGTCTAGGATATTGTCTCAGTTAGGGTTTTATTGCTATGAATAGACACCACGACCATGGCAACTCTTATAAAGGAAAACATTTCATTGGAGCTGGCTTACAGTTTCAGAGGTTTAGTCCATTATTGTCATGGCAGGAAGCATGGAGGCATGCAGGCAGACATGGTGCTGGGGAGGTAACTGGGAGTTCCACATCCTGAATGCAGCAGGAAGAGAAAATGCTACATTGTATCTGGTTTGAGTGCATATGAGACCTCAAAGCCCACCACCTGTGACACACTTCCTCCAACAAAGACACATCAACTCCAACAAGGCCACCTCCTAATAGTGCCATTCCCTATGAGCCTATGGGGGCCATTTTTTTTTCAAATCACCACAGATACATAATTCCTTTCATGCTTTTTCTACCAGTAAATTCCTATTGTGCTGGCCAATCATGTCAACTTGACACTAGCTAAGGTTTTCTGAAAGGAGGAACCTCCTTCGAGAAAATTCCTCCATAAAATCAGCTGTTAGGCATGTTAATTCATGATCGATGGGGGAGAGCCCAGCCCATTGTGGGTGGGGCCATCCCTGGGCTGTCTGTCCTGTGTTCTGTAAGAAAGCAGGCTGAGCAAGCCAGTGAGCAGCACCCCTCCATGGCCTCTGCATCGGTGCCTGCCACCAGGTTTCTGCCCTCCCAGAGTTCCTGTCCTGACTTCCCTTGATGATGGACTGTGAAGTGGAAGCCGAATAAACCCTTTCCTCCCTAACTTGCTTTTGATCATGGTGTTTCATCAAAGCAATAGTAACCCTGACCAAGACACCTACTTATCCTTCAAACCTCATTTCCACTCTCAATTCCACAAGGACCCCAGTAAGCCTAGGCTGAATGACATCTGTTTGGCGGTACAAGGTCACATCTGAAATGCCACATAGGACATCCGTGTGAAGCACACCTGCCTTCCCCACTGACCTTAAACCCGTCAGGTTAGGAACATGCTTACTTGTTGTATCCTTATTGCCTCGAGCACATGGATGTGTTCAAAATGGGGAGAAAAGAAACGCACCATAAGTGTATGCCTACATTCAACCTGAGGTTTCAGATGATCACTCAACAATACAACGTGGACTAGGTTTCATACTGCCTTGAAGATCGATGGGGAAAAAGTCTCATTCACCTAGAGACTTACTATATAACGGAAGACTTTTTCTCATGTAACTAAAAAGTTTTTAATATTTGTCTGTGTTTGTATGCCATGCTGTGGCATGCAGGTGAGGGTCAAAGACAACTTGGTCCTCTCCTTCTACCATGTGTGTTCCGGGGATTAAACCTGGCTCGTCAGCCTTAGCAGCAGGCACCTTCACCTACTGATCTATCTCCCTAGCTCTCGTATAACTTTTAAAAATTGAGATATAACTCACATCCCATTGGTCAGTGGTAGAGCATCTGCCTGGGGTCAGTCCCCACTACAAACACACACATGTACACATATAGAAGATATGAACTTTCGTTTTTAGCATATTTACAACATCATGCAACCATGACTACTAGCCAGGATATTTCTTATCTGTGTGAAGTGCTACACATATCCTGCTGCCAAGATGGGAGGAGAAAGGAGGTTACAGAGGAAGAAATGCATTCCAGGACAGGGAACAGCATGTTCGAGGGCAGGTTATTCTGGGGAAAGAGAACAGAAACATTCAAGGGAAGGTTTTTCCAGGGAAATGGAACAGTATGTGCAAAGGGGGAAGAGTCCTGAGAAGCCTCAGGCTCTGGAAAACGTATGAAGTGCAGGGGAGGTGGAGTTTATTGTGAGGAAATGGCTGAGTAATTTCACAAATGAGGAATCCAAACAGAGCAATGTGAAGTAGCTCAACTAAAGCTAGACAACTTCCCCTGTCAACTCAATAGGTGTGCAGGGGACACTACTAAACACTACTGTATACACAGATGCTGGTGTGACATTCTCCAAGTCACTGAAGTGCTGGCTTTGGCCCCACCTTCCAGTATGGTTTCATTTTCTCTTCCAGATCCTCATATCATCTAAAAACCCTGACCATCAGTCAGGGATCCACAGAGAAACCCTGTCTTGAAAAACCTAAAAAAAAAAAAAAAAACCCAAAACCCCTGACCATATTAACCTCAATTATGATAACCATTTCCCCTGTGGGTTTGTAGCTTCAAAAAAAAAAAAATTAACACTAGCATGATTCCATCAAAAGGTACCTCTGGCCAGAGGCGGAAATATTTCTGTAGTGAAAATTCACCATGAGGACGTGGTCCTTTTAGACTGTCAGGATAACTATGTCTACCACATGGGTCCTACAGCTCTGTGTGACCATGAACTGCTACTTCCCAGGGGCTTCACCTGCAAAGTGGGATGAGGAAATATTGTCCCAGCTACCTTATTGCTGCTCTGCCACAGAGAATCAACAGGAAGCTGTAAGGTTCTCTACTGCTTCTGAAACTCTTGGGGGAAAGAAAGGCTAACATAGGCATTAGAAAGAAATGTGAATACTTTAAGACCGCCCCCAAATTTCTGATCCAAAACTCTCATCGTGGTTCGCTAGGTTCATAGGATCTCCCAGGAACTCTAATTTGCAACCATTTCAGTTCTCCAGAGAGGCCTAATATAGGAGAAAAACAGCTAGGAGTGAGTTTTTTAGGTAGGGGCGAGGACTTCTAGATTACTGTCTTTAACTTGGAGTTTGCCCCTGCTGTCCCCAAAGGTTTCCCGGCCCTGTGCCTATCATAGAAAAGGTATTGCCTCTAAGAACTGTTCTGGTTGCGGAGCAGGGAGCAGGTGTGATGGCTGATCTCAATGTCAAAATGGTGGGATTTGGGATCATCGAGGAAGCAAATACTTGGGCCCGTCTGTGAGGGACTGGGTTCAGGTGGGAAGAGCCATCCTAAAGGTGAGTGGCACCATTCTCCATGGGGTAGGGACCTAAGTTGCAGAAAAGGAAAAGTGAGCTGAACATCAGCATTTACTTTTTTCTGCTTCCTGACTGTAGTCCAGCTCTTTCACACCTCAGCTGCCATGTCTCCCCCACCAGGACGGATGGAGCTCTCAAAATGTGAGCAGAAACAAACCTGTCTTTCAGTTGCTTTTGTCAGTATCTTATCACAACAACAAATGTGACTAGTATAGTAAACTGGTAAATGTACATTTTGAACTTCGGGCTAGAAAAGCCCTACAATGCTGTAGGCAGAATTTAACAGATCATTCTGGTGGGAATTTGGAAAACTAGAACACCAAATGTGGGTAGTGCCGGCCCCACCTCATGAGGTTGCCAAGGAGAAAAAGGTTTCTATCAGCAACTGGAGCTGGGGCCATTCATGTTCTATTGCAAACACTGGGGCTCCCTCTCGACTGTGTCCTGAGAACTTGGGTGAAGCTGAATTCAAAGGGGACGGACCAGTGTGTTTGGGGGAAGGAATGTCACGACAGGGTAGCACCGAAACTGCAGTATGGCTGCAGGTGACTGCTCTTTTTCAGGTCTACAGTGAGAGAAAACAAAAAGAGGGAAAAACATAAGGTTTGATGAGGGAGAGTGCAAACAGGTTATAGTTTCAGATGAGGCAGACTTGGAAGCAGCTGCAGCTGTTAAAGGAACTAATTCTATCAGGAGAAGATTGGATCTCTGCACTGAGACAACAGGAGAGGAACTCTGAGGGGAAGATCCCACCTAGCAACATCTCCAAAATACCGGCTGGGAGTGGTGGTGGCGGCGCACGCCTCTAACCTCAGCGCTTGAGAGGCAGAGGCAGGCAGATCGCTGTGAGTTCAAGACCAGCCTGGTCTACAAAGTCAGTCCAGGACAGCCAGGGCTCTGCTATATAGAGAAACCCTGTCTCAAAAAAAAAAAAAAAATCTCTGAAAGGAGAGAATGCTACTGAAGGGGCTCTTTACACAAACAAACAAACATCTATTTAGGAACAAGTGTTTCTCCAAGATCAGAACACAAAGGCCAATGGAACCATAGTCTGTGAGGGAACTGTGGGGGCATGCTCCCTCTGGAGCTGGCAGCAGAACCTGGCATTAGCACCCACACGATACTAGGTGTAAGACTGAAAGATTGAGTAGGGAGGCATCTCAGAGTGTAACACACTAAGTTCCAGAGAGTCCCTGAGGCCGGACTGTGTGTGGCAGGGTTGAAGTCCCTGCAAGGTGGCTATGGGAAAGGCCATTTTGTAGAGCTCTAACAAGACGAAGCCTGACCTGCAATGGACACTCCACAACGTTGGAGATGATAAAACTATGGGCAATCCAGCAAGGAAAGCTGTATATTCTAAGTGAAGCAGGCCCCAGAGAGAGGCTATGTTTGCTGCAGGTGGCAGAGCTGGACGAGCAGGGCCACCCAAGCCCTCTGGAGCCCAGATGATTCCTCGCCAGGCCCAGGTAGCTGCAGGACCCTCTTTGCCCTGCTGCATTTTGCTTCTGTTTTAGTCAGATTTTTTTCCTTGTTACAATTTTCCTCCCTTTAGAATGGGACTCTTACTGTGTCGTTGTATACTGGAAATGGTAGCTCGCTTATTAACCTTACAGAGTGATCACCCTGAATCTTTAGAGGGACTTGGGACTTTCAAACTGTGTCAGGAATATTGAAGACTATAGGGACTTCTTGAATTAGACTAAATGTATCTTTATTATGAGATGAAAGTGAAACTTCAGGGGGCTGGGGTGGAATGTTCTGATGCTTAATCTTACCAATTTGAAGAGATTTTTGAGTCATCGTGGAAACAAATATCAGGGCATGTCTGAGGGCGAGGTTTAGGGGAGAAGACCGACCATAAAGGTAGGTGGCCCTGTTTCATGGGTGGGGGTCCTAGACTACATAAAAAGAAGAAAGTGAGCTGAACACCAGCATTCAGTTCTGCATCCTGACCGTGACTGCCATGTGACCAACTGCTTTGTGCTCCAGTGGCCCCGACAGACTGTACCCTCAAACTCTGAGCCAAAAGAAGCCCTTCTTTCCCTCAACTTTTCTCTGAAATTTTGTCACAGCACCAAGAAAAGTCAAGAACACAAAAGGTATGGCAAAAAGTGTCCTATGTGCTCTGTAGTCATGTGCTTTCTTTCTGAAGCACGGTTTACAAGATGCCAACAGGACAGAACACATCAAAGACAGCAAAAAGCAGCTACTTCCCAGAAAGGTGTTTGAAAGTAACCCTACACTGTAAAGAGGGCTCACAAGAGCTGGGCATTGTGGCGCTGGCCTGTAATCCAGCACTTGGGAGGCAGAGGCAGGCAGATCTCTGCAATTTGAGGCCAGCCTGGTCTACAAAGCGAGTTCAGGACAGCCAGGGCTACACAGAGAAATCCTGTCTTGAAAAACAAACAAACAAAAAGAGGGCCCACAAGAAGCCACCTCTGGTAAGAATGGTTCCACTGTGTGTGCTGTCCAGCAAAGCAGTTGTAGTTTTGGCACAAACACTTGACGTTTGAAAATGTGACGCAACATAAAAAGCTTACTGAGCTTTCAGAGAGGGAGACCACCAATCCCTGACGGTTCCTTCTTCGCCTTTTGTAACCTGTAACTATGATTTACTGTAAATAGACAAGCACATCCTTTCGCTCAAATACGACTGCCCTAATTAGGAGAATTTGTGTAAGTGATCTGAAGGTGGGTTGGCTTCCAGTCTGCTGTGATGTAGGCACACACAAGTTGTTTTCATTTGTGATTTTCTTTCACATTTTAGTTAGGAAGCATCTATCCCCGGTGTATCTGTCAGTCTGGGGAACACTACTATCAAAGCCCTACTCCCAATTCCAGGAGAGAGAAAAATGTAAGTATTTGAAGAAAGCTAGAATTGAAATGTTAGTAAATATCTAGATGAGAAAGTGTCCTATGTTATCGGGTCTGATTAGATCCAATATACCTGAAGAATTCCTTCACCATTTCCTTCTCAAGACAAATAGGTAATTAGGGAAAATCCCCTGCCCCACCCCCACATAACTTTTTAAGCTCCTAGGTTCCCTGAGCAAAGAAATGGAAGCAAACCTGCAGTGTGTCACACATTACTTAGCCTAGCAGGGGTGGTTGTCTTATTTCCTTTACGGATAAAAGTTAGGCTCAGGGATGTTGGCACACTTTGGGGGCTTACTGCCGGGTGTGAGTATAGTGGAGTAGACAGGCCTTCTTACCCTACAGCCCCAGGTGACTTCTCCACCCAGACATATCTCCCACCAAGTAAGCCCTTTACAATCCAACAAACACTTCCCGGTCACAAACCCAAGTCCAGAGTCATCTCACCTGAGAATCCTCTCCTGTGGTCCTTCATTTCCACGACTCCCACGGGGCCATGTGATTTAGATTGCAACCTAAACTGGTGATCTGTCTGGTTTCTTCGCGGGAGAGGGTCTAGGACCCTGCCTCTTCCGTCCTCTTTGTGGAAGAACAACTTTCCTCTCTTGTCCCTTCCAAAGCCCGGGAACCGCCTACCCAGCCTGGCACTGAAACCGGTCGCTCAGTCTGGCGTCGTCTCCTCGGCCCCCACCTGGCCGCCGCTGGACTCGAGAGTGGCTCTCCCTCCTCCCCTTTGGGTGGGGAAATTGAGGCCCGGCGCCACGGCAACTTTCCTAGGATCTACGGTCTGTGGGAGGGGGGGGCCCGTGCGGTCCGCCCTCCTTTGACCGCAAGCGACCCCTTCTCCAAGGGAACTGGCCTCTCAGAGCCTCCAGATCCGTGCACCGCTTCGCAAGCGCGCGGGGCGGGCGGGACGGGGGAAAGTTGTCAGCCGTTCCGTGCGCCTCTCACCTCGAGGCGCAACCTCGCCAGCCCCGCGCCCGCGTGTCCGTGCACCACCTTGCGCACACCCCGCCCACATCCGCGCCCCTCTCCTCCCGCGAGCCGCCTCGCTCGGCAGTCCCCGGCCGCCGCCGCCGCCTCCGCCCGCCGGGCGCGCAGCCTCGGGAGCACCGAGCCATCGGGGCGCGCGGCGCGGGACGGGCAGGGCGCGCACTCTCGGCGGTGCACACGCCGCTCCAACTCTCCGGCGCGCGGGGTGCGTCCGCCGCCGCCGCCGCCGCCGCCAGGGCAACGGGAGGCCGAGCGAGCGCTTTGTCCTGCACGCCGGCCCGGGACTCTGCCCCGAGGAGGCAGCCGCTCCGAGTCCCCGCCTCCGCCTCTGCCCCCGGGCGGGCCGGGCCGGCCGCGGTGGGGGGAGCCAGGCGGAGGGCGAGGGCGGGGGCGGGGGCGGGCGCAGGAGGAGAGAGGAGGGCAGCGGAGGGAGGCGGCGGGAGCGCCGGGTGCCGGGCCGGGGGAGCCGCGGGCTCTCGGGGAAGACGCGGATGATGAACAAGCTGTACATCGGGAACCTGAGCCCCGCCGCCACCGCCGACGACCTCCGGCAGCTCTTCGGGGACAGGAAGCTGCCCCTGGCGGGACAGGTCTTACTCAAGTCCGGCTACGCCTTCGTGGACTACCCCGACCAGAACTGGGCCATCCGCGCCATCGAGACCCTCTCGGGTGAGCCCTCCTCGCTTGCCCACGCCGCGCCTGGTCGTCGCCCGCCTCGGGACGGCGACAGCGGGTGTGGGGGAGGCCGAGCCCCCTGGGCCGCGCCCGCCCGCCCGCCGCGACTCCCGAGCCCGCAAGCTCACTTTCCCGCACCGGCCCCGCGACTCTCGCGGCGGCTGGGCTTCGGCTTTGGCTGGCCGCCCTTGCCCCCCACAGCTGGGGACTAACCCGAGACCCTCGGGCCTCCTATTCGGGGCGACCCTGGGTCCTTCCGTGGGTCCCCGGGCTCGCTGGCTCCCTAGGAGCGCCCCTGTCGTGGCCAGCGGCTCTCTGCGGCCTCCCCGCCCCCACCTTCGTAGTCCCCCGTTTTCCTTTTCCTTGACCCTCCTCGTGCCCCCTTTGCCAGGGACCCCCCCAAACCCCGCATCGCCTCTCTTCCGAGCCAGACCTTCCTTCCCATGCCTCGGGCCAAAGACCTCTGCCGTTTCCCAAGCCGCACTCTCATTTCAAGCCCCCCCCACCCGGTCCCCAGGCCCCCCACTTTCGGCTGCTCCTCGACTTCACCCACTGAGCCCTTCGAGGTCCCGGGGTCCCCCCGACCCGGTCCTTGCCGGACCGCCCGTCTCCCCGGGTTCTCTCCCCCCGAAGCCCAGTTCCCTTCTCTGCTGGTCTCGGAAGCGCTCCTATTTTTCCCTGATTTTTTTGTCCGATTTTATTGAGAAGAACTCGGGGCTGGGGGCTTTCCGCCTCCCGTCCCCCCGACTCCTGCTCGGCCAGAAGCACCTTTTTACGAGGTACCCGGTCTCAACTCGGTGGGGGCCCGGGCTGAGAACGGGGAAAGAGGCGACCGGGGGGCCCGCGAGCGCGCTGGAGCCCAGACGGGAGTCGGAGCGCGACACCCTCGCTCGCCGGCCCGCCCGTGCCCGCGCGCGCTCCCAGCTCGCCTCCCGCACAGGCACGCGGGGGCCCACGCACGGTTCCTGGGCCTGCGACCCCGCAGGGAACCCCTTCCTTTGGGACCCATGCGGCAGGGCGGGCTGGCGAGACCGGGTGGCGGCGGGGGGAGGGGAGCCACCCCAAGCCAGGGAAGCCGCAGAGCCAGGGGTTCCTGCGCGTGTCCCCGGGGCCGCTGGCAGGGAGGGCGAGGGTGGGTGGGGGGCGAGCGCCCTGGAACTGCGGGGTCCCGGGGTGGCGGGTTGGGGTGCTGGGGGCCGCCCGGAGAGACCGAGGAGCGCCAGCCCTACCTACGGCTTAAGTTTCAAATGAGCTCATCTTTTCAAATTGGCGCCGTTCTTTATTAAATGTGTCTTTTCCGGTCCTGCCACCCACAGGTATACCTGGGGGTCGGAACCGGGCTGGCGCCCTTCCCACCTCGCACGCCACCCGTGGCGCCCACTTTTCATCACAGTTGGCGCTAAGTCCGCCCAGCTGCGGCCCGGTGGAGGACCCCTTGAAGGCTCCAGAAGGCGGAGCCCGGAGCGTGGAGTAGTGTGCTTGCCCTTGCTAGACCCCCGCGGGTTTGACTCGGGGAGGTTCTGAGTGCTTTAAATTTTCTGTTTTAAAGGTAAAGTGGAATTGCATGGGAAAATCATGGAAGTTGATTACTCAGTCTCTAAAAAGCTAAGGTAAATATATTTTGCCTAGTTTCTTTCTTTTCCCCTCCCTGCGATTGGGCTTCCATACAAACAAAATACGGTCAGCTGTTAAAAAAAAAAAGTGTATGGTTTTTTAAAAGGGTTTTTGTTGGTTTTGTTAATGGAGATACCTAGCTTAGAAAGTTATTATTGTTACCATTTATTTACTTTCATTATATAAGGTGTTTTCTGTGTTTGCCAACTGTTTGGTGCCTAATTAGGGGTCGGGATGGAGAGCTCTAGGTGGATTATGTTGGCTGTGACCGATTAAGTTGTTTATCATAAACTGCCTTTCACTTCCCTGCCACTCCTACTCCCAGCACAATAGCAAACTTCGTGCGAGATGCTGAGAGTAAATATTTACTGTGTCAGCTGAATTGTTTAACTAAACCATCCGAATAATTACTTTTTTGTGTGCATAGTTTGGTGATGAATTATAAGATAATTCAGTAAAATAAGGAGTAGGTTTTTTGCATAGTATTCTAAAGAAGTAGCATGTTTGTGTTGGATGCAGGAAGAGGCGCTGGACTTGGCTCCTTCCACTTTGTTATTGTTGCTTTAGAGGAACGTTGGGGATAAACAAATGTCGCGGTTAAGTCGATAGTTAGCTCCTGTTAATGAAGGAGTAACACGCTTTGTGGGGGTTGGGTTTCCGCAGTGATTTGCTGTGAAAGAATGGAGAACAGCTTTTAAATTGGGGCCTTTATTACTTGTACGCCCCCTCCCCCCCACGTGTCCTAACTTAGTTTTTATCCCATTAACTAATGTTTCTTTGCCATTCATCATTAAGTATCTGAACTGGGGAGGCTAAATCTGATTTTTCCACCTTCTTAGTCTGACGTAGATGCTCAAGCTCTGTCAGGATTGAGAACATTTTAAAACATTAATTTTATAAATACTTAGATGTGTTGGCGGGTTTAAAATACATTGTGTGCACATTTCTGTATACATTCTAATGTAACAGAATCTGTTTGGAAATGATTATGCCACATTAGAAGATTGTTGAATGCTTTTGGTTTTGAAAAGTTAGGAATTATGACTTGTTGTTTTGGGCTGATATAATGAATGGATTCTTATGCTGGAAATGTATAACTGGCTCTGTAAAGTGTCTTAACTTTTTTGGTTTTCTTCAGTGTTACTATTATTATTTTTTACTTGGGACATGTATGAGGATGTTTTCTGGGATGCTAAGTATTTACTGTAAGTTTAAATCATTCATCAACAGTGGAAGATTTGATGATGTTAGAACCACTGAGAATGTTTAATGAAGTTTGCATCTATAAATATTTCATTCTGTTGGCTGTCTAGCTCTATTGCATCCTTTTGGAGATTAAAATCAGCAAAAGGCACTAGAGTTCTCAACTGAGGTTATTATATGTCCCATAATTCCATGATGCAGTGTATATAATTTTCAAAACAAGTAAAATACCAGTTTATTTAAAGTCATTACAGTCATGTAAAACTTATCAACAAAAGGACCACTTCAGTTTTGTTGTTGTTTTGTTTTTTTTTCCCCCTTTTAAATTTTAAAAGTTGTTTGCTTTTTGGCCAAAGTGTCCCTTAAGTGATTTTATTCTGCTTATATGAGTTCAAAAGTGGTCATGTCACAAGCTTTAGCATAAATTAAATGAACAGTGTAGGGTTGTCCTAGGAATAAATGATTTCTTTGAACTTGGTGGTATGACATAACCAGGAGGAAGCTGAGAGCATGCTGTGTGGTTGACTGCACCTGAAGACAGTTAACAACCCAAATGCATGAATAGCCTGCTGGAGAGAGCGGCAGCGGCAGCACACCTCTTTCTCTTTTTCTTCATTAGTTTCAAACACAAAGTTACCTACTTGCCGTGCAAGCTGAGGGGGAGAAGGCTAAACTGGTTGGAAATGGGTAGCTGAGTTCAGCTCTGGGATGAGGCATCAGTAAATTCTCCGTGATTCTGGGCACAACCATGCTGGTGGCTTAAAAAAAACAAAACCCAAAAAACCAGGGTACAGTGACATTTAAGACTACAGCTTTCATGTTATGCAGTGATTGTTTCATTGTGCTTTTTATGCATTTCGATGCAAATTGAAAAGTTGGAAGTAAATTTGTGAGCAGTGGGTCAATTCTATATGTGGTTTTTCATTTCTGTAGAGCTAGAGGAAAACAAGTCATTCTTTCTTATTTGCCTCCTTGGAAAATAATTGAACAACTGAGTGCTAATTTTTTAAATATTGTGCTTGGTTCTTTGATTTCTCAGGGAGCTGTTTTAATATCTATATTCCAAATAGTTTTTTTTTTTTTGCTGATGGTAGTTTGTAAGATGTTTTAGTCTTTATTTGTGGAGTTATTGGCATGCTATTCATTTGCCACTGGGTCATCTGTTAAATCACATATCATTTTATACCTGTGGCTACATAGTAGACAGACTAGGCACTGCTGTTTTCTCAGTCACTCTGAAATAGAGAATTCTTTTTCTTTTTTTTTTTGCTACATATGTTTCATCCGTCTTAAGTGCAAATTATTGTACAGTAAGCCATGAACATTATCTGTGTCTCTTACATTCTACTCGGTTTCAGTCTGTTGACTAAAAATCTTTGGGTTTGAGCCGGGCGGTGGTGGCGCACGCCTTTAATCCCAGCACTTGGGAGGCAGAGGCAGGCGGATCTTTGTGAGTTCGAGGCCATCCTGGTCTACAAAGTGAGTCCAGGACAGCCAGGGCTACACAGAGAAACCCTGTCTCGAAAAACCAAAAAAAAAAAAAAAAAAAAAATCTCTGGGTTTGTTTTTCTATAGTCATGTAGTATCTGTGGGTCAAAGATTTAGTAAAGAGGAAAAAAAAATTGATAACTTTAAAAGTGCTGTTAAAAGTTACGGAAACTTGCCAGGCGTGGTGGCACATGCCTTTTATCCCAGCACTCGGGAGCCAGAGGCAGGTGGATCTCTGTGAGTTCAATGCTACCTTGGTCTACAAGTGAGTCCAGGACAACCAGGTCTACACAGAGAAACCCTGTCTCAAAAAACAAAAACAAACAAACAAAAGTTATGGAAACTTCCTTGGTAGAAATTTTACTTTGGATACTGCTGAAAGTTCATTTAAAAAGACATGTGTGCACACAGGTACACATACTGCATAAATGGCTTTGCTCCTAAGACATGCTAACTTGGATGTGCTTTTGTCCCTAAAGTTGAATGATCCTGTGAGAAACAGAACTTAAAAAAAAAAAAAAAAAGGCAGTTTCTACCCACTTCTAGAAAGTAGCTGGATGAAAGCAGACAGGTTTCTTGCTGGGACAGTCAGAGTCTCAGAGGCAGTGTAGGAAAGCTGTGAATCTGTCTTTCAGGAGTTAAAAATCAGTAATTGTCTTCTCTCCAATGCAAATGAATTTGGGCTCCTATAGGAATGCTAAAGGAAACAGTATCCCAATTGTATTTTGCTTCTATGTACTACATTGTGCATAGCTGAATTAAATACCAACCCCCAAAACCCACCCAGCTTCAAGCCCTCCCTGTATGTAACAAAGGCTTTTTCTGCGTTAATTTTTAATTTTCTAGAAACAAAGACTTTATTAGTTTTAAATCTTATATAGTAGCCTTCTATTTCAAGAGTTTGTTGAATTAGAAATTAATGGCTGGACTTAATTACATATGTGGATAGATTTATACAGTGTCACATGATTTCAAACTGTAAAGCCACCTTGATTTAGCTTTGAAGTTGCAGAAGCCCTTTTTAAAAACAGCAAACTATATTCTAGAAAGCACACATTTCCTGATCTCTAAGAAGTAAGTATTAGGGTTGGAATAGAAATGGTAATGAAAAAAATTACTTGGTATTTAGATAACAATGTATTATTTAAAGTTTGTAAGAGGCTAGCATTTAACTTTTTACATATTAAACATTAAAAAAAATGAGGTGTACAAATAAAATATATTTTGTTTTCCTTGGTTCTCCAATTCAAATAGTATCAATTTTAAATTGTAAGGTAGCAATTCATAGAAGTATTTAAATACTTAAATCTTAACTCAGAAGAGAATTGCTATGTAGTCCATTTGCTATATTGTACTTTTCAATAATATCAATTTTTATTTGCAATTATAGATAATAAAATGACCAGGAAGAGACCTTTTAGGAGTTGTGTGTCTCATTATGTTGTGTTGAGGTTGTCATTTGATAGATGAGGGGAAATTAAAAATATTTGAAGAAAGCCTTCTGTCTAGCATGGTCTGAAGTATATTTTCTTTAAGAAATGAGTTTACTTTTCAGAATACATTTAAAAGAGATTAGAAGATTCAAAACTAATTACATGTGAAAATTATTCCACTATTTTAAATGTTTTTATGTGTGTTGCTCTAAGTTCCTTAGTGGGTTGAAGAAGAATGGTAATGATGGTGAATTGTGTGTAAAAGAATAGAGACCAGGGCACATTTATAACAAGACAGAAAAGCAGTAAAAATGCATTTCTTCTAGAACTATTCATAAATTTTTGATATTTTCTAAATATCTTCTGCATACAACTGGATCACTATTCCATGTCTACTAGTGAAACCCTCAAAAGTAGATGAACAATTGGTCAGCTGTTACTGAATTATAGTGTCACCGCTCTGATTCCGTCGGGGGTGTGTGCATTTTGTTGGGGGGCAGTAGTGTTACACAGATCAAGTCCCAAGGAAAAAGAGGAGATTTGAGCGAGCAGTGCTCTTGAGTTTCGGTCCAGGCAGAGCTAATGAGAATCATTTGATTGAAATTCACCCAGGAAGTCCCATGTAGTGGCATCTTCCCCCTGGTGATGCCCAGGTTTTACAGGTGCCTTCACTCCTGGCAGCCAGCGTACAAGCACCTGCAGTGGCCTTTTTTCAGTGAGCATGTTTCTGGGAAGACTGTCCAGTGCAAAAACTGCCTCCTTAGATTTCTCTCAAATTCCGTTCCATGAAGGCTCTGTTGATCTGTCATCGGCCCCCCCCCCCCCCCCCACACACACACTTTTATTTTCTTTTTAAGACACAGAGTTTCCCTGTGCAAGCCAGCTGCTCCTGAACCCGTGAACCTCTTGGCCTCAGCCTCCTGAAGGCTGTTATCATAGGCATACAACTACTGTGCCCGGCTCATAAAGTGCATGGTAGTAAATGTGCATTTTCACCTAGCAGTGCTGTATTTAGGGGGAGTGTTTTGTTATTTTTGCACAAACAGTTGTGGATCAGTTTTTATTAGAAGCAGGGTCACATTGGAAGCTGCTTAAAAACTACACACTTAAAAATATAATTTTAAAGATTATATTTAAAGACCACGAGTATATTTTCATGTTTTGTTTTTGTTTTTAAAGACACTGGTGGGCATTGGCTAAACTAACTTTTAAAAACGTGTGCTTTGAAAGTTCTAGTCAAAAGCATACTATCTCAAAAACTATGACTGACTTCTTAATTTGAGGACAGGAGAGTTCTGTTTGAGGAGGCATGCCTTCTTAAATGATTAGTCAGGTTTTTATTATTTTGCACTCAGTGGGAAGTCTGAATTAGTTTGGGGAATATTCAAACAGTGTTGATGAACACATAAAGGCAAACAAACAGCAAATATCTGCCAGTGAAGACGACTCTCTTTCCTCCCTCTCATTTATTGCCATTAAAACATTTTAAATCTTTTGCTTTACAATTTGACTTGATGCTTACAAACTTATAATTTTCATTTGGTGGCACGGATGGTACGGGTTCTGTTTTGGGCTGCAAATTGTAGAGTGCGTGGCATTATTTTTTAAGGCTTTACTTTTCCTGGTTTGATTATGGATTTTAGTCTGGTTACTTCATAAAATAAGGGAAAGAAATCACTTTGTATTGCAGTAAACCTTAGGTTCTGTTTCTTTCACTGCCAGAAAGGAGGGGACATGAAAATGCAGTGATGTGTCTTTAATGTAGTTCAGCGTTGGATGGTATTTTGACGTTGGATATAGGAACACAAATGAGTGCTTCTGTGTTAAAGGGCCGGCATGCTCAGCATCCTCCTCCTGTCCATCCTGTCATGGTTAGCTCTCTCCTCCTAAAGCACTGATTCTACCCCCACCCCACCCCCAAGAAGTAATTTTACATTCTTGAGGTGCATTGTTTGCTCATCCTTGGATTTTCTAATTATTTATGTCTCTCACATTTTCATTTCCGAAAATGCGAGCACTTAATTATAGTTTTCCTATTCTGCTGAAGTAGGCATTTGAAGAAGTTCAGTAAGTGAAATGTAGAAGGTTCTGGATCCACATTTTAAATATTTATTGTATCTTCCTTACATCATGAGCAGTGTTTTACCTAGCAAACAGAAAGACTTGTAGAGAACCACCACAACAAGAGGGATGTCTGCAGTTTTTCTTGTCGTGTATTTATTTAATACACACGGAAGTGGGAATTTGCCTTAAGGGAAAGGTTGAACTTAAGATCTTTAAAAGTGCTGGGCAGTGGTGGCGCACGCCTTTGAAACCCAGCACTCAGGAGACAGAGGCAGGCGGATCTCTGTGAGTTGGAGGCCAGCCTGGTCTACAGAGTGAGTCCAAGACAGCCAGGGCTATTACACAGAGAAACCTTGTCTCGAAAACTGAGAGAGAGAGAGAGAGAGAGAGAGAGAGAGAGAGAGAGAATGAATGTAACTCGTGGCTGCATTTTTAGTTCACAGCAATAAAGCTATTATGGTCTCTTTGGCAGAAAATTTACTTTTTCTAAGTAAGATTTGGAAAAGAGGAAGAAAGGACTAGTCCTTTTCTCACTCGAGGAAACTTAGTCTTAGATGGAGTAATTTCCCTAAGGCAGATAAATGAATTCAGTAGAGCAGAAGAACCCAGGCAAGAAAGACATCTAGCACTGATTCTTACCCCAGTGTGATTCACTTAACATTTAATTTTAAGTCAAGCAGCTGAAAGTGTTGGAAGGCCCAGATCCCGTATTCGGGAGTGATAGACATTGTTTGTGAAACGCCCATTTGCGCAACTACTTCATTCTAACCCTGATCTGAACTGGTTTTCATTACACTATTGTTATAGGGGAAAAAGTGGAAATAGGCACATGATTTTGTTTGTTTTATTTTATTTAAAAAATTTTTTTGGTTTTTCGAAACAGGGTTTCTCGGTGTATTCCTGGCTATTCTAGAACTTGCTTTGTACCCCAGACTGGCCTCGAACTCACAAGAGTTCCACCTGCCTCTGCCTCCTAAGTGCTGGGATTAAAGGCGTGGACTAGCATGTCATTTAAAAAGCAGCATTACTTCTCTGAGCTTGCCATAGACAACATGCCGGGAATTTATCCAGAGAGGTGTTTGGTGTTTTTGTTTGTTTGTTTGGCTGTTGTTTATACTGTTGCATTGTTTTAGTGGTTGCATTCTTTTTATTAAGAACTAGGACAAGCCGGGCAGTGGTGGCGCACACCTTTAATCCCAGCACTTGGGAGGCAGAGGCAGGCGGATCTCCGCGAGTTCAAGGCCAGCCTCGTCGACATAGCTGGTTTCAGGGCAGCCATGGCTACCTAGACCTTGTCCCAATAAACCATAAAACAAAAATGGGACAATTCTCTCAATATTTGAGGCACACGAATTAGGTACCGACTTTCCCTCTGGTCAAGACTGTCCCTTTTGGTAAAGTTGAGGAACTCACTTGGTGGGTCCCCCATGGCCCTTGTAGAGGCAATGCTGTGTTTTGACCCGCTTCCTTGGTGGAGCTGCCGGTCTTTCCTGGAGCTAGTCTTTTTTCTTCTGCTTCGATTTCTGCTCAGAATAAACTCTGACCACTGCTGTGAGTATGAGCAGAAGTGCTACCGATGGAGTCGAGTTCTTAATGACATATACCCACTTAGAAACTAAGCACCCGTGAAGTGCTCCTCATCTCGGATATGTAATGTTTTCCTGAATTCATCATCTTGTTTCCTTTGACTTTTGTGGACTCTCGTGGTGGTGGTGGTGGTGGTGGGAGGGAGGGCGGAGTTATCAAAAAAGTAGGTGAAGGGTTATTTCCAACTCCTCATGCATGTCTTCGAGTTGTGCAGTTCAGGGCGGGATGTGGCATTTTCTATGCAACTGTGACTCAGAAGATGGGGGAGAGGAAGAGAGTAACTAATAATTACTGAGTGGTAGCTGCTCTGTGCTCGGTGCTGGGCTAAGCCTTCCAGGCCTTCGACTCCCTCCCCCAACCCACCACCAGCCTGGAGCTGGGGCTGTGGATCTTCAGACACCGTCTTCCTACTGGCCCGAGCTGCTTCAGAAAAGCCGTGGCTGTGATGTCCTTACTGCTATGTATGGGTCTAGTTTGAATAGAGCAAGCATCTGAGTGACAAAATCAGGGAATTGTGAGAATAACTTTACGTGTTACTCCTGAGGCAGAACAAGAGAAACCATTACCTGTCCACAGTGGGTATGCAGAGAGAGGAGGGGCTGAGGTGTGACCCATTCATAGTCCGGTGTAGCTGAAAACCACTTGTCTGAGTATGGTGGCACGTGCTTCTAATCCCCTTACTTTTGGGAGGCAGAGGCAGGAGGACCAAGAGCACAAGGTCACCCAGGGGTATGTAGAGATTTAGATAGATGCCTAGGTTACATGAGATTTGTCTCAAACACCACACACTCAAAAGACAAAAAGTGATTGAAAATGTTGGTCATGATTTGAAGGATTTTTGTTGTTGTTGTGTGAGACAGGGTTTCTCTGTGTAGCCTTGGTTGTCCTGGAACTTGCTTTGTAGACCAGGTAGGCCTCAAACTCAGAGAGATCTGCCTGCACTCTGCCTCCCGCCAAGTGCTGGGATTAAAGTTGCGTGCCCAGCCTGAAGGAATTTTTTTGTAGTAGTCCTAGAGTAGAGAAATTTGTCATTATATAAAAGGAAAAAGGTGTTTAAAAAACCAAAATGACTGAAAGGTTAATTACAAAGACACATGTCCGTGGTACATGTATTCTGTACTTTAAGTGCAAAAGTATCTGATAATTTTTACCTCAGTGGTTCATTTATCTGTGTGTCTTAAAATGTTTATAGTCTGGGAAGGGAAAATACAGACTTCTAACTATATTTCATAAAGCAGGTCATTCTACTAACACTGGAAAACCTTAAGCCAAGCCGGGCAGTGGTAGCACACGCCTTTAGTCCTTCCACTTGGGAGGCATTCAGATTTCTTGAGTTCAAGGCCAGCATGGTCTACAGAGGGAGTTCCAGGACAGCCAGGCCTTTTACACAGAGAAACCCTGGCTGGTGGAGGGATGGTGGGAGGGAGGAAGAAAGAAAGAAAACCTTAAGCCTTTCTGACTTGAAGGCACAGGGCCTGAGGATCTGCATATGTCTTTTTTATTTTATTTTTTGTTTTTCGAGACAGGGTTTCTCTGTGTATCCCTTGCTGTCCTGGACTCACTTTGTAGACCAGGCTGGCCTCGAACTCACAGAGATCCGCCTGCCTCTGCCTCCCAAGTGCTGGGATTAAAGGCGCGCGCCACCACGCCCAGCTGCATATGTCTTTAAACTTGGTACTTGAAGCATCTTGTGCATTTGTGACTGGTTTTTCTTTAGTAACATGAGTCTTGTTTCTCTCCTACAGAGGAAGGTGGCACTTTTTTTTTTGATTGTGAGTTTCACATCGGGCACCCTGTCCCTCTCATTCCCCCGCCTTCGGCCCTTCCAATCTTCCCTGCTAAAATTAAAAAACAAAAACAAAAACATGCAAACAAAAAAATAAAGCAAATCATAGAAAACATCTCATCGTGGAAGCTGTAGTGTGTCACAGTGTGTCCCACAGTATACCCCTCTGTCCACACATCTTCACTTGTGAATTTTCATGGCAGTGAGTCATTGGTCTGGTATGAAGCCTCTGGCTCTGTGACATCATCGATATCGGATCCTCACCGGGACTCCTCCTGGTTATCCTGTTGTCCTGTGTCATGACAATCCTGCAGCTTTGGATTGGCAGGACTGACCCTTTCCCAAACCCCAACAGAGAAAATGAAGGTGGTACATTTTAACTCTAACATAATACTATGAAATGTGTTAAATTGTAATAATAAATTGATAATTCTTTTTATCAGTCAAGATCCTGAAGGTAGCTTAGTATCAGAAGATGCATTCTAAAAGTTTTAGTTATTTCTTTATTTTTGATTTTTCGAGACAGGGTTTCTCTGTATAACAGCCCTGGCTGTCCTGGACTCACTCTGTAGACCAGGCTGGCCTTGAACTCACAGAGCTCCGCTTGCCTCTGCCTCCCGAGCGCTGAGATTAAAGGCGTGCGCCACACGCCCAGAAAATATGCTCAGAAAATACATCTTAAGTATTATCTCCCTTAAGTATTTCTCTTGTTGAGAAATGAAGCAAGAAACCGAGCAGCCCTCCTGTGTGCAGGTAGCTTCCCATCAGTCACCGTTGAGTGAGGTGCATGGAAATGCCGTTGTGTGGGCTTTTGTCCTGGAACCTTTTGCTTTTTAGTCCTTCCTCATCTCTGATGTTAACAACCATACTTTTGAGAAATGTTTTTCTTCATCATCATTGTATGCATAGAGTTTGGAAGTACAGTGCTTTGGATTTCTTTCTTTGTCAGATGGAGATGAGTGTTTATAGTCCTATCATTTATTAAGAAAGAAAGGGAGGGGAGAGAGAAGAGAAGGTGCCACAGATGCAGAGGCGGCTGGGTTTCTGGAGCTCTGTGTTCTCTGCAGTTCCAGGGCACACGACGACGGCAAGGGCCGAGCAGCTCTGTAACCTCTCTTTCCTCTGACTATTGGAAGCTAGTGTGACTGGGAAAAGCTCACAGAAGGTTTCTTTCTCTAGCCCTTGCACTGACCACACTTCCTCTCCCTCTGCCTTCCCTTTTTGTGAGGATGCAAGGAAGGCTGGATTGCAGGCTTGGTGTCTAACTTAGCCCCTGTGCCCCTCATTGGCTGAGGTTTGGGGCAGTGCAGGAGGCACGTGTGTGCTCGCTCAGTGTGTTGGAATGTATGGTCACTGTGCACACACTTCTTGGATCGTGCAGCTGACACTCCAACTTGGATGGGTGTGGGGCCACACACTGCAGATTTTTTTTTTTTTTTTTTTTGGTAAATGGTTGAAAGATTGGGAAAGAGGTTCTCGATGCTGATGGTCTTTCCACCCTAAATAGAGTTGTTTCCATCCTTTGCAAAGGGAAAACATCTCTCTCATTTCCTTTTTAATTACTGAAGGATAGAAAAGAAATCTGGAAACGTATCTCGTCTGACTTCTGGATCCATCTAGCCTTTCCCTCCCTTTCTCTTTAGTTGACAAGTGATACCTTCAGGACTTTGACACTGTCTGCTTACTGGAACACCTGAGTATGAGGAAATCAAGAATCTTTAGAAATGTAGGACCTATTCCTCCTTTTAGGGGATAAAAAGGAAAAAAAAAGGATCTAATGGCTTAAGATTTCTAAATTTTAGCTGCTGTATTCTTAAAATGTTTACATATTTTGTTTATTCATCACAAAATATCCAAGATGACAAAAGTGCTGATTGCTCAATTATTTGAAGTGTGACGACATTTGGTAAAAGAGTAATTTTCAGAGTTACAGAGGCCTGGGAACAGGTGGCTACTATCTCATAGAGTTCTTTCTGTGTCTTCAGAGTTTTTGCCTGGGAAAAGTTAGTTCTTTTGTTCATTGACTTTCATATTAATGGTTTGGTGTGCATATCCATTTCAACAATATTTAGATACCACAATTGATTTGTGGCTTTAGTTTTTCGAGACAGGGTTTCTCTGTGTAGCCCTGGCTATCCTGGAACTCCCTCTGTAGACCAGGCTGGCCTCACACTCAGAGATCCGCCTGCTTCTGTTTCTCCCCAGTGCTGGGATTGAAGGTGTGAGCCACCACAGCCCAGCAGACTTGTGGGTTTTGTTCACATGTGATGGTTATGATCACAGTACATATTGATATGTATGCATTACAGATTTCAAGGCCAAATTCTTACTTTGACTTCCCATGGCACTGGTTTTGAGCACTGTGCTCAGTCACTGAGCAGCCTGTGACCCAGGAGAGCAGAGTTTATGGAGAGAAAGGAGCCGCGTTTCCTTGAGAAGCCTGATTCTTGCAGCTGTGCTCATGGCTGCTTTAGATACTGTCCTTGCCTCTAGAATTTGGTTTAGAAAGGGGCGTGGCATTAAATAAAAAAGCCATCCAATGTGTAAGGTCTGGATGTGTGGGTCTGGATCTTAGGTGGGCTTTGATTGGCCTACAGAACACCCAGCACCCTCTTCAGTCCCCTTCTGCACCTTCCCTCTTAGGTGGTGGCCTTCTGTCCTCCACTTTCACTTTAGAAACAGTGTCTGCTTTGCCAGTTGCATGGCAGGCTCCTAAATGTATGGATTTTCTCGGAATCAACAACGGTTTCCTTCAGGAACTTTCCAGGCAAGCAGGGTCTTTCCAGATCCACTGGAGTCCACCGTCGACATTCCGCCCACTCATATGTGAGGAGCAAACAAGCTTCTGCTTTAGGCCTTCATACTTCCCTTTAAAACAGGGCCGCTCTCTTTTTATCAGTTGTGTATTTGGGGCTCTCTCTGCTCAGGAGTTGCCGGATCTTCGGGACATTTTAATCTGGTTAGAAGTGACAGCAAGTCAGATGGGATGAGAGTCTTCACAATCCTTCCATACACATGGATTTTATTCAGAAAAAGGGTATTACCCAAAAAAGTTAAAAATAGAAAGGTTGCTGATTGGAAAGTGGAAGGAGATTCGTGGGAGCTGTGAGGAGCACAGTTGGGGGTGAATTTAAACAAAATACATTGCATACATGTATGTAATCACATTATGAAATCCATTTTTTATGTGTAACTAATACATGTTAATAAAAGTGTTCTTTTTTTAAAAGGGCCATCAAGATGGCTCAGCCAGTAAAAGCACTTGTCAATCAAACCTGACACTCTGAATTCAGCTTCTGAGAATCAGCTCCTGCAAGCTGTCATCTGATCTCCCCATGTGTGCTGTGGCCCATCCAGGCTTACACTCACACAAGCATTGTATACACACACACATGCCCACGCGCAGTAAATAAATAAAAAAACAGACTATAAATAGAGTGAAAAAGAAATCATGGTTACATTTGCTGTTTTAAATTTTATTTTATTATGGGGGAGGTGCGTGTGGCACAGCATGTGTGTGCAAGCCAGAGGATGATTTTGAAGCAGTTCCTTCTACCTTTTGTGGGTTACAACGTTGAACTTGGGTTGCCAGGCAAGTGCCGTCACTTCCTGAGCATCTTACTGGCCCATTATTGATGATTAAAAATGTTCTGAATAAACATAAAATACTCTTTAAAAGTCATAACCGTGGCAAGATATTATGAATGGTCATACTGTGCAAAGTAATTTCCCCTTTCTTACATGGTTCTTGTTTTATCATTTATATGTACCAATGAGATTTAATTACCCGACAGAGTAATTGTAGGTCAAATAAGAGTTTTTAAAACATTTGTTAGGTCTCTTTATTAACTTTTTCCATGAGGAATTTGTACATACCTTTCAAGTATTCCGTGTGGATTTTGTACATACACCCCTGACTCTTCTCCCAAATTCCTCTTAGATCCACTTCCTCCCTCTCCCATCCTCACTTCATTAAAAAAAAAAAAAAAATTACAATTTAGTAAAATCTACCAAACCCAGTTTGTGCTGCCCATATATTTATTTGTAGTTGTGAGACCATGTATTGGAGTGTGGTCAACCCAGTGGCCACACGCTTAATGAAAACTGCCTCTTCTCCTCCAGCTTCCGCGAGGTGAGCCTTTCCCCATTCCATCCTGGAATGTTCACTGGCCTGATCGATTGGACAGGCAACCACAGGCTGTGAGTTCATGATCTGCACAGCCTTCTGTACTACCCTGATTGTAAAACCCTTTCTGACTCTTCTAGGAATATGTAGATTCTAGTTTGTCCTATTGCCTTTGTATATTGGGTCTAACTTCCATAATGAAATGAAAAGCTTGAATGAAAAAAAAAATTTTTTTCAATCCCATTCTTTTAATGACTTCTTCCCCTGTACCGAAGAATTGTTAGGGAGCCTGCAGGACCTTCGAGGTTAGCTCCTGGGCGTTTTGCAGAACCCCCTGTGGGTGATGCCCAGCTACGGTGAGCCTCTTAATGCTTGGGTTGTGCTGTGGGTGCTCAATTCTCCTGGACCAGTGGCCTCATACAGGGGCGCATCCCCGAGAACCTGTGGAGAGCAGCAGAGTTGGTGGTGGCAGGGAGGTTTCTGAAGAGTGCAGAGGAGGCAGCTCCAGCCATTGGTTGCCAATGGGAAATGTTGGGCCAGTATTTCCAAATACAGTTTCCAAGAGAAAACCCACAGTTTTTAATGTAGAACCCCAAACTTAAAAAATTATTAGATTTACTTACATTATGTGTATTTTCTGCATGTACGTGTGTGTACCATGGATGTGCCTGGTGCCCATGGAAGTCAGGATAGGGCTCTGGATCCCTGGAACTGGAGTTACAGATGGTTGAGAGGCACCTTGGAGCTGCTGGGACCTGAACCTGGGTCCTTTGGAAAAGAAGCCAGTGATCTTTTTTAATAATTTATTTTTATTGTATGTACATTGGTGTTTTGATTGAGTGTGTCTGTGTGAGGGTGCCAGATCATTTGGAACAGGAGTTGTACACAGTTGTGAGCTGCCATGTGGGTGCTGGGAATTGAACCTGGATCCTCTGGAAGAGTAGTCAGTGTTCTTAACCGCTGAGCCATCTCTCCAGCCCGTGATCTTTTTTTTTTTTTTAAAGTTGTATTTTATGTTTTGTTTTTCTAGACAGGGTTTCTCTGTGTAGCCCTGGCTGTCCTGGAACTGGCCTTGAATTCAGAGATCCACTTGCCTCTGCCTCCCAAATGCTGGGATTAAAGTGTGTGCACCACCACACCCGGCTGAAACCAGTGCTCTTAACTGTTGAGCATCTCCAGCTCCAAATCCCCAAACTTTTAAATTTTGGCAACAGTTTGAAAATGTTTGTAAACGAGGATCCAAAACGACACAGGGTAGAAGTTAAAACAAGGCTAATGGATTGACATTTGTCACTCTCTGCCATGTGACTTTCTGTATCCACAAAGTGTTGCTGAAGACCCTGTCTACGATCTTTTCTTTTTCATTTTATTCTTTTTTTTTTTTTTGAGACAATGTCTCTATGTAGCCCCAGCTGTCCTGAAACTGATGCAGAGATCTGCCTGCCTCTGCTTCCCCGAATGCTAGTGTGCACCACTGCACTATCTGTCCCACTGTCCACTATCTTAACATTTCTTTGACTTGGCTTTATCAGTGAGTGAGAAGAAGAAAAACCCTTCTCTTAATAAACTGAATGCACTTGTGTCTTTATCCCCACACCTTCTGTGTATGTGTGTGTAAAAACCAGAGGTTGACATTGAAGTTTTTTTGGAGGCAACACATTTCATTAAACCTGAAGTTCAAGCTGCAGGAATCCCTGAATACTTGTATACTTGTTTTGTGAAGCCATCCAAAATCTTCATAAATACAGGATGTACATATACTGAATATATATGTGTGTATGTGTATCTTGTTTATGTGTATGTATTGCATGCTGCGGGTTCATATGATAAAATACAGCCCTCTATTTCCATTTAATTGGAGGAACATGGTTCCCCTTTCTTATTCACACAAAAGCAATTATTTTACGTTTATTTGTGAGTGTGTGTGTGTGGGGGGGGGTTGCTGTAGAGAGGTCAGAGGACAACCTACAAGAACCTACTCCCTCCTACCTGGGTTCTGGGAATGTAACTCAGGCCATCAGGCTGGGTGGCAAGCACGTTTATCATGCGGTTTGAATGAGGAATGTCCTCCATAGTCTTAGGCATTTGAACACTGGGTCCCAGTTGGTGGAGTCATTTGGAGAGGTTTAGATGCTTTTGCCCTGCTCCGATATAAAAAGCCTTTGCTACTTGTGGCCGGTCTTTGAGATTAAGAAAAAAACCAACTTGGTGACTTCCAGTTTCCTGTCTCTGCTTTGTACTTGTGGTTGAGTATGTAAGCTCTTAGCATCTGGCTCCCACTGCAGTGCCTGCCCTGGGCTTCCATGTGTCCCCACCATGATGGATTGTTATCCCTCTGGAACTGCAAACCAAGATAAGCCCTTTCTTCTATAACTTGCTTTTGGTCATGATATTTTATCACAGCGAAGGTAACAGAAAAGTAGTTCCTATAGCCACTGAGCCAGTTCTGAAAACATGACTGCTAAATGTCTACTATAAGGTGATACAGAAGGTTTTAATTTTTAAATATTTTTTTTTGAGGGTCTTGCTATGTAGCCCTGACTGGCTTGCGATTTGTAATCATCCTACCCTTGCTTCCCCAAATGCTGGGATGACAGATGTGCCCCAATCGTCCTGGAAAAGACAGATGGTTTTGAAAGTAAAATTTACCAGTAGAGAAACATATCAATGAAAAGTAGTACACTCAATCCCAGCACTCGGGCGGCAGAGGCAGGTGGATCTCTGTGAGTTCGAGGCCAGCCTGGTCTACAAAGTGAGTCCAGGACAGCCAGGCTGTTACACAGAAACCCTGTCTCGAAAAACCAAAAAAAAAAAAAAGAAAGAAAAGTAGTGCACTCAAATGTGTTTGAAAGTGTTCTGGTTAGCATTGTACTTTTTGTGTGTCGAGGCATTTGAAGGCTCTTTGGATTCTGATCTTCTGCTCTGGGTGCGATAAATGCTCATTAAGGCCAAAATAAGGGGAGGTGACATTTTCAAAAATCAAAAAATTAGGGCTGGAGAGATGGCTCAGCAGTTAAGAGCACTGGCTGCTCTTCCAAAGGACTTTGAGTTCAAATCCCAGCACCCACATGGCAGTTCACAGCTGTCTGTAATTGTCAGGCGTGGTGGCACACGCCTTTAATCCCACCACTTGGGAGGCAGAGGCAGGCGGATCTCTGCGAGTTCAAGGCCAGCCTGGTCTACAAAGCAAGCCCAGGACAGCCAGGGCTACACAGAGAAACCCTGTCTCGAAACCGCCCCCCCCAATAAAATAGAATAAATAAATAAATAATAAAAACCACTCAGAGCTGGGGATGTAGCTCAGTCGACAGAGTGGTCGCCTAGCTTGAGGAAGCCCTGATCAGTCTGCAATGCTGCACAAACCTGATGTGTTGTCTCCAGTCATACTAACATTGCAGACGGGAGCTATCAGGAGCGAGTCCTCTGCAGAGTTGGAGGCCCGCCTATTTGTGTCAAAACAGAGACTACTCCAAAAGCTGGAATTCTCACTTTAAAAAACGCGTCTTGTACTGTAATTCACAAGCACGAAGAAGCCGGTCACTCTGCAGTGACAAGACAAAACCCATGGCTTCGGAGGCTCCAGTCAGCATAGCTCAAATGCCAGTGTGGAAGTTCATGATCCAAGAGGCTGCTCAAAAATGGCCAGCTCCATTTTGAAGGGCAGGGTGATGGGGGTGTGGTCTGTGGCTACATTTCTTCTCCTCCTCCTCCTCCTTCCTTCTCCCTTCTTTCTTCTCCTTCTCCCCCCCTCCTTCGTTTTTCGAGACAGTGTTTCTCTGTGTATCTCTGGCTGTCTTGGACTCACTCTGTAGACCAGGCGGGCCTTGAACTCACAGAGATCCACACCTGCCTCTACCTCCCAAGTGCTGGGATTAAAGGCGTGCGCCACAATGCCTGGCCTTTTTTTTTTAAAGACGGGTCTCACTATGTTACCCTAGCTGGCCTGTGTAAACCAGGTTGGCCTAGAACTCAACGGAGGTCTGCCTATTTATGTTAGCGATTTCTTTGTTGTTTGGTTTTTGGTTTTTCGAGATAGGGCTTCTCTGAGTAGCCCTGGCTGTTCTGGAACTAGCTCTGTAGGCCTTTTAAACTCAGAGACCCACCTGCTTCTGCCTCTGGGCTCATAGGTGTGCTCCACCACGCCCAGCTCTGATATTTCTATCTAAAACTCAAGTTACACTAAGAATTTGAGTTTCAGTAGGAAAAAAAAAACCCATTTGAAAACAGACAAAATATCTCTCCTCTCACCACAGTATCATTCAATGGCACCGTAGTCAAGGTGTCCCCGTTAAATGCTTTTATAAGTTGCCTTGGTCACAGCGTCTCCTCACAGCAATAGAAAAGTAAGACACTGACTTCCTGTACTATTTCTCATAGTTTTGTGCATGGAATAAACCTCCATGATGTGGAACTTTCAAAAGCTTCCAATTTTGGAAATTTCAGACTTGAGATTTTTTTAATAGGTTTTTTTTTAAAGATTTATTTATTTAATGTATAGGAGTGCTCTATCTGTATAAACACCTACAGCCAGAAGAGGGCATTGGATCACATTGTGAATGGATGTGAACCACCATGTGGTTGCTGGGAATTGAAGTCAGGACCTTTGGAAGAGCACTAGCCAGGGCTTTTAACCAGTGAGCCATCTCTCCAGCCCAGATTTGAGATTTTTGGATTAGGTATGTTCAACCTAGAGCAGAGACTTCAAGAGTCCTGTCACAATCCAGACAAGGGCAGTGTAGGGCTAGCTGGGGGAAGGAGAGCAGCCAGCAAGCTGCTGTCAGGACTGTATTGATAACACAAGACCGATTAACTCCACATCCCATATCACTCATTTTGAAAGGGTAGCTAGGAAGCCAGGAAACCTTGGTCAGGTGGCATCTCAAACTGCTGTCATCAGAAAGCCCGTTCGTGGCTCCCGACAGCATAACCTGCTTTTCAGTTCCGTTGGGGTCTCGACAGCGGTCCTCCCCAAAGTCACTGACACAAGAGAACAGTGTCACCAGCAGCTGCTTCTATGAGCCTGTCACTGTTTTGCATATCCTCCTTTTATTAGACAAGAGACTCTCAGTCTAGTCCACACTCTCAGGACCGTGAATGTCAGGAGGTGGCAACTTTGGGAGCGTTGAGTTCAGTCAGGAACTGTCAACAAGCGGATGCTTGCTTCCTTTGTGACTTAACGCTGAAGGGCAAGAACGCCAATGCAGTGGCCTTTACAGTTGGCGCCTTTCAGAGTGAAGCTGACTCCTGACGCAATGACTGTGCTACCAGTTGTCGGCTACTGTACCCTGTTGACACCTGTAGGACGAAGAAATCATCCACTGTCTGCGTTTCAGAGGGTACAGAATGAAGCCATGGTCTTTGGTGCCTCAGGCGGGGATACATTTTTACTCTCCGCTTCAGTGTTAGATTTTTGTTGGTGCACTTGCTGCTCTAACTTCTCTCTCTTCCCTGGAGTGATTTCACTCAGCTCACCTTTTGTCAAAACAACTATTCCCTCTCTGTCTCACCTGATAGAGCTTATTTTTCTAAATGCCTAGTTGAAAACAAAACAAAACACTTTTCTACTATTGATAGGGATGTTTGCTACTTTTCTGCCAGCAGCACTGTCCTTTTTGCTATTTTTGTAACTGGGTGAGGTCTGATTTCTCCAGAATTACGCCATACTGTGGTTAGCCGTGGCCTATGAGAGGGAAATAGATTTACTCTTTAAAATCATGGGTTTTCTAAGAAATGTGCCGTTTACTATCCAGCAGAACACAGTGGTCACTTTGATATCAGACACGTGCAGATTTCTCATCCACTAAAACATCTAAAGCCACGAGATCCTCAGATCTTTGACCCCTGCCTTTATCACACATTAGAAACACACTGCAAACACTTCTAATGGTACTTGAAGAGTGATACTATTTAGAGTTGTCTTTCGTGTCCAAGCCTATCCATGTTGAGGGATGTAAGCCAGGGCCTACAGCATGCTGGGCAAATGTAGCCACTGAACCATAGACCTAGTGTAAGTGCATCTGTGTTTATATCGGGTAATTTGTTCTATATTTTATCAAATTCATGTCAGCCTCTTAGATTTGCATATGGGCTGCCCTGAGTAACTTGACTTAGTTAATTACAGTGTATAGTAACAGACATGATTTCAAACTCCTGTTTAAGCTTGTCACTGGCTACCTGCAAGGTGCTTATTCCTGTAACTTAAATAAAAAAAAAGATTCTAATAATGTGAGTTATGTGGCATTGGAAGTTATTTTTGTTTCTTTTTTAAAATAAAATTTATTTATTGTCATGGTTTCCATTGCTGTGAGGAAACACTATGACCAGAAGCAACTTGGGAAGAAAAGAATATCTCCATCTTCCATATATCACTGTTCATCATTGAAGGAAGTCAGTGCAGGAACTCGGACAGGTCAGGAACCTGGAGGCAGGATCTGATCCAGAGCCATGGAGGGGTGCCGCTGACTGGTTTGCTTCACAAGGCTTGCTCAGCCTGTTTTCTTGTAGAATCTGGACCACCAGCCCAGGGATCTCCCCACCCACAATGGGCTGGGCCCTCCCCTATTAATCAATAATTAAGAAAATGCCCTACAGGCTTGTCCACGGCCTGATCTTGTGGAAGTGTTTCCTCGATTGTGGATCCCTCCTCTCCGATGACTTTATCTTGTGTCGTTGACATAAAACCAGCCAGTACATGTATGTATGATATACACGTGTGTACGTGTGTCAGTTCTCGTGCATCAAGTACTGGAAAATGCCCGTGGAAGCCAGGGGGTGTCAGATCCCCTGGAACTGGATTAGCAGGCATCCATGAGCCACGTCATATGGGTTCTGGGAACCAAGCCTGTCCCCTAGGAGAGAAATGATTGCTTTTGACTGCGGAGCTGTCTTCCAGTCCTGGTTGTTTCCTTTTGTGCTGTAGAGTGAATCTTTGAGAGTATCCTAGTCACTTAGGATTGTTGCTCCTTCAGAAAGAAAAGTGCTTTTTAAAAAATGGTTTTAAAAAAAAACCAATGTAATGCTAAATTTTCTGCAAAGTTTATATGATCCATCCAACCAATGTATATTCTGAATATTCTTCTTATCCCCTTCTCTCCTTTTTTTTGAGAATGGACCGGAGACCAGCCTGGCCCTTGAACTCACAGAGATCCTCCTGCCTCTGCTACTAAATGCTGGCATCAAATCTGTGCACCGTCTCACCCAGCTTCCATTCTTCTATGATCTGAGAGGCTTGCTGACCCCCCACTACAGTTTAAAATGTTGAGACTGTGTGTATGATGGAGAGCAGACGTTAGCCTTGGATGTCACTCCTCAAGAACTGTGTGCACTTTGCCTTTGGAGACGGGCTGCCGCATGTTTACCTGTGTGCCTCTGTATGTGTGTGCGTGCATGTTTACCTGTGTGCCTCTGTATGTGTGTGCGTGCAAGTACAGGTCAGAGGGCAATCCTGTGTGGAAGACGGTCTCTCCTGGCCTGCAGCTGCAAGTGGGCTGGGCTGGTGGCTACTGAGACTCAGGAAAGCAGTTTTCTTTGCTTTCCTAGCCTGGGAATTACTCTCAGACTTGTACAAGGAAACCCCTCTGTGAAGTAACTTTCATGTGTGGACTTTTGGGTTACCACCAAACTGATGCTTGAACGAACCTCCAGTTAGTTCTTGCTTTGTGTACACAGCCCGTAGGAGCCACGGGAAGTAGATCACATTTCTTGTGTACCCTTCATCAGCACAGACATTTGAGCCTCCACTCAGAAACTGTAAACAATTCGAGCAATTTAAATTTCTCTGCCTTGGATGGATCTGTGCACTCCTTCACGTCTGGTTTATACCGTTGATTGAAACTAGTTGAGAAAGGAGGCAGTGATGAGCCCTGTTCAGGCCATTTAAACACCACTGTCCATTACATACGACAGCCCAGGTATCTGTAAGACGTTGCTGTGTTACGCTATCACACTTTCAGTAAAAATGGGACTTATTTCCAGGGTGAGTGCTGTACAAATGCTCCAGAAATGTGTTTAACTAGCTTATTCTCTTGTGTGGTTTAAAGTGCCCTCTCTGTGACCATGTTATATTGATTTGCTCTGTGAGTACACACCCACCCCTTTCCTTTTAAAGGGAAGGCAGAGTAACTTCTCGCTTGGTTCTGTTCTAAGTAGAATTAATTGTATTTCACCGTTCAGTGAATTTTAGTCTTGATTTATTTGTTTTAGATTTCTGATGGCCCCTGAGATCAGGCAGTTAGTGATTCTGTGTGTTATCCTATCCTGAGTGTCTAGGAAGCTGCTGCTTTCAGATGGGAGAAACTGGCTGTAATTCTTAGTCATTAAAAATAGTGTTTAGCTTCAGTCACGGGACATAGTATGATTTAATTGGGGGGAGATGAAAACTATGTTGACGGGAATGCTCACAGCTGGTTAGAGTGAAAACATTTCCCTTCTTGGTACTTTTATTTGGAAAATGTTCTCCAGAAAATGATTTTGACACATTAGCTAATAGTTCTTTAGTTTCAATTGGGAGTCATTTGACTTTGATTCTGTGTTGCTTTCTAAATTTATTTCAGTGTGTTTTTGTTTGAATTTGAGACAGTATCTTCTCTGTGTAGTCCACTCTTGCCTAGAGCTTGCTTGGTCTGTAGCCCAGGCTGTCCTTGAACTTGTCAGTCCCCTGTCTCATCCTCCTGAGTGTTGTGATTCAAGTATGAGCCACCAATCTTGCTTCATGTGAGACTGACTGTAACAGTTTGCATTTGTGGGAAGCAGGAGGATGACCTCTGTCTATAGTTGGTAGGCAAGAGGGGAGAGGCTATGGGCTTCTGATGTTGGTCTGTAACCTCCACATCAGCTCGTCAGAGCAAGCTTCATACCAGTTAGTGCCTACATTTATTTTAGTTCTAATGGAGAGACTGTATTAGTTACTTTTCTATTGTGATAAAAACATCATGACCAAAGCAACTTATGAAAGAGAATGTTTAATTGGGCTTGCGGTTTCATGGGGTTGTAGTCTGTGGTGTGCCATGTCAAAGACATGACAACAGGAACAGCTGAGAGTTCATCTCAAACCACAGACAGGAGGTGGAGAGCTCACTGGGGATGGCAGGAGTCTTTTGAAACCTCAAAGCTGCCGGGCATAGTGGCGCACGCCTTTAAACCCAGCACTCGGGAGGCAGAGGCAGGTGGATCTCTGTGAGTTCAAGGCCAGCCTGGTCCACAAAGTGAGTCCAGGACAGCCAGGTATACACAGAGAAATCTGTCTCAAAAAGCAAAAACAAAAAACCTCAAAGCCCACCTCCAACAAGCTCATACCCCTTCGTCCTTCCCTAACAGTTCTACCAACTGGAGACCAAGTATTCCAACACGTGAGTCTGGGGGGGTCATTCTCATTCACACCACCACAGAGGTATTTGTGGGTGCTCTCCTCTTAAGAAACATTTTCCTTCTAGGCATTTTCCTTTAGAGACCCAAACATTGTGGATGGTGCTTTAGATGGGATTAAGGGGGCTTCTCTAGCTCATTGGTGATGTTGCCTCTGTGTTGAAATAACAGCCACCTATTCTCCCCACCCCGGCCCCTCCTGCTTTCTGGCTCTGTGTGTGCCCCACTGCGTATGATAGGGCTGCTGGCACTTAGGTGTGGGTTGTTTCATAGAGCAATGAGAACTTAGCAGAGGCTACACCACTGGAGAATAGAACTCCCCATCTGGAACACTTCTGAATGCCTCTAGCATGTCAAGGCTTGGGTGGGATGCTACTCAGAACAAAAGATAGTCAGAACTTGGTTTCCCCTCTACCTATGAGATGCAGTGCCTGATTCCTACAATACATTCTCTTTATCATTTACTGCCAAACATTCAGCAAGGGGTTTCTAAAAGGAAAGCATTGGATTAATACTGGAAGGTACAAAGGTAGGTAGAACAGAGAGCCTGTTAGCCTAGAATTCAGATTAGCTTGTAGTTCCTGAACACTCCTAAAATGGCTGGGGACAAGGTTCAGATGGAGCTTGTGGGGCAGGCAGTTGTAAACGTTGTTGTGGACATCAGGGAATTGGAGCTCTTTCCAGCCCCATAGTCTCCTTGAACACCTGTCTAAATGCCTGCTCCTGAGTCAAGTCTCTTCAGGTCCTTCTGAGCTGCTCTCTCCAGATCCCAGTTACCCTCTTGGTCATGGACTGACTGTTCATGTGTGTATGATAGTTGTGTCTGAGTGTTTATACCCGTAGCAAGAAGGAATGACATACTTGTGGTGTGTGTTCATCAATGCCTAGGTGCCAGCCAGCGCATGGGAGGGGATTCCTAAGGATTGAAATACATTGTATTGTGGTTTATTATGGTTTAATTTTGGTACCATTCTTAGGGAAAAGCACAGTCTAATGAACTTTTAACCTTTTAAAATGGACAGGTAAGCAGAAAATGCTTCTGTTCTGTTTTAGTCTCTTGTAGCCCAGGCTAACCTTAACCTTTCTGTGTAGTTTCTGAGACAGATCTTGAACTCAAGCCTCCACTTCCTTCCCTGCTGCTGGGATGGTGGCCTTGTACCACCACCACACTGGACAAATCCTTTTCTTTGTCCAACACTGCTGAAAACCTCTCTGGAGTCCTAGCACTCCTTTCCAAAGAGTAGCTGTTTTGTTTTGTTTGAGACAGGGTTTCTCTCTATGTTGTCCTGGAACTCACTTTGTAAAGTCTATCCTCGAACTCACAGAGATCTGCCCCTGCTTCGGAGTACTGGGTTTAAAGGCATATGCCACCACCACCTGGCTCAGTAACTTAATTTTTAAGAAGATAATTTAGGATAACAATAACTTTTTTTTGTTTTTGTTTTTCGAGGCAGGGTTTCTTTTGTGTAGCCCTAGCTATCCTAGACTCAATCTGTAGACCAGGCTAACCTCGAAGCCACAGATAATCTGCCTGCCTCTGCCTCCCGAGTGCTAGGATTAAAGCCGTGCGCCACCAGGCCCGGCTCAACAATAACATTTTTTTTTTTTTTTTGTTTTTTCGAGACAGGGTTTCTCTGAATATCTCTGGCTGTCCTGGATTCGCTTTGTAGACCAGGTGGACCTCGAACTCACAAAGATCCGCCTGCCTCTGCCTCCCAAGTGCTGGGATTAAAGGCGTGCGCCACCACCGCCCGGCCAACAATAACATTTTTAAACTAGAGAATGCTGAGTAAATGGTTCTCTCTGTGACCTGTGGGCCAGTTACATCTGCACTTCAGGGAGGGTATGTTACAAGTCTAAGGTAGGAGGTGGGGTGGAAAATGTAAACACAAAGAATATACAGAATCAGAGCCACCCAGATGACTTGCACAGGTGCGCCTGGGTGGACATCTTAAGAATGTAAAGAGTGGCCCGAGCCCACGTGGTCTGGGGGCCGGGTTCTGGTGTAGGTGCCCCTGCGTGACGCTGGTGTCCAGCCAGCGCTGACATAGGTGGGTGGAAATTCAGAACACACTTCCTAATTGTCCTCTGCCGTGTCTTCCTCCTGAAAGTTCAACAAAGAAAAACTTAGTGGTTGTTTGCTCAGTCGAGTTTTATTGAGCAGACAAGTACTTCTTAGTCACAGTATTGCACTATAAACATCCCCCAAGGAGGGAAAAAAAACACCCTATAAAATTAGTTCGGTGTGTTTGAGGGCTGGAGTGATGGCTCAGTGATCAAGAGCTCTTGCTGTTCTTATAGAGGGCCCAGGTTTGGTTCCCAGGACCCACGTGTCACAACCCTCTCAAACCCCAGCTGTGTGGGATTTGGCACCCTCCTCTGGACTCCGTGGCCACTGCACATGCATGTGGTACACAGACAAATATGCAGGCAGAACTTTAACACATACATGCAAGTCTTAAAAAATAGTGTGTGGATTTGTGCGTGCGTGCGTGCGTGCGTGCGTGCGTGCGTGCGTGCGTGTGTGTGTGATCTCTTGTGTGTCTATGTACAGAGGCAGTGAGTCAACCTTTGTTGCCTTCTGTTGCTTTCCTCGTTTTTTGAGACAGGATCTCTCAGAAAACCTGGTGTTTAGTGATTCAGCTAGATGGAATGGCTGGCCAGCAAACCCTGAGGCTCTGAGGTATACAGGTTTACACTGCCATGCCCAGTTTTTATGTGGGTATGGGGGAATTGGAACTCAGGTCCTCATGCTTAAAAGCAAATACTTTTATCTGCTGAGCCATCTCCCCAGCTCCAAAGCAGGACTAGAAAGATGGCTCAGTGGGTAAGAGCACTTGCCTTGAAGGTAAGGGGACCTAAGATTAAACCCAGACTCCACATTGAAAGCCAGATGCATACTGGAAGCTGCAACCCCAATGCCCCTGTGGGGAAATAGGAGACAGACAGGAAGTTTTCAGGCTTCTAGTGCGGCGTACACAGTGGAGAAGCAACAAAATGTCTCAGGGTGCAAGGCTAGTGCTGACACCTGAGGTTGCATGCCGGGATGCCTTTGTCAGAATTCACACAAAGGAATGTGTGCACGTCTATCACACAGGTGTTTTAGAGCAGTGTCAAATTTGGGTGTTAGCCGGGTTGTGGTGGCGCACGCCTTTAATCCCAGCACTTGGGAGGCAGAGGCAGGCAGATCTTTGTGAGTTCGAGGCCAGCCTGGTCTACAAAGTGAGTCCAGGACAGCCAGGGCTACACAGAGAAACCTTGTCTTGAAAAACCAAAAAAAAAAAAATTTGGGTGTTAACTTCCTCATCAAGCCCTTGGCATCAAATAAATCAGAGTAGACCAGTAACATGTGTGGCAGAAGTGAGGCCTCTTTAGTGAATCAGTGTCCAGTTCAGCCTGGCACCTGGCAGCACATAAGGAAAGCTTGGTGTCCCTTTGGCGTGCTGAAATGGACAATCCCAGTTGAGACCATAGTTCTGTGAACTGCCCTATTGAAGGGGCGTGGCTAAGAAACCAGGGAAGCTGCACAGATGACGTGGGTTACTGTGAGAAGCAGCTGGACTGCTGGACATCTCGAGAGACCTTGTGGACCACCAAGGATTGCAAAATGATGTGATATATAAACCAGAGAGCTCCACAAGGCCGCTCTCTTCCTCCGCCCTCATGAGCTGAGAAGACACAGCTGAGGAATGCACAGCAAGGTATGGCATACTCAAGCCATTAGCTGCAGTGGTCATTAAGTGAAAGGCAGAGTCCGAGAGAGAAAAGCTTTTCACTGCAAGTTAGCCTGAGAAAGACCCTTTGTCGGAATGCAGCCAATTGAGGCTGTCAGCAAAGCCGATGGAGTTCGGAAGCTGCTCGGAGAAGCTTTAGGCCGTTAGACCTCCATGGGTCGAGGAGACTCTGGAGGCCAGTCTGAGCTCATGGAGGAAGCCAAGTTTTAAGTTTGGCGGTTAAAATAGACTGGTCTCATAAACCGGCCACAATTCAGCAGTTGAAATTAGCTCTGGCGAAACTGGCCATACGAACTGGCAAAGTTAGGTCCAAATGGACACTAAGCTTTGAAAGGGGCTCCCTGCTGGGAGTGCCGTAAAACCAAGTCATCCTGCACAGACCTATGCTAAGAATATTAATATCCTTTTTAGAAAATTTAAATAGGGTTAGTTAGGTGTTCGTAGATAGATTATAGGTTTTAGGTAATAGGATTTAGGTATTTTATAGGTGTTTGTTAAGTACTAATAAATATAAGCGTTATAAATAAAAATATTCTGTTGCAAATGTGAAATAAATGACACAATAATGTTAGAACATCCATAGTAATTTAAAATATAAATTTTGCATCAAGCGCAGAAAAATCAGCACGCGTAAAGTGGACACCTAGGGGCTGCCTCCCCAGAGGTCTCAGCAGTGAGAGGAAAAAACGTCCCAGGAACAGCTTTCTGACTGACTCTAGTGTTTAATATACTGTGCTTTGAGAATTTGAACAGGAAAGACAGGGGAGCCTGAGCGATTCAGAGTCTCAGGTCTCGAGGGATGTCTTCCTCACAGCTCACTTCTTAGGGGAAGTCTAGGGTTGGGCTCCATCAGTGACTGCTGTCATCGGTACAGGTGGTGAGAACAAGGGGTTCCTGGAAAGCATGCATGTGTGGAAGATGTACACGGATGTGCATACGTGTGTGTGTGTGTGTGTGTGTGTGTGTGTGTGTGTGTGTGTGTGT
>CAJQZJ010032426.1:959074-976287 GCA_907164525.1 Lophiomys imhausi
GTGTGTGTGTGTGTGTGTGTGTGTGTGTGTGTGTGTGTGTGTGTGTAGAGGCCAGAGGTTGATGTTAGGTGTCTTTTTTCAATCACTTCATCTTATTTTTTTTTTAATATTTAAAAATTACACATACTGTATACGTGTGTGTGTGTGTGCGAGAGTGGGCACACGCACACTGCTGTGCGTGTGTGCCGGTGAGAGAGCTTGTCACAGACTAACAGGGCAGGGCTAGGCTAGAACCCAGCAAGTGTGTGCTTGTTGTGAGGAAAAAAAACTAATGCCGGGCGGGTTGATAACTCACAGAGCTGGCTGGTAACAGATGGAGAATTAGGGCTCAAGCTAGGTTCTTTCCTCTGGGCCACTGACACAACGGGTGAAGCCGTTTGCAGCCATGCCAGTAACCTGAGCTTGGTGCCATGGACCCACATGGTAGAAGGGGAGAACCGACTCCCTCAATTTGTCCTCTGACTTTTACACCTGAACTGTGGTGACTGCAACAGCACACATACAAGATAAAACATAAAGAAAAAAAAGAACCCTATTTTTAGCAGGGCAGGGTGGTTGGCTCTTACCTCTAATTCCAGCCGTCAGGAGGCTGAGGCAGGGGAATTGCAGCCAGTTTGAGGACAGCCTGTGCGAAATAGTGGGACAACTCATAAAACCAAAAGAACTGTTTCTGGTTAAGGGAGTTTGTGTGCTCTTCCCACCAAGTTCCAGACGCAGCACAGCTCCCCCCTAGAAGAGCGTCCCAGAGATCAAGTTAATCAGCAAAGGTTTTCGGTGGTAATCTACTTGGTAATTGCCTTAGAGTGTCTAGAACACACTGCCTGCATAATCTGAGTCACGGTCTAGTCTGACCCACTGAACTGGCAACTTTGTAGCACTTGCTCTAGACTCAGTGTGTGCCTGGCTCTGGTTCCGTGGGGCATACCTGCCAAGAATTGCTTGCTACAATAGTTTGCTCCAAACGGCACTTCCGTTACTGAGCAATGTGCCGTTATCATCAAGGACCCTTATTGACAGTATGTGCTGAGTCACATGCAGACTGGGTTTCTAGGTACGACACAACAACACACTCACCTTGCACCCACCCTCAGGACCTTTCCTAACCGCCCAGGCTGGAGACTTAACTTACACTCTTCCAAGGAAGGGTTTTTTAGGGGGGAAAAACACACTTTCCTTCTGTTTCCGTTGGCTCCTTGGAACTTTATTCTGTGTAGGCATCCATCAGCTGCCTAAAGAGGTGAGAAGGGCAGATAGAATTGCTGTTTGTCTCATCAATATTCCAGCTACTTAAATAATTTCATTGAGAGCTTCCTAGCTGGCACAGTGAAGGACAGCAACCTCCCAGTCCTTAGAGTCATTCAGGTGAGGCAGGTAGGTGCTCACATGGCAGCAAAAGCTGCAGAAACTTGGACTGCTGGCCTGGCTGACCACAAGAGCAGTAAGGCACACGGCCAGGTTGGACCAGGTCGTCTGGCCTATTTTCCACACACCATTTGCCCACACTCACAAGCTGTGCCAACTTGGCCACCTCTACAAAAAAACATATTTGAAAGGCCTTTCCTAACTGCACCTAGCAATGAGTGTGCAGCTCTCAAGGCCAGAAGACAAGACCAGGGACCAGTGCCTTCACTTCCAGGGCTTCCATGGAGCCAGAGGCACCCTAATCTGTAGTGGCCGATGAGCTGGGAAGATGGCTTAGTTGGTGACAAGTCTTGCTAATCTTGTACTTCGTGTCATGTGGGTTTATGTCAGCTGATCTCTGACTTTGTGAAGCATCCACAGACTGATTGACAGGCAGGAGCTCCTTTGAACACTAGGCCACTGCCATGTGTGGTCAGCACATGGATCTGATGGGAAGATGAGGTATAGCTGGCCTACTATGAAAAACAGAGGCCACTTAACCAGGACTGTTGCTGATCTGCCGATAGCCCTGTGGCGGCAGCGTTATTCCCCACAGGAACAGACTTAAGGGCACCAGGAAAAAAAAAAAACAAAAACTTTAGATACAATCTTGATCTGTCTGACTGCAAGACTTGCATTCTTTCTGCCATGTGTCTTAATACAGGAAGGCACACGGTTATGCAGCTGGGTAATTTAGAACAGAAAGTCGGCCTCCTATTCAAGAAGGCGTTAAGAGAACCACCAGGAAGGCTTTGCTCATAACTTCCTATAACACTGGGGTCTGAATAGTCTCGCAGTGACAGAGCCATGTTTGTGATCATCAGGACTGAAGGGTTGACACTTACTGCTCAGTACTGCTGTGTTCGAGGGCAGTGGGGGGGGGGGGGTTCTAGCTGAGGTCCAGGGAGAGGAGCTGAGGCTCTGTGGGAGGGAGGGCCAGGTCACGTGGCTTGGAGCTAGCAGGAGTCTGATGTCACTAGCTTCCTGTGGGCCTATTTATGGTGTCTTCTAGGACTGCTGATGGTGTGACCAAATGCTCTTCTCGTTTTGTTTGCACCTGTGTATTTCTGACGAGTAGAGAGGTTCCTTTCTATTTTTAACAGCTACTATAATCTGATAGGTCTTAGAGTTTCTCTCACCTCCCTGCTTCAGTCAGTCCCTCAGCAAGACTTGAACGAATCAAGAAGCAAAGAGTGCTACTTGGCGCGACAGAGGACATGTCACTCTAGGTACCCCCTACCCCCGTAATTTTTTTGCTGAGCCTAATGTAGGATGTGGTCCATGGCTGGATGAGTAGGTAGGCAAGAGACCTTACAGGTTCTGTCTTTGGATACTCTGTGCTTGGGATCAAGGCCAGGCCCTCATGTATGTGAGGCAAAGATTCCATCACAGACTCACGCCCCTACCCTTCAAATCATTGGTCATAACCCTGATAATATCTATTATAAATGAATATATTGGAAATTTCATTTTTTCCCTCCATTTTTCTTTGACAGTAATTTGGTGATATCTGAACACCCCCCTACACCCAAGAAAATAATTTGCTTTTAATGGGGTTTGTTGGAATTTGGTAAGTGGCTTTGCTGTGATCATGCATTCAAGCAGATGGCTGTACTATCTTCCATGGGGATGGGATTCTGTATGAAACATGCAGCCGGATTTAATGATGCTTGGAAACAAAGATACAGGTCCTTCCTGCTGTGAAATGCTCCAGTTACCCTTGTCATATTTGGGGATATTGGACCATCTACTTTTTCTTCAAATTTTCTCCCATCCTTGGAGAGTTTTTGTTCCTTCTACCTCCCTCCATCTCTGACTGACCAGTGTTCTCACTGGAGGAATTAGGAATGTGTGGCTGTGACTGTAGCATATTTGTTGGAATATATTTTTCTGTAGAAGTAGTAGTATTGGAGTGTAAGGCCATATGATGCTGTAAGCTTCTAATTGCTAATTAGGATACTTAAGTACATTTAAAAGTCATATTTTTCTGAAATATTTCATGGTCTGCCTTCCATTCCCCCTGATTTTTGTATCCACTCTATGGAAGAGTGGAATAGGGCCCGAGGACAGGGGACCCCCAAGTGACAGGATTCTTCTGAGATGAACGCCTCAGGCAAGCTGTTTGGTTGGCAACTGCTAGCAGTTCTTGGCACAGACACATGCCCAGAAACGCTTGTTGGATTTGGTTGAATTGAAGGAAGAGAAAATTTGACCTTTTCTGTTTTGTCACCTTGGAAGTTGGTTCTGTTTATTGGTCCATTCATTCATTCATCCATTCATTCATTCATTCATTCATTCATTCATTCGATATTTTCTGCCCATCCGTGAACTGCTGATGCTTTACACATGCCTGGGTGCACCCTGAGTTAGCTCACATTTCTGATGCCAAAAATAATTTGTTCTTTCCTCAAATACTGGTGACAACGTGATTTTATAATTATTCAAGAATTATCCTTAATAGTAAATTGGTAGAAAATCTGAAATGGGCAGCTTCCCTCTATGTAACCTTCAGTTTAGAAAGTAATTCTTCTCTTCTTCTCAAACACAGTCTTAACGTAGAAACCTGTGATTTGTTTTCTTCCCTTCCTTTTCCATTCTGACAGGATTTCACCGTGTAGCCCAGGCTGGCCTGGGACTTTCTTGTAGCCCTGGCTTCAAGCATATGTCAGCCCTGTCTCAGCCCATGGAGAGACATCACTCGGCTAAGATAGATTGGGCTGGCTACCTAACCACCTTCCCTCCTTCTGAACACTTTTTAGACACTTTTCAAGTGTTTCCTGAGTTTTCCATTAAGGCAAACACAATTTCTTATAGTTGGTGACTCATATGGTTGTTTCTGTTCATAGCATAGTAGCTCTTACATTTAGTTTCACATGGAAGAAAACAATCAAAACCAAGAGAAGGCACGAATGATTGAGAACTGGTCAAAAGGGGAACCAGAGTGCCTGAAGCCACCAGGAAATGGTGGAAAATTCACCACCACCACAGACAGAAAATAATTTATGGTTTTCTTCTTTTCCTTTTCTTTTAAAAATGTGCATGTCAGCCTGGGCGTGGTGGCGCATGCCTTTAATCCCAGCACTTGGGAGGCAGAGACAGGTGGATCTCTGTGAGTTCAAGGCCAGCCTGGTCTACAAAATGAGTCCAGGACAGCCAGGGCTACACAGAGAAACCCTGTCTTGAACTCCCCCCTCCAGAGAAAAGCATGCATGTCTTTTGTGTGTATTGTGTAGTTTATTTTTCTGTGCATGTCTGTGTGCATGTGTGTTTATTTCTTTGTGTGCTTGCGTGTTTATTTCTCTCTGTGTGTCTGTGTTAAGTTTCAAACTGGGACAAATGACCGAGGTGACTATTTAACATATCAAAGTGGACACTGGCCACCAGGTTCTCCCTGCATCCCTCAGTCCCTACCTGTTAGAGGGTCTTCCTGCTTGGGACACTCCTCCCGTTCCCCTAACCTCTTCAGCCCAGGGCCTGTGCTGCCCTTCCCTATATAATTCAACCATTTTGGTTACTTAACCCTCTCTCCCTTGGGCCTTTTGACTGACTACTGCATCTGATTCCCCTCTCTCCCCTCTCCCTTCTCTTCCTCATCTCACCACATAGCTCCAAGTCATGTCCACTCCGGACTCCCCCAGATGCCCCAGCCTCTGGCTGTGCCCTCCCACATGTCTATAATAAACTCTCCTTCACCATACCTAGAAGCAGTCATGTTCTTTTTCCTTTTTCCCCCCTTTTTTAAATTCACTATACATGTGTGTCTGTGTGGGTGTTTGTGTTTTGTATGTGTGTGTCTGTGTCTTTGGGCATGTCTGTACATCTGTGTGTGTATGTGTTTCTCTGTGTGTTTCTTCTCTGTAAGTTCCTAGCCTGACTTGGTACCTTCCCTCATGTAGGCTACCCATGAATCTTGGCTAACCTCCTTACCTAGCCGTCTCAGGGACACTGAGCAGTGACATTACCCATTTGCCCCCTTCCTGTCATGATGTGGTTACATGCTCTTATTTGAGTTCCTCTCCACTTAGTGCCACCGTACAGTCACAGATAACTTCTACAAAACAGGAATGAAGATCTACCAAGAAGGTGCCATCCAGCATTAACAAGTATTTCTGCTAGTGAAGTAAACGAAATGTTTCTTTTTTTTTTTTTTTTTTTGGTTTTTGAGACAGGGTTTCTCTGTGTAACAGAGCTCTGGCTGTCCTGGACTCTCTTTGTAGACCAGGCTGGCCTTGAACTCACAGAGATCCACCTGCCTCTGCGTCCCCAGTGCTGGGACTACAGCCATGCCCAGCTTAGAATGTTCCTTCTTAAAGCCAAAGGACTTTACAGCTAAAACCAAGGTGGGTGTAAGTGTCCTAAGAGCAAACCTTTAAAGTTTTGAACTGAGTGATTTTGTGATTATCTTGACTCTCTTCTCTTCTAAATCTCCAATTTTGGGATATACGAAACATGAACTCTTAGGGTGACTTCAGTTAATAGTGTAAATGTTTAGAATGAATAAAATATCAGCCCACTGAAAGAAAATTATAATACAAAATTAGCCAGGTAAAGAGTGATTGGCTGGTGGGAAGAAAACATTTTTCCCCCTTGTCCCTCTATTTGTGATAAAAAGTTTCTTTCCCTGGATGAATGACACATGCACTAGCTGTATTTAAAGAATCCGTGCTTTCGCTCCAGGCTCTGTGCCACGTGTAGCCTGAAGCCAGCCTAGTCTGTCTGTCACTTGGCTGAGAGCAACTTGTCTAGAGGTAAAGATGTTGAAGTTTCTTCATTTGGTGCAGGGTCGGGGGAGTTGGCCACGGCTGCAAGAACTGATTAGGTCCGCATGACCCAGCTTGCTTGTCCATGGGACTCCTGAACACCTGGTAGCAAAGAGGTTTAACCTAGTTTCTTAGATGAGAGCTGGAGGGGAGGAAGGGCCAGGAACAAACCCAGGGTGAGCTGGGAGCTGGTGACCTTTGGCATCCTGGATCAGGGATGTCATCTTTATCCTTCCAAGTCAGGCAACCTCCTGACCAGTTTTCTTTGTTCTTAGTGATGAAAATTCTTATAGTCTAGCTGAAGCAAAGAGGACTGTGGGGTTCTGTTGCTTGTTTGTTTCTTTTATTAATTTATTCTCATATATTGCATCCCAACCACAGTTTCTTCACCCTCTCCTCCTAGTCGGTCTCTCTCCATTCCTCCCGTTTTCCCTCAGAAAAGGGCAGGCCTCCCAGGGATATCAGCCACACAATGCCCATCAAGTTGCAGTAAGAATAGGTACCCTAGCAGCCCAGTAGGAGAAAAAGGATCCCAAATGCAGCCCCGACTCCCTCTGTTAGGGAATCCCATAAAACACCAAGCCACACAAGTATGACGTATATGCAGAGGGCCTAGGTAAGACCCACGCGGGCTCCTCGAATGTTGGTTCAGTCTCTGTGAGAGCCCCCATGAGCCCAGGTTAATTGGTTGTGTGGGTTTCCTTGTGGTGTCCTTGACCCCTCTGGCTCCTACAGTCTTCCTTCCCTTCTTCCGCAGGATTCACCAAGTCCTGCCTAATGTGTGTGTTTCCCTCAGTTGCTGGATGGAGCCTCTGGATTAAGCCAGGCTTCTGTCTATGAGTATAGCAGAATATCATTAGGAGTCATCTCTCTTCTTTCACTTATTTATTTATTTGTTCATTTATTAATTCATTTATTTTTGCCAGGGGGTGTTTGGTTCTATCCTAGGTGTCTGGGTTATCCCGCCTCTGGTTTCTGGTCCTCCAGGCAGTGGAGGGGTGGGCTCCCTCTGGTGGGATGGGTCTCAAGGTGGGACCAATAATTGGTTGGCCACGGCCACAGTTTCAAGCAAGTGGGAAGATAACCTGGAGTAAAGTGAGTGTGAGGGCCTGAATGGCTATATGCAGATCCCTCCTTTCTCCCTGTTTTTGTCTCTTGTCACTTAGTGTTAACTTCGTTTCTTAGTAAAGATGGGTTTCTTCTCATTGGAAGAGAACATGGCCATGGTCAAGAGGCCCGGAGACATAGTCTTTTATACTTGTGTTCTTAGGGAAAGATTCTTTGCCCAAACTGAAATTTTTAAAAGTCCAAGGGAGCCTGGCGTGGTAGTGCACGCCTTTCTTTAATCCCAGCGCTCAGGAGGCAGAGGCAGGCGGATCTCTGTGAGTTCAAGGTCGGCCTGGTCTACAGAGTGAGTTCCAGGACGGCCTACACAAAGAAACCCTGTCTCCAAAAACCAAAAATAAAATAAAAAATCCAAGGGAAGAATCCTCAGTGTCCTATGTGAGATGCCAAGGTTGGAACACAGACATTGCCCTGTGGTGGGAATTGCTGTGAGTGGTGACACAGCGTTTTCCTTTTGTTCTTTTGAGTCCACGCTGTCCTGGTTCAGACACCCAGCTACCATCCTTTCTCTGGTTCATTCAGAAAGCTTTAAAGATTTTCGTTGGCTAACAGAGAACCCTGATCACTGTGCTGTAGTATATCTTCAGGGTCACAGTTGGCTTACTGCGTGCTCATGGAGTCAGCATATGAAAACTCATGTAATTTCAGGTATTACAGGAACTCTACAACCCATTTGCCTTCGGTAATTTTAGATGTATTTTTCTCCCCACCAACACCAAGGCCCCCAGCTACAAAATTGAGCCTTTTTTTTTTTTTTTTTAGCATTTAGACTGGGTCTGGCTCCAGAAACAATTATATGGGGTCCTAGCCTTCCCAAAGCTTTCAATTCAACGAAATCTTCACAGGTTAAAGAATGTTAAATTTCCCAGGTCTTAATCTGATCCAAAGCTCTGGGTGTCAGTGTTTATTAGATGATGTTTGTCTAACAAAACTTTCAATAATCTCTGTGTGTACCACATCTCCGAGTCTTGACCCTGGACCTGGTTTGAGACGGTTCTAGCTGGCCTTTGAGCTGCTGAGGAATCTCTCTCCTGCGTCTGCTTCTTACCTCATTATTGGAGTGCTGGGATTAAAGACGAGGACTTCTGCAGCTTGCTTCCCATAGGTTCTGGGGATCCGAACTCATGACCCCATGATTGCATGGAAGGTTTTTTTACACCCCACCCCCATCCATCTCCCCAAGACAACAATAAAATACTGTAGAACATGATCTCTGTAAGAGGAAGTCGTAAAGGGGATTCCTGATGGTGAGAACACTGCGAGCCCCACGTCCCTACTGCGGCTAGAGTGCTGGTCTGCTTGTTTGTTGGGATCTCTTTATTTTTTTTGTTTTGTTTTTGTCTATGACAGATTCTCATTACTCAGTCCAGGCTGGGCTAAAACACCTGCAGCCCTCCTGCCACAGCCCCTCAAATTGCTGAGGTCACATGTATTACATTATGCTTAGGAGCTGTCTGCAGTAGGCAGATGATGGTTTAAGTACTGGCACTCCACTGCATGGTCTTTTTAACATGGGCAGGTAACAGGGTTCTTTCTGCTTCCTATTCTTCAACTTTAGTGATAACTTCTCTCTCTCTCTCTCTCTCTCTCTCTCTCTCTCTCTCTCTCTCTCTGTCTCCCCCCCTCTATTTTTTAAGATTTATTTTGATGTGTATCAGTGTTTGGCCTGCATGTATGTGTGCCCTGTGTGCATAATGCCCACAAAGGCCAGAAGAGGGTGCCACAGTCTGCCCTGGACTGGAGTTACGTAGATGGTTCTAAGCCGCCATGTGGGTGCTGGGAACTACGCCTAGGTCGTCTACAAGAGCAGTAAGAGAGGTCTCAAGTTCAGTTCCCAGCGCCTGTGATGCATGGCTTACAGCCACCCGTAGCTCTGACTCCTAAGGGTCAGACTTCTGACCTCTGGAGCAACCAAATGCATGTGTTCATACACACAGACAGATGGGCAGGCAGGCAGACACATACACAAACATGAGTAAATAAATATTTAAAAATTGTTGCAGTGAAATATGCACCGAGATCTTGCCACCCTAGCCACCTGTAAGCATGCAGTTCAGTGTATTTAGTATGCCTGGGTGCTGTACGACTACCATCACTGTTGATCTACAGAGCTTTTCAACTTGCTAACAAGAAACTCTATGCCAGGCCAGGCGTGGTGGCGCATGCCTTTAATCCCAGTGCTCGGGAGGCAGAAGCAGGCGGATCTCTGTGAGTTCCAGGCCAGCTTGGTGTATAAAGTGAGTTCCAGGACAGCCAGGGCTACACGAGAAACCCTGTCTCGAAAAAACAACCTCCCCCCAAATTCTATGCTCATTAAATGATAACTTTCTCCATCTCCGAGAAAGCCGGCAACCATCTTCTGTAAGCAGATATGTTTTCTTTTTAAACGATAACATTAAGATCCCCATAACTGTTAGCCGTGATCCTTGAACATGAATGTTAAGTAAACTCCAGCCAACAGGCCAGATTTGGTCACAGCATGATTGGGTAGGGTCCTTGAACTAAGACAGGTTTTTATATTTGTAATGTGTGATAGAAACAAAACAAAAAACATGCTTCGGATGGATGTGGCCACAGGACCTCAGCATCTACTCTGTGTGCTTCAGAGACCATATATCTTCTAACCCCTTGCGGGATCTTATCTTTTAAAACGTTGGTGTTCTTTAGGAATTTGAAAAGCACAGATATGTCCACAGCTCTCCCACACATCCTGATGATGTTATATGAACAACTTTTAAGACCTGTAATTCCTCCACTGGGTCATGTTGCCTCCAGTGGGTGGAAATTGGTTCTTGGATGATGTGAAATCTTAGATACTATGTTTGTTGACTCCCACAGGGCTCTGCATAAATGAATGTCTCTGGTATTAAAATTTATTGGGTGAGGTATTAGGGGGGAGGGAGGGCTAATTAGGATCATTAGTGGTGTGATAACGGAAAATCGTGGCCCCAGAATGAATTCGGGAGGCAGGGCATGGCCGTTCATGGTTGCATTAGCTTCTTGTATTTGTTGCTCCTACATAGACGGAGGAACTCTCTGTTGGTTCACTGACTTGCTCAGACTAGAAATTGCTTTTGTGTGAACTCTGCAGCACTGGAAAAAAATTTTGATCTTTTGAGCCATTTCAAAGTTTGTCAACGGATGGCAAGATGGTTCAGCAAGTAAAGATGCTGGCCGCTCAAACCTGGTGACCTGGGTTGGACTCTGGAGCCAACATAATGACAGAAGGAAAGAACTCACTCCACACAGTTGTCCTTTGACCGTCACATGTGCACCATTGCACATGTCCCCTCAATCATAACAATATATTTTTTTAAAGTTCATCAAATGGTTAGTCTCTGTGAAAGGTCAGGTCGGGCATTTTGCTTATTAGAGCTCTTCTCCCCTTCTCTTCTTTTCTTTAATATTAAAGATGTTCTATGTATATGATTATGTTGCATACATGTATGTATTTGCATGACATATGTGCAGTAGTATCTTTGGAGCTCAGAAGAGGTATTGGAACTCCTGGGACTGGAGTTAAAAATGGTTGTGAGCTGCCATGTGGGGACATGAACCCAAGTCCTTTGGAAGAGCTCTAGGAAGAGCCTGTCAGTGTGACCACTTAGCGCTGGGCCATTTCTCCAGCCCCTTCTTTTCTTTCTTTGAAATAATGTCTTTTCATGTCACGCCAGGCTGGCCTCCAAGTTGTGATCCTTCTGCCCCAGCCTCTCTCGGTCTGGATTGCACATGTAATAATTGGGTTATTTTTTCTTCTAGTATTTATTAATCCAATGAAACGAGTTTAGTTCTGAGGATATAAAAAAAGAACTTTTAACTTGAAAAGAAAACATAAGCACATCATCATTTTGCCTAATACTGTCAGGTTTAGAATATACAAATTTGACAGCAGGCTGCGATTAGGATTCCTGGGACCCTGTAGGCACAGCCTGTGTGTAATACATCTTTGTATCCTCAGGGAACAGGCTTCTGGGACTGGTCATACTTCCGTTGCCTGTTTGTACCCCAGTGTTCCTACTAGCAGGTTTTTCTCTGCCCAAGAGTGGTCACACTGACAGGCTCTTCCCTATAGCCCCAGCTCCCTCATCACTCTTTGTTCTTGGCCAGACTTACCACCATGACCATGATTTGTGGTTGTGCCTTAAATATAAACCAAACACATGACATCTTTTGTTACTACCTCTTTGTCCATGAACTGTCACAGTTGGCCTAGTTTTACCATGACATCTTAATGGAAGTAAATTTGTACTAGAAATTACAACTGCAAACTGAGAAAGCCTGTAACTTGATAATTCAGGGCTGCTTGCTGCCATTATTGTCATGGCAGGAAGCTTGGCAGCAAGCAGACAGACATGATGCTGGAGAGGTTCTAAATCTGGATCTGAGGGCAAGTGAGCCACTGGGCCTGGCTTGAGCTTCTGAAACCTCAAAATGGCCCCCCTCCCATGACACTTCCTCCAGCAAGGCCACACCCACTGCAACAAGGCCACACCTACTGCAACAAGACCACACTTCCAACAAGGCCACACCCATTGCAACAAGGACACACTTCCAACAAGGCCACACCTACTGCAACAAGGACACACTTCCAACAAGGCCACACCCACTGCAGCAAGGCCACACCCACTGCAACAAGGCCACACTTCCAGCAAAGCCACATCTACTCCAGCAAGGCCACACCTCTTACTAGTGCCACTCCCAATGATCCTATGGGGGTCATTTTTCATTCAAACCACCACAGTCATACAGCTGTTATCCGATAAGACTAGGGTAACCATGACCATTATGATGATGGAATAAAGTTACTAGGAATAACTTTTTTTTTGGGGGGGGCGAGGATACAGGGTCTTATGTCCGAAGGCTGGTCTTGAACTCTTGCTGTGCAGATGAGGATGACCTTGAAGTTGTGATTGTTTGAGAGCTCCTTCAGGCTCTGCACCATCCATTTTTAATGACCACCTTGTAAATGCCATACTGTGTAGAGTGGAAATGCTTCTTACAACCTATGGAAGTTAGGGGGTAGGTACTGGAGCTTTCCCTATAAATGAATTCAGGCTTATTAAACATAATACGGTAGGAAAAAAATGACGATCAGAGGTCAGTTCCAAGCAGGGATGGGATGGTCAGAAAGACTTTATTGAAGACAATGTAGCAAACGCCTCACATTGGGCTAATCAGGGTCAGAGAGAGTCCTGAAGGCCAGTGCTGGAAATGAGTTGTGATCTGGAGCTGATTGAAGTTCCTGTACTGTGTCTTTTTTTTTAAGTAGTCTACTACAGTATTAAATAGCTCTGGCTCAGTTGTTCCTGACACTCAGAAGGTGTTTTTAGCAGGTTTTCTATGTACATTCCAAAAGAAGGGCTTGTTTTACCCTGTTGAGTCAGGGATTAAATTTACGAAGGTCTCAGGGTAGTGCATATATTTATGGTTATGAGAAATGTGCCTTCCGTTTGAATCAAGTTACACAATGAGTCTTTGTTATTTTAAAAATACTAATTTCAGGAATGTGTGTGTGTTCCTGAGTGTGTGTGTGTGGGGAGGGGAGCATACCATGCGAGTGTAGTCCCAGCAGAAGCCAGAAGAGGGCATTGGATCCTCTGGAGCTATAGTTACAGGTGGTTGAGCTCCCATGTGGGTGCTGGGAACAGATTGTGTGGTTTTTTGTTGTTGTTTTTTTTTTTTGGTTTTTCAAGACAGGGTTTCTCTGTGTATCCTTGGCTGTCCTGGACTCACTTGGTAGACCAGGCTGGCCTTGAACTCAGAGATCCACCTGCCTCTGCCTTCCAAATGGAGGGATTAAAGGTGTGCGCCACCACAGCTGGCCAACACCAAACTATAAAACATATGCTTGAGAATTTAACAGGAAGAATTTGCATGCTTGCTGTTATTTCCCATAGGAAGGGACTTTCTCAGCACTGAGGGGCAGAGACAGAGAATCCCTGGGACCTGCTGGCTGGCCAGTCTGGTGAGCTTCCGGCCAGTAAGAGACCTTGTCTCAAAGGAAGTGGGCAGTGTTCCTGAGGATTGGAGGTTGTCCTCTGGCCCTCCATGTGTGTGCAGCATGCTTTCCAAGCATCTTAAGTATTTGGGGCAGGAGAGATGGCTCAGTGGTAAGAGCACTTGTCACTCTTGCAGAGGACCTAAGTTTGTCCTCCCAGCACCTACCTGATGGTTCACAGGGATTTGTAGCTCCAGTTGTATGGGATCTGACTCTCTCTTCTGACCTGCAGGGGCACCAGGCATGCCGGTGGTACACATACTTAAATGTAACCAAAAACTCACACGCATTAAATACGTCTAAATTTTTTTTTATTAAAAATAAATTTTAACAAAGATTCATCATAGAAATCCATACTAACATAATTAATTTTGAAATGTCTATAGTTGATAGGTAGTTTTTACACCTTTTTTTTTTTTAACAGTCATTTACTTGCGTGTGTGTTCATGTGTGCACATACACGTGTGGAGGTCAGAGGACAGCTTGGGGAAGTTGTTTTTCATCTTCCACGGTGTGTGGGTCCCAGAGATCAAATCCGGGTCATCACCCTTAGAGATGAGAACATATATTTACCTGCTGAGCTATTTTGCCAATTCTAATTTGCTTTCTGCGGCCTTGTCCTGGCTATATTTTCTGTACACAAATACATTTGGAATAAGAAACTATATAGCTGCTTTAAAATAATCTGTTCTGCAGATGACCCATGAAACCGTTTCTTTTCAGTTGGTCAGTAAATGGATAAACCACACACCTTCATTTGTGTGGTTGGTTCTCTTTCTCTTTGGCTTCTTAGGATGGAATCGAGGTTGCTAGGTTTGCCCTGCAAGCCCCTCAACTTCCTGGTTCTTAGAGTCCAACGACATCCTTGAATAGGAATATATTGGTTACCTTAGGTTGTTTCCAAGCCTTGCAGGCTGGCGTGCCTCTTTTGTAAGTTTTTAGCTTAATTCTTTTTTTGGGGGGGGGGTGGTGGTTGAGGTGGAGATCAATCTTACCATTGCCTCCAGCTTATGATGACCATCCTACTTTGATGTCTCAAGCCTTAGGACTGACCCATGCTTGGCTGTTACTTAAAAAGAAAATCGTTTCAGGCTTCTTTGCTTTTAAGTTCTGTGAAGTCGCTAGGTTTTTAAAAGGATTCCCCTTGTTACAGGAAGGACGCTGCCTGGGCGATTCGCGGGTGTGCTGGAGTGAGTCTGCCACTCACTAGTCAGGCTTCACCCTCAGGCGTTTATCTTCTTCGTCTGTTTCCTTGGAGTGAAAAACTGCAGGCTCCTAACTCAGGGAGTGAAGGAAAACACGTTGCAACATTTTAAACTCTGTGCGGGTTGAACCCACTACACAAACGAGCCTCTGCCGTTTGATTTTGCCTCACGACAAATCCTGATTTCCTTCTTAGAGAAATAGAGGGGGTCTCTCATGAATCGCCAGATAAGCCCCGTGGAGTTGGGTCCCCCCAGCCAGTCTTCCTCCTAACTGGTGTCTTCTGGTAGACAGAAGTAGACACTTCATTTCTGAGTGAACTATACACCCACAGTCTCCCTTCTGATGAGACAGTATCGTTGATAAATGAATCTAAGAGGGAGACCATCAAAAGCCACATTCCTTCTCAGGATACGTGGATCTGGTACAGATCACAAGGGCTGAACCTACGGAGGGAAGAATGTGGCAGCCACCACGGTAGACATCTGACACTTGATTGGAAAGAAAGTCTGGAAAAAGAGTTCGTGCAAGCATGATGGGGGTTTGAGCTTCTTGGTCCACGTCGCTTCGCAGCTGGAAATGAATTATTTCTGATTTTTTTTTCTTTGTAGCAGGGTCTTACCCCGTAGAGCAGCTGACCTGGAACTCACAGAGCTTTACCTGGTCTGCCCTGGAGTGCTGGTTTTAAAAGCCCGTGCCACCATGCCTGGCTTATATCTTATCTCTTGAAACCTGGGTTTTTTCTATCTATACATTGAATTTGAGGATAAATAACAAAGGTGTGCCTTTAAACTGAGTGTCGTCATTTGGTCAGTCAGCCTTCAGCATTCAAGAGCTACACATTTTTAGAAACTTTGTTGCCTCTTCATAACTTGCTGTGAGTTATAAAAAGGTCTTACTGATCTGCGGGAAGCCTCAGAGCCTCCACCACTAGAGGGCAGCGCGGCCCCAGTCACATGATCTGAACCTGCGCTGGAAGCTTCCTTCACAGCTCCAGTCCTTAGGGGATGCCTTCATAGGGGATCACTACACGCATGTCCAGGGAATCTTCTTACTGCTTTCTTATGGGTGTGTGGGAATCTGTTTTAACTAACAGCAGCGATTCTCTTGGGGAAGGTAGGGGGAGCACATGTTTATACTGTTTTGATACCACTAAGAATATAAATACCCATTTGTTTCTTGTACTTTGCAGGTGAGTAGAGAGAGATGCGTTTCTCTCGAGAGATGGCACGTTTTCCCTTTCTCACAAGGCACCTTAAGGTGTACATTAAGGGGCAGGGACCTGATGTTTGTCCACATCTCAGATTTTTAAAGTATAAATTCCTAGATGTGGAATTACTGTGTAAAAGAGTGCCATCATCAGGGGACTTGCCAGTTACTACTAAACAGATTTCCCAAAAGAGTGTAGGAAAGCATTTTTGCACTAATATATATATATATATTTTTTTTCTAGGATTACATTCCTAATTTCAACAAGTTTATCTTCTTGGTGTTTTGTAATCTCAAACATATTTCTAGGTAGCAGATCCTTTTATTTCTGCTTCCAGTTCTGTGAAGTAGTAGGAAATGGCTCGGTGGTCAGGTAAACGTTGCAAATGTGTGTTCTCTTTATTCCTCTACTGGAAATGGGTGAAGCACACCGCACTGTGAGACTCCAAAAAGTGTGACAAGGAGGGACTCTGTTTAGCCTGGTGCCTAATAATTTGCTCATAACCACAGGGTCCTTTTAAGGGCAGCAACTAGTAACAGCTAGTGGAAACAGGACTGTGCTTCGCCAGGTGATGGTAGGAAGATGTCCTGGAGGTTTTTAGAACACGCCTATTAGAGTTGTTGAAATGGCTCAGCAGTTAGAGGCGCTTGCTGCCAAGGCTGGCCACAACATGGTGGAAAGAGAACTAACTCCCACCAGTTGTCCCCTGACCTACACACTCACACTCCCATCGTCATAGGAATAAATGCATGTAATAAAACATTGTGAAGTATCAGGAAAGTTTCTTCTGGGCCTGTGGTTACCAAGTAAGGGTTCTGCTGTAATGAGATTGCATAGAAAAGCAGCCGGGCGGGTCACTGGCTGTTGTGTGGCTGAAAAGACCCCAGGCAGAGTTTCTAGGCACTGGCAGGAAGTAGTCTATCCAGTGTGCTCTACCTAGTCCCCAGACGGCACCACCGAGCCCACAGTGCTGTGTCCACTCTGCAGGAAATGGGTTAGGACTTTGTTTTCCGTCCTATTTTAGGAAGGATGAATTTTACACTGTGGCAAACTGTCAGATGTGTAGAGAATGTTTAAGATATTTTGGGTAGCCACACTTGGAAGTTGTCCAGGAACACAGTTGTGTAATGGGAACACCTCAGAACATAGGTAAGGAAATGGGTATTTTCCTGGCCTTGCTGATTATCGGGGCACAAAACCACGTCCAACCTTCTCTGTCTAATATCTAAGAAGAGACTATAAGCAGTTCCCATTGACTCATCTGTCAGATTTGGAGCAAAGACAAAGTAAAAGCAATAATCCATGCCAAGACATGGATGAAATATGACAAGGGAAGTTTTTTTTTAACGTTTTTATTTATTTATGTTACACTCATATATTTAGTGTGGATGTGCATGTGTATATGAGTATGTGTTTGAGTATGTGTATGTGTGTATATATGTGAGTGTGAGCATATGTGTGTATGTGCATGTGTATTCATGTGTTTATGTGTGTGTATACATGAGTGTGTGAATGT
>CAJQZJ010032426.1:1000961-1026740 GCA_907164525.1 Lophiomys imhausi
TTCTTTCTTTCTTTCTTTCTTTCTTTCTTTCTTTCTTTCTTTCTTTCTTTCTTCTCATTATGAAAAAATTGAACATAGAGCCTCCCATGTGCTAGACATGCACTCTACGATGGACTTATAACCTCAGCCCTCTTTACTTGGATGTGTGGTCTCACTACATTGTCTAGCCTGGCCTTCAACTCAACTCCAAAGCCCAGGCAGGACTTGAATTTATGATCCTTCTGCCTCAGTTTCCTGATAGCTGAGACCATCTGTACCACCAGGTGTGGCTCCCTGTGACTAACCGTAAGAAGAAGATTCATGTATGTATTTCTTTTTATTTGAATGTGCACGTGTGCATGTGTACACACATGCATTTATATGCACCATGTGAATGTAGATGGCTAGAGGTCAGAGGTCATTGGAGCCCCTAGAACAGTTGATTGGGTGCCGTCTGCAAGAGCGGTAAGTTCTCTTAAGCACGGAGCCATCTCTCCAGCCCCATGAGTAACTCCTAATATACTTCTACTTTAAAACCATGGACTACGGCAGGATGTTGTAGTCATTTGGAAAATATTGGACTGTTGGGCAGTTCAGAGCTCACAAGTGTTAACATGTTGCATTAGTGTCATAAAACTACATGCATCACAGCTGTGGCCACTCTGATCCCAAACCCTTCCGATATGAGCATGCTATAGGCTCGTGAAGGTATACACATGTTTTCTAAAATCCCAAGTTCCGCTTGAGATGTCAAGTTTCAGCATTGGACACAAACACTGGTGTTTTCCGCAAAGTAACAACTTCGCTTTGTTCATTTTTCAAGAAACGTCTGCTGGATACCCAATTCTAAGCGTCTGTCTTTGCAGTCACTGTTAGTGGGTTTGTATTTTCCGTGCAGAAAGTAACTCAGAGCTCACAGCTGTTCCTGCCCACCCCGTCTCTCTCCCGAGCCATCTTACTTCACGATACAGCAGGAGTGCTGGATTCATACTTTCTGTTGCATTACGATTTTTTTTTAATTGAGCCTGGAGTCTACATATTTAAACTCTAATAATTTTTACTGCTTCACACAGCGCACGACAGGGGGACTCAGGACTCTTCATACAGCCCAGTGCCCACAGCTGCGGTCAGACTGAGGTGCCTATGGTTGGATCCACTGTTTATCTGCGTGGCCCTTGTAATTACCAACAGGCAGAAAGCATCTTGCCATAAAGAGGAAAGTGGTTTTACCCCCGTGGACTCACTTTTGGGTCTTGGACGCCAAGTATCTTGAGATCCCTCTAAGAACTGTGGAATTAGCGATGAAGAGTAACAGGTGGTGTGGTGGGTCTGGAGCGTGAGTTTGAGCCTTCTGCTCCTTACTTGCCAGTGACTTTGGGGGGTTACTCAGCCTTGCTGTGACCATTGCCTGTCGTTTAATAGATGTGATGATAATAATAGCCATTTCTCTGAATGAGTTGATCTGCCCAACAATTAACTCTCAGGTTGGTGTAAGTAGGATTCCATGCTTAGGCTATTGGTTGCATCATTGATTGATTGATTGATTGGCTGCAGAAATGCCCACAGACCTGCCAGCCCTAAAATTGTCTCCTTCCTTTACTCTTCTAGAATGTCCAGTGGATTACAATGATGAAATCCCTCATTACAGTTTGTCCCATATAATAATTGTAAGATATACCTTAACCGCATTAAAACTCATGTCTCAGATGGTATATCAGCTAACAGTTTGACGGAAACTGGTCTTTCTGGCCAGCCTATCAATGCTTTTTTCCAGACTCTGAAGGAGTGGAGAGAAGAGAGTGCAGATGGTTCTGTGGAGCAGGGACTTTGCGGTGCTCAGTTGGACAGTAGCATGGGAGTGCTGAGAGACAAGGATGATGACGGGCACTTTGAGTGCTCCTGATACTTGTATGAATTGCTGTCATGGTTGAGGTGTATGTGACATGCCCCTCCATACAGTCTCCATTGTAGGGTTTAGCCATTGTTGGCGGGCGCATCGCCATAAAGTCCCGTAGTTCACCCTTGGCTAATGTTGAACTTGTTACTGTTAAGTGGCACCTCTTAACAGACACTGATCTGTCTACCTCATTGGCTCTGGAGGCAGGCTTGTCGGGGCTAAAATCCTGACTCTGGCCTAGAGCCTCAGCAGTGCAGCTCTACCCCTTCTAAGCTTGCATTTGGTCTGTATAAAGTGGGACTTCCAGTATTTCCTGAGCGTATTGTAAGTGTTAAACCAAATAGTGTACAGTAGGCAGCCAAATGTCTAGTGCCTTCTTTATGCCTGCTTTATTTTTCCTAAACCTCCTCTCTTCATTTATAAAAATCCCCTGAATACTATTCAGACATTGCCTTCCTTTATTAAAACAGTGTTTAGGAAAAAAGTAAACATGGAACTGGAAGAATTTTGATGCTACTTCTCCAGAAACTTCTAGCAAAGTTTTCATAAAACTCTACCTTCTCAAGCCAGGTGTGGTAGGGCACGCCTTTAATCCCAGCACTCGGGAGTCAGAGACAGGTGGATCTCTCTGAGTTCGAGGCCAGCCCGGAACAAAGCAAGTCCAGGACAGCCAGGGCCATGCCAAGAAACCCTGTCTGGAAACGCTGTAACAAAAAAAACCAAACCAAAACAAAAGCTGTACCTTCCCTTCCACTCCTCCTGGAGACACAGAGCCTCTCTGGTTGGCAGGAGTGCCTGTCTGTCAACTGTGCTTGTGGAAGCAGATTACCATTCAGTTTTTGAGGCCCAGAGTCCCAGTCCAGCCCAACTGTCTGCCCACTGTGGAGAAGCAGGGTAACCAACATGAAAACAGGCGTAAGACTGCCTCATCCCAACCCCGATGCCTCCCAAGTCCCCTGGCTTGCAATTCTTAGAATACCCCTTGTTTCTTGAATTACTTTTATTCTTCCAGTTATAGTCTATGCTGCCCCATGTCCGTATCACTTTGAGTGAGAGTCAGAGAGTCTCTTGCACAACTTTCCCAGAACAGCCTCTCGATCAAAGAGTTTCCTGCTGACATAAAAGGAATCCAGCCAACCAGACTCGTTGCTCACTCTCTGAGGTGGAAGGCAGTCATGTCTGAATCCTTCCTTGGCTTTTGCCTTCCAGTTCTGGCTGTTTCCACCAGTGATGCTATATACCACCCAAGAATGATGTGGAAGTCAACTAATGCTAGATCTGTTCTCCTAAAGCTTGAAGGATGGGCTGGGAACTCAGAGAACTGTCCAGGAACCTAGTCCGGACCCGTGCGATAGTCGTCTGTGTGCCTCATAACCTCACAAGTGTACCTTTTGCCATTCCCGTTCTTCAGCCCATGTGTCTGATTTCAGTCCATGGCAAAGAGGTTCTCCTCTAACCTCAGACCCTTTCCTTAACTCCTCCTTCCTTCTCTCCTTTTTATAGGCATCGCCCATTCCTTTGGATCAAGGTGTCAACCATTTGCCTCGTTGATTACATCTTTCCAAAAGTTAGTTGGGACTTTGAGAACCCTGGCCCTTTGATGGAGCAGCCTCAGTCCCTCTCTCACTTGCTGGTCCCCTGAATGTGGACACCCGGGGGCCAAGAATTTTCTTAGTATGGTCTCGTTCGTTTCTAAGGTTTCCGCCAGTCAACTTCCGGTTGTGGAGGTCTTAACTTCTTGCTTGGGTACTGTAGGCCCAACATGTTGAAGATGGCGTCTTAACTTTGCTTTCCTTCTCCCTTCTGCTGTGATACTATAACTCCACAAATGTAACTCAGTACATAAAGGATTTGTCCTCACAGCTCAGGAGTAGAGTCCGCATGGTGGGGAAGCCAAGCTTGAAGTACTGTGGTAACTTTGCATTTACGGTCAAGAAGTCAAATGCAGTGAGCTGCATGCCACGGCCACCTGGTGCCCTTCTCCGTTTTATACTGTCCAGAATCCCCTGACCAGAGAGAGAAGGCTTCTGTGGACAGTCAAGATTGGTTTTCTCACGTCAACTCATGGAGTCAATGTGGTGGTGCCTCACGCATCATACCCAGGGGGCCTTTTCTCAGGTGATTCTAGGTTTTGTCCAGTCAGCAGTTAACATTAGCCATCACGAACCCACCCCATGTGTAGCATCCAAGGTTCATGATAAAGCTAAGTGGACTCCAAAGGGCCACCTGCGGCAGGCACACTCTCTTGAACTGGCTCCGCACTGTGCCTGCAGGGGCTGTCCTTGACTGATTTCCCACAGTCCTGGCATCTCTGATACCCCAAAGTTTCCACTGTAATTTAGGCTTTACCTTCATAACGTCAAGGGACTCTGAAGGCTTCCTTTGCTGGGAACTTGACTCTGCCGCACATTTCCAGGTTTCAGTTGCTCTCCAAACTCACAGAGCAAGACTCCGCAATCCGCTCAGTCTTGCGTCTTTCATACCGCCCAATCCAGTCGCACTTCAATGATGCGTCCAGGTTCTGCTGCCACCTTGAGATAGAGCCTGGCCCCCGTGGGCCCTAGCTGTGTGCGCATGCTTCTGTGTGCTGTGTGGGGAGACATTCTCTCTGGGGGAGTAGGGAACCCCACCCCTCAGTCTCAGTTTAAGCTCTCTGTAAAAAGTTTGTGTTTTCGGGCTGGAGAGATGGCTCAGAGGTTAAGAGCACTGGCTGTTCTTCCAAAGGTCCTGAGTTCAATTCCCAGCAACCACATGGTGGCTCACAACCATCTACATTGAGATCTGGTGCCCGGGCATATATGTAGAGCAAATACTGTATACATAATAAATAAATAAATAAATGTTAAAAAAAAAAAAGTTTGTGTTTTCACAAGCTGGAGCCTTTGATGGGTGAGGTTTTGGCCTTGGGAAATTGCTCCTGTTCTCCCAATGCATTACAAGAAGGCTGTCCTTCAGTGATGTGGCTCTCTTTAGCAGATGCACCTACTTTCTCAGCATTGGCCTGAATGTTGTCCTGTCTGGACATTCTCTACCAGACACATTAGTTCAATACCTTTAAATTCCTTTTGACTCAAGTTCCCAGGACGCAGACAGAATGAAGTCAGATCACCATAGCCCAGTTCCTGATAGAATTGTTCTTCACCAGAATGGCCCATTAAGCCCTGCTTCCAGCATGCTGGGGCTTTTTTTTTTTTTTTAAAGCATAAAGCACTGAACTCTTCCACATTCAGCCACAAAACAGCTCCAAGGGCCTCTGCACAGATTGTCACAGCCACCACCTGACTTCTGCTGCCGATTTCTGATCTATTGTTGTGATAAAATACTCTGGCTAAAGCAAATCAAAAGAGAATTTATTCTGGTTTGCAGGTTCAGGGCCACTATCCATCATGGAGGCAAAATCAAGGCGTCAGGAATTTGAAGTGGCTGGTTATCTTACATTGCACTCAAAAAGCAGAAAGCAGTGAATGCCTGCTGCTGCTCAGCCGCCTCCCTCCGTTGCTTGCATCCCAGAACCCCCTGCTCAGGGAACAGGTCTCCTCACATCAACTGGTGCGTAGAGAAGGCGCCCCACAGGTGTGCCCAGTTGCTTATCTCCCACATGAGTCTAAGTTCTGTCAAGCTGACAGTTAATACTAATCATGATAGATAAAACTTAGTTCTTTCTTCACTCATTATTCTACCAAAAAATCCTTTCTGGGTGTGTCCGATTATTTCCATTTTGTTAGTTCAGGTCTCAGAGTCAGGTGGATATCTCATTTTTCCTTGGCCTCCAGATCTATTCTGTGTCCTGTAAACCCCTCCCCACCGGACATTCAGTGTTCGTGTCACACGGGATCCGTGGTGTCCTTTAAATGTACTCACCTCACCTCCTGCAGCCACACTCAGACTTAACACCTAGAATCCTCCAGAGTGCTGAGATTAAAGCCATGTACCACTACGCCTGGCCATTACAGTTTCAGTCTGCCATAAGGGTGCTGTGATTTGAACCTGGGTCCTCTGGAAGAGCAGCCAGTGCTCTTAACCACTGAGCCGTCTCTCCAGCCCTCCTTCAGCTTGCTTTTAATCACTCTCCAAAATTTTCAGGATCTTCCGTTGCTGCAAAAAGTGATGGCACCCACCTTTAATCCCAGGACTCAGGAAGCAGAGGCAACTCTGAGTTCTAGGCTAGTCTGATCTGCAGAGTGAGTTCCAGGACAGCCAGGACTACAAAGAGAAACTCTGTCTCAAAACAAAACAAAACAAAACAAAACAAAACCAGCTTGTATCTACTTGTAATATCTATTGTTACAAGCAAGTCCAAATTAGGGGACATACAATAAACTCAGTCTATTTGAAGATTGTGTGGGTCAAAAATGGAAAGGGTGTAGGAGCTTCTACTGGGAAGACTTAGTAGCCAAGGTAACTTCACATCTGGAGGCTGGCTTACTCACTCTCTGGCAGGGTGGTGTGGGTGGTAACTGGGGCCTCAGCTGCACTGTTGGCTGCAGTGGTGGCTTTTCTGTGTGGTAGCTTACTCTTCCATCAGCCATATTGGCTGAGCTCTGAGGGAAGCATCCCAAAGAGAAGCACGTTGTGATCAGGCTTCAGAAGCAAGAGACTCATTTTAACTTTGGTCATACACATGCCTGGCTGGATTTCAGAAGAATATCTCAGTGGGAGAAATGGCAAAATCATAAGGGTGGGATTTTTTTTATTATTATTTTGTGAATTTCACATCATGCACCCTGTTCCCTCCCATCTCCCACCTCTCCCCAGACCCACTCTTCACCCTTGCAATCTGTCCCAGCATAAAAAATAACAGCTCAGTGTGGAAGCTGCAGTGTATCTCAGTATGTCCCACAGTATTCCCCTTTGTCCTCACATTCTACTTGCAAACGTTTGTTATAATGACTCCTTGGTCTGGTATGAGACCCCTGGTTTCCACTACGTCAGTACTGGAACCTCACTGGAACTCCTTTCAGATATGCTGTAACTGTCCTATGTCATGGAGATCCTGCAGTCCTGGGTTGTGGAAATGACCTCTTCTTGCACATGCATGGGGTAGATGTTGGGGTGGGCCAACTCAAAACCCTGGTTCTGGACCTGCAACTCCCACTTGTATGGCCAGTTCTACTATGGAAAGGTACAGGGCCTACTCTCCCAAGTGCTGTAGTATGTGAGGGGCAGGGACAGCTCTCCTGGTCTTGTGACCCCTTCTGGGCCAGATCTTCTGTCAGCCAATGGTGGTGAGGGCAAAAGGGAGGGGAGGGCATCTCTCCCTAGCCAACAACTTCCACATAGCAGACCGAAGGCAGGGGTGGCTCTCCACACGCACTCCCTCAGGGCTGGCTCATCCACATCCAGGGCCAGGCAGAGTTCTCCTAGTTTCTGGTTTGTTTCCTGTCCTGGGAACCCATCTGGTGTTTGCCTGGTACTGGTCTTGTAGTCATCTCAGGATACCCCATGGCGCCAAAGTGGTGTTGGTATCCAGCTTGCTTCCTTCCCCCCCAAAGAATGTTAGGCTACTATTCATTCAGAGGTTCATAGGTCAGAACACTGAATGTAGATATAGGCTCTCTCCTCTCTGCCACCTAGATTTTTTTTTAAATTATGTCATCTTTGGGAAATTCTGTCTCCCACAAAATCGAGACTAATTTGAGAGCTTCTATATGATCTGGACAGTCTTCCTTTTAAGCTAGAAAACCAGAACCCCTGTGTGCCAGAAATCACGTTGCTGGCACTTCATTGTCATTCTCATCCCACCTAACAGTTTTGAGACCAGATAAGAGTTGAGTTGGTGAGGTCAGACAGCTCCCCTAAGGGCCAACAAAATATGTGGATAGATGGGCTCTGGATAGACTGTTGGCCTCTTTCCATCTGTGCTCTGGGGTGGGGGTGGCACGTGACAATTATAAGAATTTATTCACAGTACATTTTGTTTAGACTGACCTCTCACTGTTACTGGAGCTTTGGGGGCTAGAGCCTGAGCCTTGACATCCCCAATAAGCCAGGTTTATCTCATAAGCCAGCTAAACAAGTAGTAGTGAAAAGCAGAAAAAGATTATTCATTGTGGCCATACTGAGAAGAGGCTTAGAGCTGTCCAGCGGCTTGCCTTCCACCCTAAGTCCTTTTCCTGGCTCCCAGCATAGGTGGAGGCCCATGTAGTTAAGCAGCCATGCACAAGGTGGCCTGCCCATCATTGTCTGGGCTCTGGTTTCTCCTGTAAGCTGGGCTGACAAACTCTCAGAACTGTGCGGGACCTTTTTTTAGGCTGTGGGGGGGAGGGTATCAAGAGGACAAATAACTCCTCTGGCTGACTGGCACCAGGCTTCAGCCTCCTTCTCCCAGCTTGAGATTCCTGGGGGGAAATTCCAGTTTCTTGAGGACCTTTGGATAGCCAAAGGGAGCAACAAGGCATCTCCAGGTTGCCCTTGTTCCTTCCAGGCCAGTCACACCACTTATCCATTTGTAGCCCCAGAAGGCTCGAAACGAATGGGAATCAAGACTTGCTGACTCATGGATCAAGGCTGTTTAGTCTGTGGACTGTACACGGCCCTGTTGGGCAAGAAGAGCCCAGGGAAGGTCTTAGTGGTGGTCTCCATGTTGGCCTCTGCAGACCTCATCCAGGGTGCTTTGCTTATGAGTTAGTTGTCTGGAAGGGCTGGGTTGTCTCCCTCTGTGAGGCCTCTCCTGATCTGTCCCCTCTTAACTGGTTGGTAGCGCTCCTGGGACTCATGATCCTTAGTTTTTGCGTTGACCTTAGTTCATTGCAGCCCTAGGTAACATCACAGTGTGCATTCTCTGTGTACTTTGGCTTCACAGTGATTGGGGCTTTCCTGACTTTGCCCATATGGAACCTGCTCCCTGGTTGGGGTTCCCAACCTTGCTTATGCCATTTTCTCTGCAGGATAAATGCCCTTTGCTCTTCTTTCTACTGGATGTCTATTCATCCTTCAGGATTAAGCTTGGTTCCTACATATCTCCTCTCCTCTCTGAGCCCTGTGTACATTGTCCTCAAATGGCTTCGCCTTAGTCTACATGCATTCTTTTGTCTGGTTATGTGGAAATCCAGCAGGGAAGAAGCCATATGTCGCTCATCCTGTAGCACTCGGTGCCTCTTCTTAACTGAAGATCACAGATGCATCCTTCTGAGAGGCTTAGACAGCATCTGCTGTATGTGTGCTCGTGCACGCCTGGGGCAGACACTACTCCAGAGACACCAGGGTGAAGGAAGGTACAGAGATGTTGGTATTAGAAGGTACAGATTCTAGGCCGGGTGGTGGTGGCACACGCCTTTAATCCCAGCACTTGGGAGGCAGAGGCAGGCGGATCTTTGTGAGTTCGAGGCCAGCCTGGTCTACAAAGTGAGTCCAGGACAGCCAGGGCTACACAGAGAAACCTTGTCTCGAAAAACCAAAAAAAAAAAAAAAAAAGAAGGTACAGATTCTTCTATGCCTTTGCCATCATGTTTGAAATGAAGGGATTGCCCTTGAAACCACCTCTACCAGAACAGCTGTGCAAAGTGACCCCCAAGATCAGGACTGATGACTGTTGATGTTTCTTTATAGAAGGAGAGGCATGGAGAGGGTTGTTGGACCCTCACCTGAGATTCTGGCTTCTGCCTTCCTGCAGCACCTCCCAGCCATTTGGGTTCAATTCCGCCATGATTGCTCGTGGCCCTGATGGTCTTGGGAGGTGCTCGAGTATATAGACGGGGGAAGTTAATGCAGGGAGGACTCCATCTGTGAAGCTATGCTGGCATGAGACAGTTCAGTGGCCCTGGCTGAGGTGAGCAGAGGTTCTCTTATTGCAGTCTTAATTACTGACATTCACACAGTAAATACATCTGTATCTACATATGTGTGTCCCTTACAGAAAGGCTGCAAAGGGGCTGAAGAGGCAGAAGCCGATGGGAACGCCAGAAGCAACTCTGTGGGAGCAGAATAACGAGCCTGGGCTGGGGTGTGGGGATGTACTGCCCTGCTGAAGAGCAGGCCACGGGGCAGGGTTGAGCTGCAGAAGTGAGGTATGGTGGAGGCTGGGGAGGCAGAGAGCAGGACTGGGTTCAGGTGAATGAAAGGCATGGACAATGGATGACAGTTTGAGAGTAAGCCACGTCAACAGCAGGGACTGCACTAAACTGTAGTTCCTGGGACATTTGGGAGTTCTCTGTCTGTTGGGCCCTTGGATGGTTGGGTGGCAGGATGGAGCCACCTCAGTGTTAGGTGTCCTTTTTATGGGAGCCAAGGGAGAGAGTTTGCACCCTTGCCTCAGCCTGGTGTTTCTTCAGGCTTGATTTTCTGGTATAATTTTAATATACCCATATGCTCATATGGTCCCACTTCAATAAGTTTGAGGTGTACCCTTCTTTAAGGAGCAGCCATTTGTCAGTTTGTGCTGTGTGACTGTGCCAGGCAGCTAGTGCCATTCATATGTCAACCCAGAGGCAGAGACACCCTCTGCTCAAAATGGAGTCTCTCGGGATAAGGCAGAGTCTTGAAAAAAAAAAAAAAAAAAACGGTGTAACTCAGGGCAGGATGCGGCCTGATCTTAATAGTGGGTCCTCCTGGAGCCTGCCCAGTTGATGATCTGTTAGGACAGGAGCCCTGGAGACCGTGGGAATGTGAAGATGGAATTCTGTGCTGAATCACCAGAGATGTTAGCCCCCTCGCTCGCCAGCCTTTGTGCACCAGCATCAGTGAACACCTCAAGTAGCTTGGGAGGGGGCAAGTGAGGACCTAGTATCTCCTTCAGTATCACTGAGAAAAACATCCTTGGAAAAACTCTGAATTGGTTATGAATTGCATTTTTATCCCAGAGGTTACCTTTAATTTCCCTCAGATTAAATGCGGTGCATATGTATGATATTTGGAGAAAATTATGTCCTGGTACCTACTGAAATGGACGCTGGTATTCCCCTCCCTAGAGAGTAAGCTATCAGAAATTTTACTTTGTTCTCTGTTGCCTCCCAGTAAACAGGTTGTTCTTCAGCCCTTTGATATTGTACCATGATGTCATCTACAAGTGTGTTGGGACGCACTCACAGCCCTCCTGGGTTGCATGCAGCCCACAAGCTTCAGGTTGGACATCCAAAAGGACTGTCTTCTAATAGATGCTTTTCGATGTTTGCTACATTTGCAATGATTTGGCAGCACTTTTCGTTAAAACTTAAAGATCATCCTATTCTGCAAAATCAGTCACAGTACCATTAGCGTCTGGTAGGCATATTTGGTGATTTGATTGTTTAGGACCCCAACCCTCAGTGTGGGTGAGATGAAACCTTTTTGACTAGACACAATCTGATTGGCTGGTGAGAGGAGCCCATGAGGTGGTGTGTGTGTGTAATTTGATTTTCACAGCTTTCCTGCTTAGGCCTTGGTTAGGACTCCAGCAAGCATTAAATATCATTTTCATTATCTTGACAATAATGATAAAAATTATGGGCATAGTTTCATCTTTTGGGGCCGTAAAATTGGGTTGCCTCATTGTTTAGAATGTGGAATGGGAGAAAGTAGCTCATTTAAAGGCTAGCCACCAGCATAAATAAAATGGAGTGACATATTGGCAGCATGTGCCCCTGTAGCTGCTGGTCATTGAACACTGCTGTGAGGATCCTACGTTCGGGAGCTGGAGAGGAAATGTGAGAAGCAGGGAGGAGGCGCAGGACAAATCCAAGTATGGCTCAGATGAATCACTGGGTATGATGCTGAGGAAGGCTTGGGTCCCAGTGATTGGGTGACTTGGCCAGGTGCCACACAAGGCAGTCCTCATATGCTCAAATTAGAATATGGGTTCTTTATGTTATTTATCTAAACTCACTGCTGTATGTAAATATTTTTTTTTTGTATCCCGTTGAGTCTTGAGTACAGGTTTTAAGTCAGGGCCCCATATAAAAATAATTAATCCTTTTTCTAGAAATGGACTTTGTTGAGTGGAAACTTCATCACGCATGATGGCACTGAGGGAGTTGAGGCAGGTGGGTGATGAGTTTGAGCCAAGACTGGACTACGTAGTTAGTTCAAGGCAGCTTGAGCTACATTCCAAAGCCCTGTCTCAGTGTCAGCACTACCCCCCACACCACCACACAGCAGAGCTTCATCACAGCAGAAAGAGAGACTAAGTAGAATGCTTTCATTTTCTCCCGTGTTTCAACTTCGGGAAGCTAAAGCAAGTGTGCATCTTTGAGATGCACACTGGCAGCCTTTGTATCAAATGTCTCACGTTCTTGAATTCAAATGCATGCTTCTTTTCAGACCAATGTACCAGTGCCTTTACCCTTATCTAGGAGCTCTCTGGAATTTGTCCCACCTATATTTTGGGGAGTTCTCAAACTTGATCTTGCCCCATGTGGCATGACACAGCCTGTCAAAACTGAAGCAGGTGATTTTCCATGTGTTCCCACCTATGGGGAATTCTCTGGAATAACCCTTCCTGGAAGAGAGAGGGGGATCAAACCAGGAGAAGGGGAAAGAAGAGGGATTAAGGGAGGGACGTTTAAAACTAAGGGCCATTTGAGGGGTCGTATGGAAACATAACAAAGTAAAAGCTTCTTTTTTATTTATATTTTTTTATTTTTCTAGACAGGGTTTCTCTGTGTAGCTCTGGCTGTCCTGGAACTCTACCTGCAGACCAGGCTGGCCTTGAACTCAGAGATCCACCTGCCTCTGCTTCCCAAGTGCTGGGATTAAAGGCGTGCACTACCACCACCCATCAAATAAAAGCTTTAAAAATATATATGTATGTGAAAGAAATCTAAATGGAATCATCAAATAAAGCCACAGCTAGACATCTCTTATAGCTGGTGTTTGTCTCTTTTCTACCCTTCTCCTCCTTTATTAACTCCCTTCTATCTACCTAGATAGAAGAGAAAAAGATAGAGAGGAAAGGGGGTGATGTTATCAGTAGACGACTTCCTGTTGATTAGGGTGTCAAGTTCCTTGGGGCAAGTTTGATCTTCATCAGAATATCTGATTTTTTCTTCTGGTTTCTTTGCACATGACTACTTGACAAACAGCATCCAACCACCAACCAGCCAACAACAGCCACCCTGCCTCTGGGGGGGGGGGGGCTAGCATTTATAGATCCTCTGAAGATTTCCCAGAATTCCAAATGTCACACACTGGCAGAAACTACCTGCAGCTGACAAAACCACACCCCTCCTAGAGAAAATCGCAGTCACCTGCTGTGGAGCAGCTCCACATCCCCACACCTGGGATTAAAATTAAAGTACAACGTTTCTGTGGTTTAAAACAAAAAAAAAGCCCAAACTCCAAAACCCTCACTACAGGGCAGGGAATGGGTTACATCTAGTTGAGTTGTTAGCTGAAGGGGTCCCATGGAAACCCCTAAATAACCCAGGCTATTGGTGGTTATCCACAAACTGATGGTAAGGTCCTATTACTGAAGACAGCACCTACATAACTCACTGAACACAAGAAAGTCGAGCTGGTGCCTACCTAGAGCCTTCACCTCTCCTGACGAGTGTTCACAGACCTGGAAGATACTCTAGCCTGCTACCAAAGGAGAAAGGTAAACACCAACCCGGCTCCAAAGTCTTCAGTCTATAGTGGTGACCTGCCTGCAGGATGCACTGGTGCAATAGTGTCACAAAGCTTGTGGGAGCAACCAACCAACACCTGCTTGGATTTAAAGCCCACTCCATAAGTTGGAACCCTTGCCTGACACCGAGCTGGTGGCCGAGAACTTGAGACTAGATAGGCTAAGGGACCTAGGCAAAACCAAGCCCTACTGTTCTGCTAAAGGAAGGCAGCAAGAAGCTGACTCCTAGCAACACTCTGCTTTACTCATAGACCAGTGCCTTGCTCAGCCATCATCAGGATGTGCACATCCTTCATGTGTACATGTGTAGAGTCCTACTCTTTGGCGCTCTGGATTGCTGAGCCACGTCTCTGGCCCCATCTTAACTCATTTTTAAGAAAAAAACCAACAATTGAAACTCCTATGGTAGATGGGAGACTTAGAAGAATCTATCTTCACAAGTGTAAGGCCATCCTTGGCTACATAGTAAATTCAAGCCAGCCATAACCACAGCCCGAATGTTGTGGTTTGCACTTTAACGAGAGAGACAGAGACAAAGAAAGAGAGAGAGAGAGAGAGAAAGAAATCAACCAACCAATCAGTCAATCAATGCAGGGCTGCTGATATGGCCCTGTGACTGAGAGCATAAACTGCTCTTGCCAGAGGATCCAAGTTCAGGTTCTAACACCCTTATTGGTTGGCTCACAACTACCTGTAACTCCAGTTCTAGGGGATCTGACCCTGGCCTTCGTGGGCACCCACACATACTGTACATACCCCTATACACGTACCACACGCATGCATATAATTTAAAATAATTTACACAACCAGGATTGACTTAAGTAGTAATTGGTTTTCTGTAACAGCTTGCCTTGGAGAGTTCCCTGCGTGTGTACGTGTGTGTATACCTACTCCATTTTTACAGCTGTACCTTCCTGTACGTTGTATTGAATCTCCTGGTAGATAGATAGGTGTGCAGTAGCTACGTTGTTCAAATATGTTTGAGCTCATGAATGAGTTTCTTTCTGTGGTTTCTACTCTTGGTTAGCAGTTAGAATCTGTATTTATATTTGGAACTAGTAAACTTTTTTTTTTTTCAGAAATATTCCGTTGTCTTGAAAATTCTGATGGCTTTCCTACAAATGAGTCTGGTGATGTCTTGGGATTTTAGTGCAGCCTGTGCAGCTACCATGGGCATGCCTCTTTATGAAGGCTGAAGAGTGTGAGAAACAGGCCTTCGAAGCATGGACCCAGAAAGCAGCTCTTGACTGTTTTCCTTCATTTTCCATCCTGAGAGAAAACATGAGGTTCTACAACCTAGCCCCCCACACAGCACACTCACACTTTTAAAAACTGCACAGCAGCTCACAATTGTGATGGCAGCACCAGCCAGCCTGGTTTGCCTAGTAGTCTTGATGAGTTCCAGGCCAGCGAACGACCTGTCTTCTGAGACCATGTGAAACCCTGGGAAAAAGACCCATCGGTATTCAGAGGCTCAAGGCATCTGAGGGAACCGTACTGTCCTCTGGCCTCCTTAAGTACTTTCTCATACCTACCTGTGCACAGAGGAAATGTGTTTTAACAGACTGGGGCTTAAGACTAAACGCCTCCAGGTAATGAGGCCTGAGACCCAGGAGGGCCCTTCCCAGCCTGTAAAATAAATACACCAAGACCCTTGGGCCTTAGCTGGGCAGACTCTCAACGAGCTCACCTAAGTTAACCCAACCACCTATTCCAAACCCCCAGCCCTGTGGCTATCTGAACCTTCAGAGCCCACAATCACCTCTGTCTCCCTCTGTGTCTCCTGGTGAAAAAGCTTTCCTCTTCCTTCTTCCCAGAGTTCCTTTCTCTCTCCCAGGAAGTGTTGCCTTCTGCTTCTCTCTCTGCCCAGCTATAGGCTGCCGGCCTTTTTATTAAAGCCAATCAGAGAATGCCTCAGGTAGGAAAGTAACCAGGTCTCAGAGCACTGAAATTTGCATCTGAAAACCATGCATAAAACCCTTCTCCAACAGAAATGAGGCCCTCATTCACTTCACTGGTTTTTCTGTTCTGTACTTTTGTTTCTCCTCTCTCTGCTTAAATCGCAGCATTTTCTTCTGAGGCCATTGCCTAGGTTGAAGCCATAGGGAAGCATGTGGCTGTATACAGCCACTGTTTGGTAATACTGGCACGAGAAAGAAGGGGAAAGGGATGGGGTTCCACTGTGGACACCACATCCCTTCCCCAGCATCCCCTAAAATGAGTGTTTATGGAATTTGAGCTCAGTGAAAACCACACCTCTCTATACTGATGGGTCCTCTTCTTCCCAGGGTTTATCATGGTCTCACATAGAGACCATGCTTGCTTTCTTCCTAGGCTGGTCTTGAACTTATGATCCTCCTGTGATTGTTAGTGTTGGTATAAGGAATTTGGATCACCATGCCCAGCTTTTTTTTTTTGTATGTAATTTTAATACTCAGCATTAAAATTTGGAAAAGAAGATACCCAGATCATTTAAAGGCATCAGACTAGCAGGATGACCTAATAAAAAGTGAAATGTCTAAATACCTGTGTTAAGTGGCCAGATGGCATAAATGTGGGGACATTCGTGGGGTAGGAAACAGAAAGAGAAAGCTGTCTAAGATAGGTAGATTGTCAGTGTGCTACTGTTAATGAAGAAGCAAGGTACAGACTGTGGAGAGCATGCATTGCATGTGTTTCTGAAAGACGTAAGCCTATGTTTAAATGAAACTGGATGATACACAAAAACAAGTGTTGAGTTCTGGTGAGGACCGACAGATGGAAGATTTTTATGATGTTCTAATTTTTGATTTATGAATAAATTGCCTTCCAGAAATACATTTTTTTAATTTTATGTACATTGGTGTTTTGGCTGTATGTATATCTGTTGTGAGGGTGTTGGATCCCCTGGAACAGAAATTACTGACAGTTGTGAGCTGCCACGTGGGTGCTGGGAATTGAACTCGGGTCCTCTGGAAGAGCAAGTCAGTGCTCTTAATCCATGAGCCATCTCCTGCTCCCAGAAATACATTTTTAAATGAAATTTGACATGAAACAAAATCTGATTTTTGTTTAAGTCCATAGTATTAGTGACTTGTACTTACTAGGGGTAGGATCAGTTTCAAGTGTATATATTTCGAGAGAATAATCATAGAAACAATATATGATGGTTTAGCTTCTGACTACTTTGGTAGAAAATTGGAAATGGAAGTCTACAGTTAAATTGTAGTTTCTTTAACTTGTTGCTATTTCTGGATTTTTTTTTCCCCTTCCAGAGTAATTGGAAACCTTAAAACACAGTGTCTACTATTCACTGTAGGAATGGTCTGTGGATGGTTTGGTAAATAACAGTTGGACAGTGAACCTGATTATGATCTTACATCTGATTTTGTTATTTGCTGAAGTTGTAGTATGTGGAGAAAATGTTCTAGAATGGTCTTGTCTTTACAGGAGCAGAAAAATCCAGATTCGAAACATCCCACCTCACCTGCAGTGGGAGGTAAGCCCCGTCTACCCAGACTCCTTGAGTGATTTCTTTTTACTTTAGGAATTAAAGTCCTTTAGACTTTCCCCCAAAACCTCTGGGTCCTGTCCTTCCTTTCCAGTTGCAGGGCACATGAAGTGAGTTAGAGGTTGTGTTTGTTCCTCTCTGCCAAAGTGCACCCTGCTCCTCAAAGTACACCAGGCCTCCAAGGACCAGCACACCAGCCAGAGGACAATGTGTGCGCCTTTTTGTGATTCTTACCATATGATTTGATGAGTGATTTTTGTCTTTTCCCATTCCGATTGGCTGAGGCACCAGGAAGCCAATGGAAACAAAGTTCTTTGTTAGAGTAGATTTTGTTTGTTTGTTTGTTTGTTTTGTTTTGAGTTAGTTGCTATAACAGTTAAGATATATTTTCAGAGCACTAAAAGTTGTAAGATTGCTATCTTAATTTAAAATACAATAGAATTCGAGGAGGGCCTCACAGTTAAGAATAAACTGCCCTAACTTACAGAAAACCAAAACAACCTTAAAGAAAGCTGTGTGTTATCTTTGTTTTTAGAGGAAAAAAAAATTAAGAAAAGGGGCTGAGCTGGAGAGCCTGGCTCATTGATAAAGAACCTGAGCTATCTTTGCAGAGGATCCAAATTCAATTTCCAACTGTCATAGTAAGTGGCTTTCAACCATCTACAACCCCAGATCCAATACTTCTGGCCACTACCAGCACCTGTCTCCATGTGTTTGTCCTCATGTACACATGCACACCTTGCTCTAAAATACAAAGTAGCCAGGCACAGTGCTATATGACTTTAATTCTAGTACTTAGGAGACTGATGCAGGCAGATCTCTCAAGTTTGAGGCTAGCCTGATCTACATGGGGATTTCCAGGCCAGCCAGAGCTACTGGTGGCTAGACCTGTCTCAAAAATAAATCTTAAAAAGGAACAAACTTTTTTTATTGTATTTTTTATGTGTATGTACGTGTGCCTGTGTGGGTCTATGTACGCCATATTCAAGAGCACTTGAGGCTGGGAAAGGTCTTTTGATCTCTTGTAACTCGAGCTGCCTGCCGTGTGGGTGTTAGGAAGGAACTCGAGACCTCTGCAAGAGCAGCGTGCACTCTTTACAGCCGTCTCTGCATCCTCGGGAACATTGAAACATAGGATCCCTGGAGGAAAGCTGAAAAAGAATTGTTTAAATCCTCCCAGAGGAAATATGAACTTTGTCCTTTACTTTTCATCTCAGCAGCCTGTTCTGGTCATCGTAGGGAGATGACTATTCAGCTACCAAGACTCCAGAATTGTGTGGCATCAACTTAAGTTAGTAGACTGTTAAGAACCAATCAGAGCCGGGCGGTGGTGGCGCACGCCTTTAATCCCAGCACTTGGGAGGCAGAGGCAGGCGGATCACTGTGAGTTCGAGGCCAGCCTGGTCTACAAAGTGAGTCCAGGACAGCCAAGGATACACAGAGAAACCCTGTCTCGAAAAACCAAAAAAAAAAAAAAAAAAAAAAAAAAGAACCAGTCAGAAATTAAAAAACAAAAAAAAGCATGCCCTGACTATTCTATGGAAGACCTGACGTGCCGACTTATTTGCATTACTCCTGTTTTGTTTGCAGAGGGAAAATGATATCTTTTTTTTTTTTATGATCTCTTCTTCCTATATTTTTACAGGTGTTGGATGGACTATTGGCTGAGCATGGGACAGTAGAGAATGTGGAACAAGGTAATAAATGAGAAAGTTAAGCAGTGAGTAAGGAAATTAGCCTGCTGAACTGTGGAGAGGACCTCGTTGCTATTCTTACGGGTTGGGGCCATCAGGGAGGAATAGTAGGTCCCATCCCCCTTTGAAGTGTGCTTCTTCTACTGTATGTTTGTAAACCTGTCTGTCAGAGGTATCTACGTCTGACTGTCATTCATCTTGGTGTATCCATATAGATTTTCAAGGAATTCGAGTTACTCAAAGAATATTATTTCAGGGTCTCTCTATGTAGCCCCGGTTGACCAGAACTCACTATATAGACCAGGCTGGCCTCCAACACACAGAGACACATAAGTGCTGGACAAACACAGCCAGAATGGGGCAAGCATCTGAGATTAGTTGAGTTTACATTGCTGCTACTTAACTAACTCCAGCTCACTAGGAGGTGAGAACGCAACCTAATGTCTGTTTACTATGAGGTAGGACTTCCTTCCATCCCGAGATTCTTGGAGCACTTAGGAAATGCAGGTTCCTAGGGTTCACCATATACCTGTGGAGACTCGGGGTAGGGTGAGTGGCCCATGAATGAAGAATCTCTCAGTGGCTTTGTGTACTCTCAGATCTGGGACACACCATCATAGGAACAGCCCTGCATATGACCAGGAGATACTTCCTTCTCTTCTTACTACTCATTTTTATCTGCTAAAGCCTGAAGCACTTTTTAAGGGGGACCTAAAAGGCCTGATGTCTTGCATAGCTCTTTAGAAGTCCCAGAAAGGTGGATCCTAAGATCCTGACAATGAAGGCACCAAAATATGGTGAAGATTATTTTTACATTGGCCATGATCACTTCATCAAGATTCTGGGTCCTCTGAACTCTTCACCAGCTCCATTTCCACGTACATGAAGTGAACATAGTTTCTCCCCTTGCTGTATCATCAAATGGTCATATCGCACAATGAAACCCTGTTTATGTATTTCATAGACAATTGTAAGGGATCATAAAGTCCCCAGGAACAGATCACATAGAATCTGTAATTAATGTAATTGGTTTTCTTGGGTTTTTGTTTGTTTGTTTGTTTTTTCGAGACAGGGTTTCTCTGCATAACAGCTCTGGCTGTCCTGGACTCACTTTGTAGACCAGGCTGGCCTCGAACTCACAGAGATCCGCCTGCCTCTGCCTCCCAAGTGCTGGGATTAAAGGCGTGCGCCACCACCGCCCGGCTGTAATTGGTTTTTTGAAGCAGCCATTATTTGGGCTTTTCTGCTCCAGGATTATTAAGAACATTACTCGGTTTCTTTCTGCTGCTTGTCCATGCTCGGAGTTGAAAGGAGAGTACTCAGAAGAAAAACATGCTTTCTAAAAATTCCATTCTCAATAATCTTCTTTATTGTTGAATGGAAGGTATTCTAGTGGAGAGACTGAGCAAGATAGCTTTACAGGTGTGAACATGAAAAGAGTTTTTAAAACGTCAGTAGCTGCTTTGGATGTGGTAGCACATGCCTAAAATCCCAGTTTTGGGGAGGTGGAGAGAGAGTAACAGCAAAGCCACGAAATCAGTTCAGGGTGGTGCTCCCCAGGTAAAGCCATGAAGTCAGTTCAGGATGGTGCTCCCCGGGGAGGAGGTGCTCAGGGAATGTGCGCTGGAGACTTCAAGCATCTCAAGGCATAGAGAAAACTTTTGAGCTGTTTTGTGAGTGACCTATCAGAGTTTTAGGAACACGACTTTAATGAGAAGTGAAGTAAATTACGTAAATATGGAGCTCAGCTTACTCTAGAATCAAAGGACCATGTGACTTTCAGAAGACACACATCTTTGAAGAACAAAGAATATCAGTAAAGAGGGCAAAACTAAGGATCTGGGTTTCCTAGGGGATGCCTTTTCTGGAAGTCTGAGCCTACACCCTTCTCTCTAGCTCTAGAAAGCTACAGATAGGAAACCTTTAACATTCTGTATATTTTAAATCAACAATTAAAATTAATAATAAAGAGATCTAGAAGATCAGTTTGAAAATATGAAACACAAAGAATCATGGCATTTTTTTTTCTTCATTTATTTTCTTCCACCCATTCTTCCTCTGGGATTTTAGCCTAAAGAAGCAATTGAGACGAATACAAAGCCAAATAGTGTTTTCCATGGAGGTGACTTGGCGGCACCGAGCACAGCGCATTCGCGGGTGGCTAATGGTGAAAGCATTTCATGGCCCGTTTGCTCCCTGCAACTCTATATGAATATTAAGAGAGAAAATACGTAAATATGCAGAGATAATTCCCTGCACATGCTTACTCAGAAGTACTTACAGAGCAAGTGAAATAGAGGGCAGCCTGCTGTGTGTGCAGTGATGAGAGTGTTACATGCATTCGACTTTCAAGTTCTCTAAATACACATTAGCAAGCCTAGGGCTGCACGGAGCTGTCAGGTTAATACGGCGTTCTGCACTCTTTCTTCTAAAGTCATCCTTCCTTGGACCAGAGGGTGGCAGCTATTTTTAAGTGATGATGGAGTTTTCACTTTTTTCCCAGTCAATACAGACACAGAAACTGCTGTCGTCAACGTCACCTACACAACAAGAGAGGAAGCAAAGATGTAAGTGGATTTGGCTTTATTTCCTTGCCCGTTTATCTGGGTTTCTTCTCTTTGGTCTCCTTTGGGTTCTGCATCTGGAAACCTTTTCAGAGAAGGCAGGTGCCAGCCAGCCAGCCAGTCCACGTCCTCTTGGACATGCCTGTACAACTCCTCCGAGGTGTTCCTGCTGCTTTTGGCATGTCCTTGCAACCCCAGAGAGTTCAGACCTGGCCGTTTACGATTGTACAGAGACTGTCTTGAGCAGTGTTGAGCGTTGGCATCAATAGGAAGGCAGGGACTGTGTCAGGGAGGGAGGGCGGGCCAGCTTTATGATGCTGCAGCCTAGGGGCCCTACTCTGACAAACTTCACGAAAGCGTGCTCCGTTCTCCACGAGGAATATGACAGCCTTCTATCCACACTCACCAAATGGGGGCTAAGACAGCAGTTTTTCCTGTGTATGATATTAAAAGAAGGTGCACCTCAGTGGCAACAGCAGTCTTAGTTTATCTGGAGTGTCCGCCCACGGGCCTGGCTTGGAGTGCCCACTCTCACCCCTTTCGTTACTCTGTTGCTCTAATAGTGATTAGTTTTGAGTTTACTATTAAGAGACTTGGGATTAAGTTTTAAGCAATAGCAAAAACCAAGTTTCTTTTGTTTCCTTTTGGGCTTTTTTTTGAGTGGGGAGGATTATCACCATGTACCACCATGCCTAGCTAAGTAGGTTCTTTTGGTAGGAGGTCCTTAAAGTGCTTGATAGACAAAGCATAGCAGGTGGTCATACTTTGTGGCTGTGGTATAGCCCAGTGTGTGCCCGTTCCAAGGCAATAGCTTTACTGCCCTTGAAGTTTTCAGCACATACGAAAACGTAGGTTACCCATCGTCATACCAACAGTCTTCAGAAAGTTAATAGTTCATTGCTAAAAGTACAGGCTCATTGGCTGTGAAGCTTGGCAGCCTGTGCCACCGCTGGCCATCATAGGCATGGCCCAGTGCCGCTTGGGTGGTATCTACATGTCCTCATTCAGCTATTGAATTCAGGAGGTCCTGGTTTGTAATGAATTTGCAAACCCTCAGCATTACCTTAGCAGGATTGCTGTAGAAAGATGTAAAGGTGTTGTCCTATTTCATGTATAATTTTTAAATACAGTAATAAATTGTTTATAATGGTTATTTTTAGATCATCTGTAACCTTGAAGATTAAAGGCATAAATGAATCCTAACTGCCATAGAACAGTCAATGTTGAAACGTTGCCAGATGGACACTGGACCATCTGCTCTGGGCCATCTGCTCTCAGGGTATTTGCCCCATAGAAGGAGCTATAACGTCAGGTGTCTCTGTGACGACACAGGTGATTTTCAAGAGATTGGGCCTAATTTACAAACTCAAAAGGAGGCTCGATAGTTAAAAGTTAGAGTGAGCCTGTGGGAGGCTGACCTCATTTTAAAGTCGTGTCGAGTGGAGTGGGCAGTGAATTATATCAAAATATTTGATAATGGAAATGTCTATAGACTGTTAGCTGTTTCTTAAGGATTATAAATAGCATATTCATTTTTAATACATTTTAGTAAATAGTATATAATATAGGGAAGATATAGAATGGTGTCGCTAATTCATGCTTATGTGTTTCTGAATTTCTCAAATATATTTAATTTCTGTGATATGATTAAAATAATTGTGAGGATGTGTTATGATTAAAAAGAAAGTAATAATTTTGGGCCCTTATCTACAATTTTGATGGGGGGGTGGTTAGTCTTGGGTGGTGGGAAAGAAGAGCAAACTGCAGAATTGTATCTGAGTCACCTAGTTCGGAATACTGTAAAAGTTTAATTGTTAACTGAGACTCCAGGGCTGGGGTGGTGTTTGAATTGCACATCCCTGTGTCCTTAATGCTTGTCACAGGCACCACAACAAGGCCAGTGAGCAAGATGTGCCAGCCTTCTAGAGACTCTTTCCTATAAACTTTCCTACCCTGCTGTATTTCAGAGCCATTGAGAAGCTAAGTGGGCATCAGCTTGAGAACTACTCCTTCAAGATTTCCTACATCCCTGATGAAGAGGTGAGCTCCCCTTCACCCCCTCATCGAGCCCGGGAACAAGGCCACACCCCCGGGAGCTCTTCTCAGGCCAGACAGATTGATTTCCCGCTGCGGATCCTGGTCCCCACCCAGTTTGTTGGTGCCATCATCGGAAAGGAGGGCCTGACCATAAAGAACATCACTAAACAGACCCAGTCCCGGTACGTGCCTCTGGGCCTTTGTTTGCTTCCTCCTTAGGGGTCGTCTGCATCCTCAGGTTATTTGTTGCTGTAGTGGGAGCCTGTACTGTATGGAGCAGTTCTTCTTTCCATAGACTACTAACAGACTCACCTCAGGTTGGGGGCTGTGGTGAGTGTTCGTGCTCATGACGTAACCACCATTTCATGAAAGGCTAAGTCCATGAAGAAAGCACAGAGTTATGTAACATTCTGTGAACACATCTACTTCCACAACAGTTGAGGGGGGCTCAGTGGGGTCATAGGACACTCTGGTCTGGGCTTCGTCCCCCTGTTAAGTCAGTCTTAGGGTGGGCATTTAGACTATCTGGATCATCTCATATAGAAGGGTTAGGAATATTACGTTCATTTAAAATATATTTTAGTAAATAGTATATGATAAAGGTAGGGAAGACGCAGAATGAATAGCTTTCTGAATCCATGCTGGTGTGTTTCTGAATTTCTCAAATATATTTAAATTTTGTGGTATGATTAAAATAATCATGGAGTGTTATGATTAAAAAGAAAGTATATAGCAATGACCCAAAGGGTCCAAAATTATCAAGCAAGAAAGTATTTTTTTCTTTGTGTCTGATTTTTCTGTTTGAGAAGACTGGACTGGAGGTAGCCTTCAATGGGCAAAATGATTCGAACAGTTAATTTTTAGATGTTCATAAGACCACAGCATACTGTAATGACAATATAAGACTTGAAAAACAGCAACTTGGGTTCAAGTTTTTATGAAATATTCCACCTCTTGAATATCAGTCACTTCCATGAAAAAGGAAGCCACCAGGTTTTACCAGGATCGTTGTGAGAATGCAAATCATTGGGCAGACCAAATGAACTCATATTGCAAAGCACCGCATTCCCGGCAAATACTCTACCCTGAGCTGGTGGTGCGTCTTATTCCAGTGGTTGGAATAAGAGTGAGTGTCCTGAAGCCTGAAAGTTCCCTCCAGTGTCTGAGGAACCCTCAGCTGCAGACGTTGATGTGGGTAAGACCCAGATTCCCTCGAGGGACATGCTGATATAAGAATAGAGCTTGTGGTCTTATCCTCCTTTTATCCTATAAACCCAGCCCCTCCTTTCCCAAGTCTGCATCGCTATAAAGTAATTTTTGTTTATCTCTGTTCTGATTCCTAAAGTCGTGTAAGGTGGCTTTAAAAGGCAGTAAGTTTCAGTAATGTGAAATTAGCTCTCAAAACATGGGCCAGTTTGAGAAGTAGGCTGCAGACTGGGCGCTTTCTAACAGCCGAAGTAAAAAGGGCTGCCATCCACTATGTGATTCCGAAAGTTTAAAACAAGCAGGACCCAGAGAGGTCTGAGAAAGTCATCACACCTTTTAAGCCATTAGTTTCAAGAGCCTGGAAGATGGCAGACTGCCAATAGAAAGGAAACCAAAACTTTAGGAAGGCAGAGAAAGGCACACCTCTGTTCCTGCTTAGACCCTGAGATACATAAAGCTTGCTTGAGTGTGGTGCTGGAATTTGGGTTCACACAGAGCTTTTAGAGGCTGCAGTCAGTACAGAGGTCAGCATGGCTCCATTGTACAGCTCGACTTGAAAGGCTACGCAAAACACCTCATTAACCAAACTAGCTTTATTACCAAGTTGGATGAGTGCCTTGGTCCAGCAGCATTCCTCTCAGAATGGCCCCCTTCTGACCAGAGCAGCAAAGGGTTTACGTTTGGCACGAGACCCCCACCCCTGTCCCCTACCCCTGTGCACGCTGGCGGCCTCGAGAGCAACATCAGTTGGCAAGTGTCCCTGCCCTCACTGTATTGGCTGGGCTCTGCTTCCTGGAGCCTGGGCCCTATCCAATACTGCTGTGCTATGGTTCTTGATTCTTTTCCTGTAGGGTAGACATCCACAGGAAGGAGAACTCTGGGGCTGCAGAGAAGCCTGTCACAATCCACGCCACCCCAGAAGGGACATCTGAAGCATGCCGCATGATTCTTGAAATTATGCAGAAAGAGGCTGATGAGACCAAACTGTAAGTCTGTACCATACCCAGACCAGTTAGTGCTGTGAGATTAAGAAATATGTTTAGGGGCTGGAGAGCTGGCTCAGCTGCTAAGAGCACGGGCTGCTCTTCCAAAGGACCCGGGTTCAAATGCCAGCACCCACATGGCAGTTTGAAACTGTCTGTATTGGCTGAGTGTGGTAGCGCATGCCTTTAATCCCAGCGCTTGGGAGGCAGAGGCAGACGGATCTCTGTGAGTTCAAGGACAGCCTGGTCTACAGAGTGAGTTCCAGGACAGCCAGGGCTACACAGAGAAACACTGTCTGGAAAAACAAACAAACAAAAAATAAGTGTAAAAGCTCTAAGAGTATTACTACTCAGTAAAGGTAGAGGGGTCGCGTTTGCGTTCAGTGTGTG
>CAJQZJ010032426.1:1026750-1038167 GCA_907164525.1 Lophiomys imhausi
GCGTTTGTGTTCAGTGTGTGTTACTACTCAGTAAAGGTAGAGGGGTCATGTTTGCGTTCAGTGTGTATGTGAGAGTTTTCTCATGTTGCAAATGTGAGCCTGTCTCTGTGTGCGCATTAAACAGCTTCCAGCTTCCCCTTCTTGCCTCTCTGTTCACCTCCTGAAGGTACTTGACACAGAAGTATCACGCAGATCTGTCTTCTGTAATCTCAGCCCCCAAGTTCTTCCACATGGTAGCACATAGCATCCATCCATTTGTCTGGATGGTACTGCTGCTGTGTCCTGGCTGCTCAGTGATGTTGCTGTGAATGTGGATTTACAAATAGTTACGATTTTGATTTTATATATATATATGAAATTGCTGGATTTTATGGGATTATTTATTTATTTCCCGCCGTCCAGACCTGCTTAGTGGACCCGCTGCCGTCCAGCTACTATCGAGTAGTGAATGGAAGTAGAGTCGTCACTGTGTGGCTAGTTTTAGTCAGCATTCATAAGCTGAGATTTGGAACGGACTTGGAAAAAAATTTGGTTTCCATTCATAAAAAGCGAAGGCAATGACTCTCGGGAGCTAAGAGGGTATATGTCCTAAGTGTTGAGTCCACTCTGTCTTTTTAGGGCTGAGGAGGTTCCCCTCAAAATCTTGGCCCACAACGGCTTTGTTGGAAGACTGATTGGCAAAGAAGGCAGAAATCTGAAGAAAATTGAGCACGAGACGGGGACCAAGATAACCATCTCATCGTAAGCTGCCCCTTCAGACTAAATATCCACAGGGCCAGGTGATCCTATCTCCTGCTCCTGTCCAGGAGAGAATACACTCAGCCATCATTACATCAAACAGCACAGGAAGCAGATCCATAGGCTTGGCTTTATAACCCACCACAGCACGCACCAGCACCGTGAAAATTTTAAAATAATAATAATAAATGCAGCCGGTTCTGTGGCCCTAGCCTGTAATCCAGGCTCTTAGGGGAAGAAAAAGATATGAACCAAGAGTTCAAGGTCAGCCTTGGCTGCACAGTGAACCTAGGGGTAGCCTTAGTGAGACGGACTTGGGGCTGGGGGTACAGCTCAGTGGTAGAAGGCTTTTCTAGCACGCGAGGCCCTAGGTTCAACCCTCTCCCAATATACACATATATATGATCAATGTCACTAGTAAGATTTGAAATTAGATAGCTGGGATTCTATGCTGTAGTATTAGGAGAAATCCAGTCTTCAGCTTCACCGGGACATGGATGTGGCATGAAATTTTGTTTCTCCTGTCTTTTCCCCATCGCCCAGCTTGCAGGATTTGAGCATCTATAATCCTGAGAGAACCATCACGGTGAAGGGTACCATTGAAGCTTGTGCCAATGCTGAGATAGAGATTATGAAGAAGCTACGTGAGGCCTTTGAGAATGACATGCTGGCTGTTAATGTAAGTGCACAGAGCTTCCATCTCTGCTGGCTTTCCCACACCTGAGGCAGGACACAGGATCTGTGAGGATAGCTAGCTGTCCTTCAGCTGATGGGGCAGTGCCTTAGGAGACGTGAAGAAGTTGTGGCTTCCTAGGAAAAAGGCATCAAAACAAGAAACCAGTCAGTAAACGGTGGTAAACACAAGTCGGTGTGAGCCAATAAGATCACATGGTCTAGACCATAAAGTGGAGTGATGCTCATGACTTGTATGTGTTACAAAAGAAAGTAGTTAAGGCTGGGCTACACGTGTATGTGCAAAGTAATGTAGGTAAACAGGACTGGGGGCTAGATGTGAGAATGAAAGTAGCAGGGCCAGGAAAGCGGGTTCTCCTATTTTCTAGACCGTGTATAATGTTGTCATGTCTTCTTCTCTCTCTTTAAAATTTAAAGTGTATCCCAGCACTGGGAGGCAGAGGCAGGAGGATCTCTGTGAGTTCAAGGTCAGCCTGGTCAATAGAGCAAGTCCAGGATAGCCAGGGCTCTGTTCCATAGAGAAACCCTGTCTTGAAAAACCAACCAACCAAACAAAAAGCATTCAAGTATATACGTTAGCCAGGCCTGGTGGCAGATACCTTTAATCTCAGGACTTGAGAGACAGAGGCAGGGGGACATCTATGAGTTCCAGACCAGCTGGGGTTACACAGTGAGACCCTGTCTCCAGTGTGTCTGTGTCTTTGTGTGTGTATAATAAATTTATATATATATAAATTTATCTCGACTGGGCGGGAGGTGCTCCTCTTTGGTAATATATGTAAGGCCTTGAGTTAATTGTAGAGGACCAATACAAATGCTGTCATAAGGCACGGAGGCCTTGTCTAGTCTGGGTAGCTTAGGGTCCAAGGCTGAGTGAGGGCCTTTTTTTTTTTAAAGGTTTTTCGAGGCAAGGCTTCTATGTGTAGCCCTGGCTGTCCTGAATTCACTCTGTAGACCAGGCTGGCCTCAAACTCACTGCCTCTGCCTCCCAAGTGCTGGGATTAAAGGCGTGCACCACCACGCCCGGCTGGCTGAGGGGGGCTATTTGATGCAGCATTTCAGACTGGCCTGTGAGAGAAAGGAACAGGTTCCCTTCTGATTGGCATCTCTGCTTGCTGATTAGTTTGCCTAGTAAATGCTGTCACCCACGTGAGTGCTCTCCGGGACTTGTAGAAGACCGCACGTTCTTCCTGTTACTTAATTCCCACTCTATAGTTAAAGTATTTATCCATCACTCCATCACCAGAGTGAGATCATTGTTCACTACATACAGTGTTCTGAGAATGGAAGGGGTCCCCTGAACATCCACAGTTATCCCCTGATCAGCTCCCACGCTTATCCGTCTGCCTCATTGACCCCTTGGCTTCATTTGAACCTTTGTCTACTTCCTACCTCCACCTGCTAACGGTTCAGAGAGGGATAAATAGTGACAGAGTGCTCTATGCCGAAGCCCCACCCCTCTCACAGCAGCACTTGTACAGTTCTTTCTTGGGTTGGCATTCCATACCCCACATCTTTCCAGCCCCACCCAGTCACCCCATACCACACAGTAATTGCCAGACAGGATTCTGAGAGGGAGAGGACTGTCCTGCTGTGTGGATGGATGCCTTTGTGGTAGTGCCATCTCATTCTTTCCTTGTGGACTCTTAATATCTTTGCTAAACATCTCTTTCCGTGAACATCTGGATATACTCAGAAGAGGTGTAAGTGCTCTGCACGTCGCCATTGCAGAGCACGCCACTAAGATATCTGTGCCAAATCCACCACACTCTGAGAGAAATCACAAAGCCACCAGATCTCAACATACAACTCGAGGTAATGATGGAGGATCCAAGTTTGCTGTTCTGCATTCTTACAGAAAGGGGCACTTTCCAGGGTGACTTCACCCACAGAGAAACAAACAGAAGATCTTAGACGACTGCTTCGTGTTCAGGAAGCCAAGGGTTGGGGCAGGCTGGGCATGGGCCAGCATAGGGACATTTCTCTGCCTCCAGCCCTGGTGAGCATCCTAGGCTGAAGTGTGAAATAAGAGTAACATGATCTTGAAGCTCAGCTAAATGATGGGGACAAAGAGGAACTATCTTCCCAGAAGATAATGAGATTTGCCTACGTGTCTGTGCTAGCAAGGGATCCTGACCCATTCTTGGGCAATTAGAAAAGGCTGGTATTTGTTTTCATTCGCCAGATATTTATTGAGTACTAGTGTGCCAGACACTGAATGCAGCTCTAAGTAAAACAGCCACGGATCTCAAGGAAGTGAGGTGGGAGCAAGGCACTGAGCCTGTGGTTCAATCTTGTATCTTTGAGGAAATGGATGGGGAGTGTTAGGAGAGCCTAGAAAGGGAATGAGAACTGGGAGGTGGGGATGAACACACCTGGACAGGTGAGGAAGAGTCTGGAGGTGAAAGGGCACAGGGTATTCAGGGAGAAGGATTTGATGGGGTGGCATCCAAGACTTAGAAGGAAAGCAGCCTGTAAGATATGTAGGTGTACCCAAGCGTGGCAAGAAAGCTTTGAAGGAACGTCACAGTTAGGTTAGGTTCTGTTGTCCACCCTCAGTACAAGGTAGGGAAGCCCGTGAACCAGGGTGGAGCTGGTGCTATGCAGATGGGATGGAGGCTGGCCACAGCAAGCCTGGCCTCCCCGGGCTTCAATCCCTCATATTTTTTCTTCATTTCTATTCCCAGCAACAAGCCAATCTAATCCCAGGGTTGAACCTCAGTGCGCTTGGCATCTTTTCAACAGGACTGTCCGTGTTTCCTCCACCAGCAGGGCCCCGAGGAGTCCCCCCCAGTGCCCCCTACCACCCCTTCACTGTAAGTAGCCCAGTGTCCCGAGGGTCACTCGTGCTCGGCGCCTCTGGGCAGCACAACTGTTCTGCTGTGTTGAGGAAGGGCAAAAGCTTTCATTTGCAGTCTGTGTTTGTGAGTGGCTCTAATTTGAATGAGAGAGCTTTTCTGGTGGGTAAATTGATACTGAACCAAGCTCTGAACTTGTGCTCTCAGCCATACACGAAAGAACTGCTCACCAACTAACTCATTAACTGGGGGTCCGTTTTATTAAAAATAAGAGCTGTTAGGGCTGGAGAGATGGCTCAGCCGTTAAAAATAAGAGCTGTTAGTTCAGACATCGTTCTTGAGTGTTAGTCATTTAATACAAATGTTAGGATACTTGGACTATCCTTGAATAGTTACACGTTGCCTTCTTTGCCCATAATTCAAATATACTTTATTGAAAGGAAGTTTTAGAAAGAGAACGCCACAGGGTGTCTAAACAGCACACTACCTGATATTTAGTAGACTCTCAGTTCGTGTTGTCTGACTCTTAATTCTCAGCAGAAAAAAATGGGAAAGGTATGTTTTCTCCTTGTTGCTCTCCCTTACGATTAGTACATTACCAGATGGAGGCTGAAGACAGCGGACACTTGACAGCTACCCCCCCCCCCCCACACACACACACCTTATTCTTCTCTAAATATATGACTTACTTAGTGGGCACACGTTCTCACTCTCATGTGTAAAGTGTTTCGTCAGGGAGAATCAGGTGGGTGAGTGAGCTCTTTTCTGATAGGTGCTCTCTGGTGTAGGCATTGCTAGTGGCTCCTTGGGGCCCCCTGTGCTCACGCCCTCAAAACAGACATGAGCTGGCACCACGACCGCAGGCACGACCCATTCTGCCTTGGTCGCAGAAGCTTTTCTGCGGTGTTTGGAAGCACTGCATGCCATCTCTTCAGGTCCAGTTTCCCTTGAACTAAAGGATAGAGCTACGGCTTGAACCACGCACGTGTCTGTAACGGAGGGGGCATGGCAGAAGCGCAAGCATGCAAAGTTCCCATCCTTTACCTTTGAGATGTAATAACCAACTTAGCACCGTCAAAAGGTATTAAAGACATATCACTTCCTATACAGAGGGTATAGAGACCCCAATAGAGTCTCTCTGAAAGTTCGAGTCCCTGATAACCGAAATTTCAGTAGAAAATGATGCATGCAATTTAAATATCATGGGTTTCTTTCTCTTAGACCAAATTAGTGCAGAAGTTTTAAGCATAAAGATATGTTTTGTTAATCCCCCAAATGGTGGCTCATGTCTATAATCCCCAGCACTGAGGAGGCCAAATGGGGAGAAGTCCAAACGTTTCAGACCAGCCTGGACTATACAGTTAGACCATGTCTCCAAAAACAAAATAGATAAGCAAATAAAAACTAAAGATGCAATGTTTTCCTTTGGAGTTTTGGCCTTTAATGCCATGCCGAGGAAAGAGCCCCTTCTCCACCCAAGATTGTAAAACATGTTTTCCTTATACTGACTTTCAGTTGTTGATTTTTCTGGGGGGGGGGGGTGTTTATACTGTATCTTACAGTGAATTTATGTTGATCTAACTTTATTATTTTTCCCAGTGAATAGCCAGTTTCCCAAAGTCATTTATTGAGTCATCTGCTGTTTTATCAATCAGCTTGAAATCCAGCTCCACCCTTTGTTTTTGACTGAGACAGCGTCTCAGGTAGCCCAAGCTGGTCTCCAGCTAGCTCTGTGGCTGAGAACTGCTTTGAGCTGCTGGCCGTCCCGCCTCCACTTCCTGAAGGCGAATACACCACCCTGACCAATTCAGCTGTCTCAGCCTACCTGCCTCAGTCGAATTCTGGACTTCATTGTATGCCATTCGACTCTGTGTCTGTGCAGAAGTCTCTGCAGTTTTACACTTCCTGACAGTTGCAACAGAAAGCTTGCCTTTGTTTTTGTGTTTCTCCCCCAAGAGGGAGCTGAAAAAAAATAGCAGTTTTTATTACTTGACCAAATGGAATAAATGCAATAAAATATAATTTTTTATTCATTTTAGATGCAATAAATCCCACTCATGAAATTTTTTTTTTTTTTTTTTTGGTTGAGACAATTTCTTTGTGTATCCCTGGCTATCCTGGAACTCACTCTGTAGACCAGGCTGGCCTTGAACTCACAGAGATCTGCCTGCCTCTACCTCCCAAGTGATAAGATTAAAGGAATGTGCCACCAAGCCTGGCTCATAAAACTTCTTGAAAGTTTTGTATGGAAAAAGTTAATGGTTTTTCCATTTCTTTTAAAAGTTTTTTGACTCTGTTAGTTTGTAATTTTCTATGAAAATGTCCATTTTTGCTGTTGAGTTGAAACTTAATGGGGAGGGTGCCTGCCTGTGGTCTGCAGGGCCCTCCATTTGCCTCTCCAGCATGAGGAAAACATCCATGTTATCTCTCTTTTAGATAAAGTTGTGCATAACAGGTTGTTTACATTTTTAAGGCTATCTTTGTGGTCATCTGTCTCGTTTGTTCCTGATATTATATGTTTGTATTCTTTTTTTCTTTTTCTCTGGGACAGGATTTCCCTGTGTGTAGCATTTGCTGTCCTGGAACTTACTTTGTAAACTAGGCTGGACTCGAACTCAAAGATCTGCCTGCCTCTGCCACCTGAGTGCTGGGATTAAAGGCATGTGCCAGCACACCCGGCCATTACAGTTTCAAACTCCATATGGGTGCCAGGATTTGAACCCGGGTCCTTTGGAAGAACAGCGAGTGCTCTTAACCGCTCAGCCATCTCTCCAACCCAGTATTCTTGTTTTCTTAATAAGATTTGCAGAGATTTTTCCTTTTTCCCTTTTCTAATTTATTTGCCAGGGACAGTTCCCTGTAGTCTATCCTGAACTTTTCTGCCTTCCCCTGCCGTCCCCTCTCAGTGCTATGAGGACAGGCATGTGACACTCCACCTGGTTCATTGTAGTGTTGGGAGACTGACCCAGGGCTTTGTTATGTACCAATCTCCTGCTAAGGACTTTAAATTTTTTTATAGCTAGATAAAGGTTTCCCTTTGTTACAGCGTGGCTGTCTCTTGCATTCTCTGGGAACTTGCTTGCTTTCTGAGCTCACTCACTGGGCCTGCTGACTGTCCTCTCTCCCCACCAGTTTGCTTTCATGTATGCAGGTTAAATCCGGAGAGGATGTGTTAATGAGCCCGTAGGGAAGTTTATTGATCGTGTTCTCCTGGGGCTCCTCATCTCATTGAGACTACTTCAGGCATGTGCAGATCATAGAACCTGAAGTGGTTAAGATCTCAGGCTGCAGAGTCAGACATGGATCCAGGTTCAAATTTTGCTTTTTAGTGTCCAGCCCCCCTGTGCCCTCTCCCCAAGTTGCTCTAGGAGAACCCAGAGTGGAGAAGCTGCTGTGGACAGAAACATTTTGACAGTCTGGGTTAGAACAGTGAACTTTCCTAACCTTAGAAAACTGCCCAAGTCCTGAGCCCTTGCCACTGGTTCCCAGAGGGAACGCCTGCTCTGTTTTCAGCCAGGGATGAGTCTGTCATCACAGCAAAGCTATTGAAACATTTGAGTGTAATAATACATCATGAGCCTGGCCTGGGCCTCCAATACTCCTTTCTCACTGTTCAGACTTCTGGTCTCGGGTTTCTCCTGCCTGAAGACACCTCCCAACTCAGGTGTCAAACCATCTCTTACCTCTGCAGTGGACCCTACAGTTCTTCCAGGAAAGCAAGTGAGCTGATGGGGACTCCTGTGAATTTTCATAAATGTGTCTGCTGTGTATCTGTATCAGTCCGCCCACCAGCAGAGTCAAACTGGGAGGTGTATAGGCCAGTGTATGGAGAAAAAGCAATCACACTCCATACACACAGTGATAAGGCTTTATATATATATACACACACACATACAGAGAGAGAGAGAGAGATTCTACCTCATACAAGAATTGGGCCAGTGAACCCACTGACAAGAGGAAGTTGTCTACTGACTAGACAGCCTTGGCCCTTTTGGCAGGTGATTTCATTTCCTCAGGCCACTGGTAGATTGCTTTCTGGTCACCGAAGGAAAAATAACTTGAAAATCCCTTTCCATTGGATGCTGTCAGCCCCACCTTAGCATGGGGTGATAGGAAACAAAGGACACTAACAGGACACCTACTCATTGTAAATACTCATTTAGTCTCCTTCAATGGCCCACATCTTTTGGCTCACAGGTGTACTTGAGGTCCGTATCTGGACTGGGTCTACCAGGCATGCTCTTACTTTCACTGCCTTTCCCTTGTGTCCTTCCAAATTCCTTTGTATTCACGGTGCTAGCCGTCTGCCTAAATTTGAAACAGACCTGACCTTTCCTCATGAACCCTTCTGCTCCACATACTTCTTGCCCAGGGCCTTGTTTAAGTAATCTTGGTCCCTGAGTCTCACAGTGCACTATTGGAGTTGCTGCCCATGGGCTGCTCACTCTTACTCCATCTTTGTCACCACTGGCTTACAACTTCTTTGAAGTTATTTTTTACATTGGTCTCCCAGGTAGACCAGAAGTCCCCCTGTGTCCCTGTCTCCTAGAATAAGGCCTTTCATGAGGAGCGCTAAAACTTTTGAGTGTGTGAATGAATGACCAAATACAATCAGATAGATGCACTTGAGTCTGTGGACAAACTAAAAGCTTTGAAAAAATGGTCCCATTGGAAGAGCTAGAGATTCAGACCCAGGCATAGGCCTGAGTCTCAGCTAGAAATGACCCCTGGCTGCTAAATTTAGAATTCTCTCCTTCTAGCAATCCTTCAGCTCTCACTTCTGGATAAAGAGAATCTGTCCTCATTATGGTTTTACAAACTAAAGATTAAAAATCTCTCTTTATCCCATGGTGGGACTGATTTTGATGGTGCTCATGTCAGGACTCTGAGGACTCAGAAGATCGGCTCCCCTGTGGGTCTGTTCTCGGCCTTGCATGGGTGTTAGAATCACAATTCACAAGAACCACTTTTGCTATGAGAGCTGAGTGCTTCGGGCCAGAGGCAAGGCAGAGGCCCCAGTTCCCCTGGTGAGAACTTTGAGCAAATAGACTACAGGAATCCTTTCCCCTGTGCCTACGTGCCACACCCCAGACCCGCCCAGAGAAACTGGAAATCTGTGTGCTTCCCAGAGAGTCTTCAAGAAGATACAGGGCCAAGAGAGAGCCTTCTTGGCCCACCTCTCAAAACTTGAGACTTCCCAAGGGCACTGGTCTGGTAACATTTTCTTGTGGACAGAGGCATTGGTCCAACCAAGGCATGAGCCCCCTGATGCCACAGGCGAGCGGCCCCTCCCTAGAACCTGTGAAGGACCTCATTGTGCTTGGAACTCTGTCTTTTCTCTCTGGGCTCAGAAGACTCAAATTGGTTTTGTTGCTAAGGGGTCATAAGGTGACGCTTGATCTGGAGCCGAGTCTAGCTGGAGATGTGGATGGTAGAAGCCGGGCTCATCACTCTGGAATGTGTTCAGGGAAGCTCCAAGCTTCAGCCACGTCTCCCCGTGTCTGGCAGGGCTGTGGGCCTTGGTGTCCGTCACCTGTGGTAGCAGATGGTAATGGTGGTAGCAGGTTTTACTTGACCTTATGTAAACCAGTGAAACACAGTTTTGCTGACTTTAGTAAGTCTACCCATGAGAATATGGACTCAGATATGTCTCACAGGACCACTATAGGGGTAAAGAATTTATAAATAGATATAGAATAGCACGGTCTTTGTTGTACTGTAGGGATTCAATTAGAAAACAGTTCCTGGTGCTGGAGAGGTGGCTCAGAGGTTAAGAGCACTGGCTGTTCTTCCCAAGGTCCTGAGTTCAATTCCCAGCAACCACATGGTGGCTCACAGCCATCTACATTGAGATCTGCCCGGGCATATATGTAGAGCAAATACTGTATACATAATAAATAAAAAATTAAAAAAAAAGAAAGAAAACAGTTCCTGTTCCAATTTCAGTTTTCTTAATCGCTAACTCTGCTTCACAAGTCCACATCTGCCCTCCTGCTTACCCCCTCCCCACATCTGCACACAATGCCTTTATGGTCCACTGTTGCTTTCAGTTTTTGCCCAGTCAGTTTCTGTTCCTTCTGGAAATCTCTGATGCAGCTAACTGGTTTGTCTTTCCAGGGTCACATTTGCTGGTTCTGAATAACTCTTGGGTTTTGCCCAGTATCCTCTGTTGCTTGTAATGCACAGCTTATAATTCCCCCATAAAGTAGGAAGCACTAGCCCTGTCTCCACCATAAAGCAGATCTGAGCAGCGAGGGTGTGGCTGGGCTGAGTTCCTAGGGGGCAAAGCTCATCTTAGAAGCAGCAGCCGGGCCCTGCAAGAGTTCCAGGGTCTGATGGGAAAGGGAGTTGAGCAGAGGTTAGAAACACAATGTTAAAAGTCTGTAAATGTGATGGAGGTGTTGGCTCGTGCTGCATGGATACAGACACCTGACTCACTGAATGTCTTGTTAATGTGCAGACCCACTCCGGATACTTCTCCAGTCTGTACCCTCATCACCATTTCGGCCCATTCCCGCATCATCACTCCGTAAGTGTCCCCTCGTTTCTGCCCCAGCCACCTTTCTTCCTGCCCCACAGCTGGCTCCATGTAGCCCCTGATGAACTGGCCCATGAATGTTCGTGTTCACTGTGCGAGTGTTCTCCGGCTCTAGGCTGTCCAGGGAATGATGCAGTTCAGTAAGCACCAAAGCCACCCTGCTTCACGCTCAGTGTTGGGGAGCCCCCTGTTTCCTCTTAGGTGATCCCAGCAGTTTGAGTTGAACTGGGCCCGTGTAGTGAGTTCCATGCCAACGTAAACTACATTCAGAGCAAAATCCTTCCTTAAAGAACAGAAAGACTAGAGTTCTGGCTCAGTCATTAAGAACACATACTGCTCTTCAAGAAGGTTGGGGTTCCCCACATCAGGTGGCTCACAGCCAGCCGTAATTCCAGATCCAGGGGATCCAGTGTCTCTAGTTTTTGCAGCCACCTGCACTCATGCATGCGTATGGGCACACACACACACTTTTTAAAAAATATATTTAAAATGCAAAAGAAAGAAAAACCAATTATAAAATGTTAATAAGCTAAAGAAAAGTTTCCGGTAGGCAGGAATGTGGTAAAGCACTTACCATACAAGCATGAGGATCTGAGTTCGAACCCTAAGCACCCACATAAAAGCCAGGCATGCTGGGGTGCCCCTAAGCA
>CAJQZJ010032426.1:1038177-1055354 GCA_907164525.1 Lophiomys imhausi
CCTAAGCACCCACATAAAAGCCAGGCATGCTGGGGTGCCCCTAAGCACCCACATAAAAGCCAGGCATGCTGGGGTGCTCCTGGCACTGAGGGAGTGGTCATAGGAGATCCCTGGGTCTCACTGGCCAGGTAGTCCAGCTAGGCCAGTGAGCTTCAGGTCCCATAGGGATCTTCATGTCAAAGCTAAGGTAGAGAGTGCTTGAGGGAGATACCAGCATCATCCTCTGGCTTCCAACATGTATGTACACACATGAGCATGTATACAGGCATATACCATACCACACATTTTTTGTGTGTGTGCCAGTGTTCTTCAAAGTGTTCATCAAAGTCTAGCAACTGAGGAGACATCATTCCCACAGATCTCGATAGCAACAACCACTGGCAGCCTGGCCCCTCTCTTTCTTCAGGGGTTTCCAGGAAGTGGTGGGTTACCCACCTCCATGGGCACTCACCATGGGGCCTGCTCACAGTATGGTGAGTCACCGTGTGAGATGGTTTTCCCAGGCATAGGATGGGCTGGGCAGCTTTCCCTCTGCCCAACCAGGTGTGTTGAATAAGAAGTCTTTACTATTTTATGTGTTACTGTGTGCGTGCAGGCTCGCACACACCACAGCATCACCTGGAGGCCAGGACAACTTTCAGGAACTGTCTCCTTCACTCATGGGTCCCAAGGATTGAACTCGGGTCATCAGACTTACATGGCAATCCCCTTTTAGTCCACTGAGCCATGACAAAATAACCATTTTAGTTCTTGCATGTAGAGCCGGGGAACATGCATGTCAAATCTGAGTGTGACAGAGAACCCAGGAGCAGACATCTGCTCAGAGGTCCCTGCGGGCTCACAGAGTCTTGCTTGGGTTCACCTTCCCGCCTCAGGTTCACCTGTAGAGCACCAGGCCACACAAAGATCTAATCTGCCATGTTGGCCTTCTCCCTGGGTAGTGAAGCCCTTCCGTGTTGGGACTCTTAAGGTACTTGACTGGGCCTTGAGGTACCAGGTCAGATTGACAGCTGTGTGCATGTTCTTTCTCTAGTACCCAGAACAGGAGACTGTGAATCTCTTTATCCCAACCCAGGCCGTGGGTGCTATCATCGGGAAAAAAGGGGCGCACATCAAACAGCTGGCTCGGTTTGCTGGGGCCTCCATCAAGGTAAGATTATTGCTACCAGCTGCCTGCCCCCCGGTCCTCCTCTTGTCGGTGCCAGCCAATTCTTACGCCACCCAGAGACGGAATCTGCAGGATGCATTTCCACCACCAGTCCTGCCTCCTCCCACTCTTCGTCTTAGCCCTCTCCTGTTCAGCCAAGCGACTAAATTAGAAGGGCACTAGTCATGACCTAACCTGATCCTCCAAGGATTGATTGACATTGTCTCCTCTTCCCAACAACATAAAGAAAATACAGCCAAAGTTTTTTCCCAAGCTAAGGGGATGCCTTTTCCAGAACTTTCTGGAAAGTGCTGAAAAAGTCCTAGGCAGATGAAGCTGATGACATCCCCTTAAAGAGGCAGGACTGACCCAAAGGCTGGAGAGGGAAGTGCCCTTGGATTGTAACACTGATGGTCTGCCTCCCTCAGTTGTCGAGGATTGTTGGCCACAGACTGACTCAGCAGGATGGCCAGACTCTGAAAGCCCCATGAAACACATCCGGAAACGCTTTCCATTGTTATGGGAAAGAATTTGCTACCATGAGACAACCCAGAATTATGAAACCAAGTCTCATGACTGGGAGAGAGAGAATGCTAACTTTCTCCATAAGAGCTGCAGTTTCTCCCAAAGCATGTACGACGGGGGGAAAAAAGAACAAAACCAAAACATTCTGAGTTGTGCAGAATGAGGACTGTGGTGCTGCTGGAAATGAACTGCTTCTTTGCTGAGCTTACAGTTAGAGGCTCACCTTCAGACTGTGGGGAAGCCTAGAGTGGGGCAGCTGTGATGGGGACCCGGCTTGAAGCAGGAAACAGGAGATCTGTGCGATCTGTCCAAGGCCTCAGAACAACCGAATATGACGACCAAGATTTCCTCAGATTGTACTGTTGCGGCTGCCATCGCCACCTCCTCCCACAGCAACCTTTCTGGTCCGCAGAATCATTCCCAATTAGCACCGTTAGGGAAATGAAGAGGGGAAGAGTTCCGCCACGGGTGTGATCAGTCCCATAGTTCACTCCACAGCGTTCTCAGTTAAGAACTGTGCTGGCTCTTGAAGTACACAGGGCTTCCTGCCTGCCACCTGTCTCAGGGCCAGTCTGCCTCAGTCTCTATCCCCTGGGCAACCTGTGGCTACTGCCAAGAAATAACTGCCCACAGTGGAGGTGGTCCTCGGAAGCTGGCTTACTGGTCCCCTGTGTCTCCCATTCATCCTCATGCCGCAGAGTAAGTAGTGATCAAGACCAGAGAAGTCTTTAGCGGTCTCGATGAAGGGGCCGCTCCTTCTAGAGAGGCGCAGGTGACAACATGGTCATCTGAGGATGGGTGTTCACAAGAAAGCTGGGACCCAGCACCAGACCCTGAAGTCCCAGGGTAGACCCCGTCTTAGTGCCCGGATGGGGTGAAAACAGAGTCATACCTCTGAGCCAAGGTCCCCTCTGAGTCTGGAGGCAGTGTACCCACAAAGCAGAGGGAATGCCACTTCCCTGAGTTCCTTCCTGAATGAGCCTGTAACCGTGTTCCCCGTCTGTTCAGTTTTGCTTGCTTGCTTGGGACATGGTGCCTAGGTTAATTCAGACTTACCTGTGTCCTACGATGACCTTAAGCTCCTGATTCTGCTGCTTCCTTCCACCTCCCGAGTGTGGCTTTTAGCTGTTGTCCCTCTGCTTGGCTGTGCAAATGTTCTAAAGAAGCTGAGGTTGAGAATTGTGTTGGACGTTACAAGATGTGTCCTTGTGTGGAGCTCTTGATTCACCCTTACACTCCTACTGTACTTCCTATTTTTTTTTACTTCAAAGTAAGTTTAATTTTGTCATGATTTGTTGATTGAGTTTTAATTTTCTTCCTTTGTTTTTGAGATGGGAGTCTTGTGTGTACTGTCAAGCTGACCTGTAACATCTATTCTCAAATGATCTTCCTGCCTTGGTCTCCTCAGTAGGTAGAACTACTGCCATGAATTACCAGGTCCAGCTCAATTTTGTTGTCAACCTTTGCTTCTTATCCTTTTTCTTCTTCCTCCTTTCCTTTTCTTCCTTCCCTTTCTCCTGGAAAGATTTTTTAAATAAGTCAGAATGTGCTGGGAGGAAAATACAATAAGGACCTTGTCTTAGTCAATATTCTACTAATGTGCCATTCCCTAAGCATTCAAATATATGAACTTACAGGGGCCATTTTTAATTCAAACCACCACATTCCACTCCCTGACTCCCATAGGGGTGTGGCCATTTCATGATGCAAAAGTGCATTCAGTCCAACTTCAAACGTCCCCATAGTCTGTCACAGTCTCAACACTGTTCAAAAATCCAAAGTCTCTTCTGAGACTCAAGACAATCTCTTAACTATAACCCCTGTAAAATAAAAAAGCATATCACATACTTCCAACATACAATGTCACAGAATATGCATTACCAGCCCAAAAGGGAGGAAAGGGGACATAGTGAGGCAATACTGAACTGAGGCAAGACCTAAAACCATGTCTGATGTTAAAGGGCTTTCAGCTTTGTTGACTGCAGCACATTTTTCTCTCTTGGACTGGCTCTGCTCTCTGTTAGTTTTCCTCAGCAGGTATCCCACGTCTCTGGCTTCTCCAACACCTTGGGATCTCTAAGACAATCCAGGCTTCCACAGCTTCACCCAGTGGCCTCTCTGGGCCTCCATGCAGGGACACCTCTGGCACACGCCTGGCCTCTGTGGCATTCCTTAGTTATAGATGGAGGGTCCACAACCCCTTTCTTGACTCTAAAGCCAGAACTATGTGGCTAAAACTGCCAAGCTTTCATGTTCACTGGGACTGGAACTGTTTGGCCCCCCTCGAATACATTTTTATCAGTTTTCTGGTTTTGATGGTTTGCTTCACTGCTTAAGCCTTCTTTAAATCCTTCTCACAAGTTGGAAGCTTAACTGGGTGGGGGTCTTGCCCTGACATCACCACCTTCTTCATTTAGCATCAGGCTTTTCTTTAAACTTTTTACCTTCTTGAGCACTGGGCTTGGCTTTAATATTGCACTTCCTGGTTCTCCTTTTCTCCTCCAACTGTACTTGTTCTATTTTTCCTTGCTCAGCTTGCTCCTGTTCATTATAGGTCTGCATGAGGGTGACCGCTAATAACCACACAACACAGTCAGTACTAGACCATCTTGAAATCTCCTCTGCCATTGCCATTAATCCAAAATTCCAATTTAGCCTCAGACAGATTCTTTTGGCAAGGGCATAAAACAGCCATTTCCCCCCACCCAAAACTATCACAAGAGGCCACTTACTGACATTCTTCCCCTGAAATTTCTTAACCTGGGTCCCCTCCTCTGCATTGTCTTCATGTTCCTATTAATAATGGCCCCTTAAGCCCTGCTTAAAGCATTCAGCTGGTTTCCTTGTCCAAAGTCCCAGACTCCGCATTCTGCCAATAAGCAGGATGGTCAGGCCTGTCACAGCAATACCCTGCCCCCTTGTACCAACTTTTGTTGTAGTCAGTGTTCTGTTGATGTGAAGAGACGCCATGACCAAGGCAACTCATGAAAGAAAGCATTCAGTTGGGGCTGGCTTACATTTTCAGATGTTAGTCCGTTTTCATCATGGCAGGAAACATGGCGGCACAGCCAGACATGGTACTGGAGAAGTAGCTTAGAGTTCTACATCTGGGTCCACAGGCAACAGGGAGAGACACTGAACCTGACCTAGGCTCCTGAAACCCCAAAGCCCACCCCATAATGGCACACTTCCTCCAACAAGGCCACACCTCCTAATCCTTCAAACAGTGCCATTCCCTAAGTATTTAAATATGTGAACCTATGGGGGGGCCATTCTTACTCAAACCACCACACACCTCTAACCAAACTATTGGTGAGGTCCTTGTTTGTATTCTCACAGGAGCAAAAGCTAGCTGGCTCCATCCTCCCACGCTCCACAGGTGAGGGAGGAAGTGCACCAGGAGACTGGAACCAAGGCATCCTCTTCATTCACCGGCAGACATACCTGTTCTGACCTTTGTCACTTATAGCTTGTTCACGCGTGAGCTGAGAGTTAGAGCCAGGCTGATCTTTCTTGCAGCTAGATGTGGATGGGACAGTGCTATTGACTAGCCCTTCTTCCCCCTTGGGGTTGCCAGAGCCTGTATGTCATAGGACTTGACTGGGGGAAGAGGCAGGCTGCTGGAAGGGTGCTCACTGTAGGGACCAGCAGTAACTTCTGACCTGCTCTGACCAGCTCTCGGTAGCCAAAGGCCCATATTTGATACTGAGAGTTAAGGTCATAACTTCCTAAGACCCAGGGCAGGGGCAGCACAATGTCAGACAAAGCCCGGGGCTTGAAGGCAGAAGCCATGTCATCAGCTGGTGTGTGCATCAGCACGTTCCTCTTTCCTTGAACCACAGATCGCTCCAGCAGAAGGTCCAGAGGTCAGTGAAAGGATGGTCATCATCACCGGGCCACCTGAAGCCCAGTTCAAGGTCAGTGCCAAAGACCGTGTTAGCCCTGCAGGCTCTGGGTGCAGGACAGCCAGCTCAGGGGGGATCAGAGGTTCTTTGGCAGCTTAGTGTCCGCTCACTCGCCCTCATGCTCGTGGGTCTCAGACTCCTGCCTGACCCATTCCTCTTCTGTGCTCTGCCTCCTCTCCATGGAAAGATGGGTCTGTGTTGGTGCCCATTCGGGGTGGCAGTGCCTCCAGCGTGTGCCTGGAGCGGCTTTCTTTGGCCCCTCCAGCTGTGCTGTGTTTTAACATGGGTGCAGAACAAAAGGTGGAAGTTCTGGAAGCCTGTGAGGGAATTCTAGCAGCTTTGGGGAGAGTTCTTTTATGAGGAGCATTACCTTGTTTCTGATGCCCTTCCTCTGGGAAAATTAGAACTTGAATTTCAAGAAGTCAGAGATACGTATTACTTTTATAAAAGCATAGGCCTTATAATTAAAACCTTGGAATTCTACGTAGGGAAACCATTCAAAAGCCTTCAGCTTGAAAGTGGATAAACTGGGCTGGAGAGATGGCTCAGAGGTTAAGAGCACTGGCTGCTCTTCCAGAGGTCCTGAGTTCAATTCCCAGCAACCACGTGGTGGCTCATAACCATTGATAATGACATCGGATGTCTTCTTCTGGCTTACAGGCATATATGCAGCAGAACACTGTATACATAATAAATAAATAAATCTTTAAAAAAAAGTGGACAGACAAAATGTGGTATATCCACACGAGAGAACATTATTTTGCCATGAGAGAGATTGAAGTGTCAATGCATTCTACAAAGGGTTGAACCTAGAGACATAAAAGCATGTAGGCCACGGATCCATGTACATGAAGTGTCAATTAGCAACCCATAGAGAAAGAAGGTAAATTGGTGGTTGCTGGAGAATGGGAGTAGGAAGGCGTGGGAACCAGCTGCTGAATGGTATGGTGGTCGCAGGTGGAGGGGCCATGCCAGGGCCTCACACACAGGGGGCAGCAAACTCTCGGCCACTGAGCCACGTTCCGAGGCCTCTTCCAATTTTTCTTTTTTTTAAGTTTGACACAGAGTCTCAGTCAGTTGCTTAGATTGGCCTTGGCTTTGCAATTCTTTTCTCCTGAGAAACTGGGCTTGTGGGCTTGTGCTACCACTGGGTAATGGGACGGATAGTGATGGCGGTCCCACAGCACTATAACTAGTGCATGCCAAAATGATGACCTTACTGGCACATGCAAGGCCGTGAGTTTGATTCCCGGCCCCACGAAAGGAAAGGGAGGTGGCAGCTTCAGACTCATCATTAATCAGAGAACTGCGTGGACAGTGGAGCTAAGAAGCATAGGCACCCGAAATAGGAAAATAAGAACGCAGTTTTGGCGGCTCACCAGTTACCGCCAACCTGGACACACATTCTGTGGTGAAGACACTCACAAACCATGAGGCTTTGGCAGCTCGTGTAAAGGTTGCGGAGTGAGGGTGTTCAGCCTATGGGCACCCTGGCCCTGCAGGAACAGAGGCAGGTATGCAGCTGCCCACGTGCTCGGAGGGAAGGCACCACAGCCCATCGCTGAGACTCCCAACCCCTCACAGCACTGACAAACTGCTGTAGTCACCGGTCATCTTGTTCTCAGGCTCAGGGGCGGATCTTTGGGAAACTGAAAGAAGAAAACTTCTTTAATCCCAAAGAAGAGGTGAAGCTGGAGGCCCACATCCGAGTTCCCTCGTCCACAGCTGGCCGGGTGATCGGCAAAGGCGGTAAAACCGTAAGTTCTCCTTTCACCTGGACGATCCCTGCCCTGCCCTGCGTGATTTCCCTCAGATCCTCACTAGCTCTTTTGCTCACTCTCAACATATGTGAGAGCCTGAGGCTAACAGGCTTTCGCTCTCCTGACACATCTCAATGAATGAGACATGAGGATTCCAAGGACAAAAAGGTCGTCAGCACAGGTCTAGCACTACAGAAAACACCCTGGTCCTGTTTCATATCCCAAAGCCAAGAAGGTCATCTACACACACACACTCATACACTCACACATGCACACAAACACACATGTGGCAGGTAGAACCCAGAGTACCTGCTGGCCCATTTGACACCACTCTACCTGGTTTCCAAGTCCAGAGGCTGCAACTCTGTCCTGTGCTCTCTCAACAGCAGCCTCCAAGAGCCCTCAATCTCCCTACTGGACAGCACATTGTCTGGTTCCTTCCCAAGTCTGACCATCTGCTATAGGGGAGTTGGCTCAGCAAGAAAGTAAGAAAAAAAATATTTTTAAAGTAATGTATGCTTTCAGTCTGAAGGTATCAGTAACACATGTCCCCTGAATTCCAGAGCTGGAAACATAATTTAGTGATAGGACATTGCCTTATCAAGTTTGGGAGCCTGGGTTCAACCTTCAGGCCCCTCCCCAAAGAAAAGTATATTAATCCTAGACATTAACAGTTTATCTGTTGGCCACAAGTGTGTTCTGGCTTTCTCACTTGGTGAGGAGGTGACTGGAGATGTCCCAGCAAGACTTGGCGCATTATGGTGAGGTGGCATTGTTGGGTGACAGGAATTGGGATGGGAGGAGCTCCAGTTCTAGATATAGAGAAGCAAAAGAATACAGTTGGCCTGGAGTGCAGGTTGGTCTGGATCCACAAGTGCAATCTGATCCCAGGGTACACACCCTCAGTGCTAGGTGGAGCTGAGTGTCCGAGACAAATAGGGACCTGAGCCTCTATCAGAACCAGTCACTGACTTCTCTGTGTCCCCAACTGTACTTAGCCGCCCCTTCTGGTCCCCCTCAACCTGCCTGTGAGCCGAGCATCATCCCAAGGGTTAGGGACAGGCAGAGCTCTCTCTCTGTGTTTGTGATCCAGCCTTGGGGAAATGGACAGTGGAGGGCCAGAGGTATATGGTTGTCCTACCCTATATAGCAAGTTCAAGTCCAACCTTGTCTCAGAAGAAAGGGAGGGAGGAGAAGGAAGTTGGTGGTGTGTGCTGAGTCAGACAAGAAGAGGCCATAACTCACGGCCAGCATCCGGGAAGCAAGTCCAGGCTTCTAACCTGGCCTCTTGCTGGGGGTCCCCATGAGTATCTGCAAAGTTAGAGCGTTTCAGCCTGAGAGGCAGCCTAGCTCCATGGAGTCAGGGCTACATTCCATTTCTCTGTCGATCAGCCCTTCAGAGCCCAAACCCACAGGAGCCCACCTGGCCAAGGCAGGAGAAAGAAAAAGGGATTGAGCCTCCCTGCCTGCCCTACCCCCTGTCTGTCCCCATCCCCCGCTCCCCTACCTTGGTATCCCTAGTCCCTCCCTCCACAGCCCAAGTATTGGCTTTGGGATGGGGGCAGTCGCCTTACTTCTTCGATTTTCTGCCACCCCAGGTAAATGAGCTGCAGAATTTGACGAGCGCAGAAGTTATCGTGCCTCGAGACCAAACGCCAGATGAAAATGAGGAAGTGATTGTCAGGATTATCGGGCATTTTTTTGCTAGCCAGGTACTACTATTCTGTGAAGGCCCTGCATCCTGCCCAGCTGTTTCCACTAGTTCACATACTGTATTTGTGTCCCCTGGCCACAGGCTTGAGCTCTCACCCCCTACCACCACACACACAGAGGGACCCCTCCCTGGGCCTCTGACCTCGGGGACAGGAAACTGTTGGTGCAAGGCCCCTGGCATGCTCAGGTTGGGAGCTTAGCATCCTTTGTTCCTCTCCCCCCCCCCCCTTCCTGTGCGGAAAGCCCGCAGTGGAGCAGCCAGATGCCAGGCTTCACTACTCACGGAGGGCCCCTAGTTTTCTGTTGCTCTCTTCTGCCTCTCCCCAGAACACCCACATCACAGCTTGCTTGCCTTTCACTGGGAGAGGCCGGCACTGCAGTGACATGTGGCCTGGTTGTCCTGATTCCTTTGCTGAGTGGGTTTTGGAAGTGATTCCGTGGTCCTCCTGTAAGCCAGGGTAGGAGGGCAGTCTTTGTTCCCATGCTTATGACTCACCTAGCTGCCCTCCCATTAGTTCAGCCTGTGGGGAACTGGGGATCAGGGCCCAGCTCCAGAGAGTCAGGCTGTGTCAGGGTTCTAGTCTCTCTCCTTTCCTGATGTTTTCTAGTGCTCTGGAAAGGCAAGTGGGGCCACAGCAGAGCATATGCCCCCCCCCCACACTCAACCCCTACCTTGCATCCAGCAGACTTGGGGGGAAGATGGAGAGGAATTGCCTGACCAGGCCTAGGGGAATGGACATTGACTCTGAGCAGTCAGCTCTCCTTTCCCAAGTCCTCTGTTTCCCACGAGGTCTCAGAACTGGGATCATTTCTGCCCGGTGCCTTCCCCTCCCTTCTCTCTGCTGCAGACGGCACAACGCAAGATCAGGGAAATCGTACAGCAGGTGAAGCAACAGGAGCAGAAATACCCTCAGGGAGTCGCCTCACAGCGCAGCAAGTGAGGCTCCCACAGGCACCAGTAAGCAACAGATGAATGTAACCCTCCCAACACCTGACAGATGACACCAAACACAGCCAGCCGCGATCGGGAGCAAACCAAAGACCACCCTGAGGAGCACGAAGTCTGCAGAGCGGCCAGGGCCTGCAGACCTCCACACGTCCTGGGATCCAGGAGGTCACAGGGAAGGTCGGGTTCCCCAGAAACACCACCTGGCCCGCCCCCAGCCTCCCCTGGCTTCGGCAGGTGTATAGCCATCCACTGCCCACCCACTCAGATCTCTCCTCAGCTCCCATGACGCTATCCCTTTCCGTTGAACTAACGTAGGTGAACATGCTCAAAGCAAAGCAAAATTCACATCCTTTTTCTTTGTTGTGGAAAGTTGTCTCTGTACATGTATGTACATATTAGAAGGGGAAAGATGTTAAGAAATGTGGCCTGTGGGTTACACAGGACGTCTGCAGCGTTAATATATTTTAGAAATAATATATCAAGTAACTCAACTAACTCCAATTTTTACTCAATTGTTAGTTTTGTTTTCTTTTTGAAGAAAAACCAGGCTTTTCTAGACTTCAAAGAATAAAGTCCTGGGTGAGGTCCATTGGTATAGAAAGGAACTTTGAGCCACCCACACAAAATTCACTTGGAGGGAAATCTAGTCAAGGACACTCAATGGCAGTTGTGGGTCACCTGTGTCTGTCAACAGAAGGGATACCGTCCCTGAGGAGGGGCCCCAGGCCCTTGTCACCTCTTTATCCCGTACACCATTTTCTCTGTCAGGTTTTAAACTGGTTTTTTGCATACTGCTATATATTTCTCTGTCTCTCTCTCTGTTTATCTCCCTCCCTCCCTCATTACCCATCATTCTTTTGAATTCCTTCATCCTTTTCTGTTTCCCTCCTATCTATGCACACCCCCTGTTCCCAGGCAAAGCAGCGTTCTGAGTATCATATCACACGAAAGGAACAAATGCGAAACACACAAACCAGCCTCAGCTTACGCTTGGTTACTCAGGCAAACAAGAGTCGATGGTACTTGTCCTAAGCATTCGGAAGAGGAAAGCAGGAAACCCACCAAACGAACCAGCCAACCAAACAAAGAAAAAGTCCATAAAGAAAGAATGTACCTTGTCTTTTTACATTTTGGTATATAAGCCATCAGCATTTAGTGAAATTGTTTCTTTCCTTAAAAATTTAAAGTGCAGGAAAATAGCAATTTATACAAGGTTGTTGGCCCAGGGTGTTAAATTTACAGATTTTTTTTTAAATGAGAAAAACACACAAATAAAGCTACCTCAGGTGTTTTTTACCTCAGCACCTTGCTCTTGTGTTTCCCTTAGAGATTTTGTAAAACTGATAGTTGGAGCATTTTTTATTTTTTTAATAAAAATGAGTTGAAAAAAAAAAAAGATACCAAGTGCTGGCCTCGAACAGGCGGCAGCCCAAGTGTGCAACAACTGTTCTCACACGTCTTCCGCTAGCCAAGAGCCTGCGTGGCCTTCTTGTGGACAAACCTAAAAATGTTTATTTTTTAAAAATGGCAAAAACAGAGAATATTGGAGCCGTCCTGAATTTCAATAGGGTACGTGCTGTGAGGGCTTTTGCGCTGAAGGATGACCATGTCCTGGTTATGTGAAGAAACCATGATACCACCAGACTGCAATGCCGGTTTCCTCTACTGCAAACAGTGTTCTGTGACAAAAAATAAAAACAAAAAAAGGAAAAAAAAATATATCCAAGCTAACAAGATCCTGGTGTCTTGGTGTCTTATTTATTGAGCATTGTATCTCTCAGGGTGTCCCCTGAAGCTGTGGGGGAAGTTGAAAAGACAGGACGGGGTAGCTCCCTGTCCACACAGTTCTTGGGAGACACACAGAGCCAGTGAATCCTAGCCCATCTAAGCTAGCTCATAATTCTATTACCCAAATATGACCCCATATATATATATACATCCCCTTGGACTGCCATTCTCCATGCTATCATGATGTTCCTGGCCATGTGGAATGAGGTTCTTTTCTCGGTGTGTGCCTCCTCCTGGCTGGAATATCTTCCTGCTGCTCCTGGGGTTTTAATCCTCTGTCTAAAGCGCAGGCTTCCTGTTCTAATCTCAGGAAGTCCCATCTTTCTCTGTCTTTGCCCAATCTCAGGCCTCGGCATTTTATTTAACCAATCAGAGTCAATGTAAGTAACAGACAGCAAGCAGGACCAATTAATTAACATTTAGAATGCTTAACACTACCCCAACACAGAGCTGTTACACAGAGAAACCCTGTCTCGAAAAAACAAAACAAAAAAATCATAATGTAAGTATCTGTGTTTTTCCAGTGGCCATTGATCCCTGTGAAAGGGTTGTTTGATCCCCCAAAGGGGTTTTGACACACAGACTGAGTTAGCCATATTCCATTTGTCCCTCTTTAAATATCAGATACAAATGAAAGTACATGGAACAGGGCTGGAGAGATGCTCAGAGGTTAAGAGCACTGGCTGCTCTTCCAAAGGTCCTGAGTTCAATTCCCAGCAACCACCTGATGGCTCACAAGCATCTACAATGAGATCTGGTGCCCTCTTCTAGAGTGCAGGCATACATACAGGCAGAATACTATATACATAATAGTTTTTTAAAAACACGTGAAACAAACTTAAAAGCAACTGTCGGGATATAAACTGAGCAGAGCTGAAGTAGTTAAACCTTCACTGCTGGGAGTGTAGCTCAGCGGTAGGTGCTAGCAATACCCAGAGAGAAGGAACTGGAAGATGGCTTCTGGAAGATGGGCAGTTGCCATCTCTAGGAGGGCCTCACCATTTCCCCCAACCCCCATTGGGAGGAATGCCGACTTAGAGATGGTTACCATGGTGGAGCTGGCATAGCCAGCAGAAACACAAAAGCAAAATGAGGCTTGGTTTGCTTGCTTTTTAAAATGTTTTAAGGTCCTGTGTATAACTGGCTGACATGGTACTGGATATGCAGTACGCTACCTGGACACCCAATCCTGGCTCAGCCTCCCAAGTGTTGGTGTTTCCCATGATGCCAGGTAGGGAAAGGTGTTGAAGGACAACAGTTGGACTACCTAGGTCAAATGGTTCCTAGAGAATTATTTAACCCACCATTGTGGCTGTTAGCACACATCACATACACAAACTACAAATGTGTATATACACATACATAATATGTGTGTGTATATGCATATATATATACACCAGTATCATAATCATTCAAAAATACAGATTTAGCCAGGCCTGGTGGAACAGGCTTGTAATCCCAGACCCTCAGAAACTGCAACAGAAGGAGCACATGTTCAAGACCAGACTGGGTCATCTAGTGAGACTCCGGTCTCAAAATGAAAAATAAAAAGCAAATGATCACCTGTGGCTGTGGGCACCAGGTTTAACTCACTTCTGAAAAATAAAGTTTGTTTTTCAAGTCAGAGTTTCTCTGGGTAACAGTACTGGCTGTCCTGGAACTCGCTTTGTAGACCAGGCTGGACTCCAACTCTTAAGAGATCCACCTGCCTGTGACTCAAGGTGCTGGGATTAAAGGTGTGTGCCACCATGCCCAGCAAAAAAATAATAATAAAGTTTAAAAGAAATAGCCGGGCGGTGGTGGCACACGCCTTTAATCCCAGCACTTGGGAGGCAGAGGCAGGCGGATCTCTGTGAGTTCGAGGCCAGCCTGGTCTACAAAGCGAGTCAAGAACAGCCAGAGATACACAGAGAAACCCTGTCTCGAAAAACCAAAAAAAAAAAAAAAAAGAAATACAGGTTCATATATAAATTCTGACTTTTTTTCTTGATAAAATTTCTAATGTGCTATAATCACCTGCCGCCCCCCCCCCACCGAAATTGTGAAACAAATTCTGAAACAAAATCCAGTTTCAGGTGTCTTTATTCCATTCAGTTCCAGAAGGAAATCAAGTTTTAAGATTGCATAAAGGTTTTTTTTTTTTAACAAGTTATTAAGTTCTTTCATAGTTTAACACATGCTGATTACTGTCACCTCCGAACCCTTAGCTCCCTCCCAGCCTTGTCTCCTCCACTTCTTCCCTCCAAGTCTATTTCTCTCCCTGTCATCTATTAGTCTTATTCTATATGACCTGGCTTTGGAGGTATCTATCCATTGTAGCCTTGTGGGCTCAGCACTGGATGTACAACTGAAGACAGTGACTGCCCCTCCCCAAGAATTCAATGAGTAGCCAGTAGTTCAGCAGGGTGGGAGAGAGCCCTATGAGCCCATCCCCATCCATGACTGCTAACACGCCAGCCTTATGCATGCCTGGAAGTGCAGGAAGCCGCAGCACTGTGTGCACCTGGCTGCAGTGGTTACGTTGTTTGCAGGGTGCAGCATTTAGCAAATCATCTACATTCATTGCTGCCCTACTCACAGTAACTAAGAGATGGAAATGGCCTGGATGCCCATCAGCTGATCAATGGATAATGAAAAATGTGGTTCCTAGGGTTGGGAAGATGGTTCAGAATTAAAAGCACTCCCTGGTCTTTCAGAAGACCTGGGTTTTGTTCTCAGGACCCACATGGGGTGGTTCAAAACGGCCTGTAACTCCAGTTCCAGACAATATGACAACGGCTGCTGACCTAAAACAACCCCACACATGAAGCATGCACTCACAAACACACAAAAAAATAAAGGTTTAAAAAGGAGGAAAGAATACACTGAATTTTATACAACTGTTAAAAACTAAGCCGGGCGTGGGGGCGCATGCCTTTAATCCCAGGACTCAGGAGTCAGGAGCAGATGGATCTCTGTGAGTTCGAGGCCAGCCTGGTGTACAAAGTGAGTCCAGGACAGCCAGGGCTGTTACACAGAGAAACCCTGTCTCGGAGGAAAATAAAAATAGAAAAAAAGAAAACCAAACTGATAAAACCTGCAGCTGCATGAAGGGAACTGGGAGAAAAAAAAAATTGTATTGAGGTGACACAGCTCCTGAAAGACCATGCAAATTCTATCTTTGTCTCCTTTTGTTTCTGTTTTGCCTGTGGAAGTAGGAAGTGGACATTGGAGGGCTGAGGGGTGATGCCTTGAGGGATAAGAAATAGAACAGGTAAAGTAAAAGAGAGGAGTGTTAGGGCCTAAAAGGTTTAAGCAAGGGGTACATGGGGAGAGTGGGAAATAAGAGGGCAAGGAGTGAGTGCTAACCACTGCAAGCCATGTGTAAGCTTATTATCTTGTACCAATTAAAAAGTGCAAAAGCAATCACAGACTGGCACCCTGCATAGGTAATGCCGCTGCTCCTGGCAGAGGGTCACAAAACAAACTTCCTGATGCTGGGTGTGAGATGCCGTCATGGGATTGTTAATCCCACCGGGCAAGAATAAGACCACTACCACAACGTTTGACCCATATTTGAAGCAGGGTTTATTAAATACTGGTCAAGACTATGGAAACTGGCCAGGTCCATTCCTGGGATTCCCAGAGTGTGGTAGCATTAGTTAGAGGTTTATAAAGGCAAACCCTCAAGGCTAAGTATGTACCACCCTTATCCAATCAGGAACAAGCATACATCCTGATGTACTTCCTCCCCACATTCCTCCTGCTTACATGTGAATAAGCACATCCTCTGCAGTCGGGGCCACCTAACTTGTTTACAGAAGTGAAAACGTGGCTTGTTGTTTACGTGAGCAACAGCCCTCAGCATTCCAGGAAGTTATCTGTCCTTGGGCAAGCGGTGCTTACAGGTTTGAGGCATTTTTGTTTATGGTGCATCTCTTAAGTACCATAATTTAAACTTAAAACGCAACTTCAGCCATCACAAGATCTGGCCAGGGAGGCGTCGGAGACTTCTACAGTAAAGCAGGCTCTTGTCAGTCACCTTAGTTGCTCACCAGAACGTGAGGATAAAATCTCTATGGGAAACACCACATTATCTTGGTTGCAGTAGAAGGAAGCTAGACCTGAGCTGGAAACTTTCTCCTTGTTGGCTAATTTTCAAAGTGCCAGTGGTACAGGCAAATTGGGCAAGAAAAGGCACCCAATGGTCTCACCCACTTGGAGGATCAAAACCAACCTGCCAGGCAGGATGTGATCACCTGTGCAATCGTGGCACAAGTATTATAGGGGCAACCAACTGCTCCATGTTGGATTTGAAGTCTACACTAAATGGAGGAGCCCAGTGCTGTAAGTCTGATCAGAACGCATGCAGAGGCCCGAGGAGGTAACTCACTACTGGAGATTTTTATACCCAGACTATCTTTCATGTGTGAAAGCTTTAGAAGAGTTTCCATTTGCAAGGATTCAGCCAAGAGTGTTCCCAGGCCACAAATAGTGGCACACAACTGTAATCTCAGCTTTCAGGAGGCTGAGGGAGGAGGATCATGATCAAGGCCAAGCTGGGCTGCACAGCGAGGCACTGTCTCGAAATACAGAAAAGGACCAAGAAATATGACTTTGAGGTAAAGGTGTTTGCCACATAACTATGCCACCCATTTAAAGGTGGAAGGAGAAAACCAACTTCACAGAGTTGTTCTCTCACCCCCCAACACACACACACTTCACATGTATACAATTTAAAAAAATTAAAAACAGGAAAAAAGTTGAATATTTAAGAAAAGATTGCTGCAAAGTGCTACTTGTAGCCAAAACTCTTCTTATTTGTAGGCCCTCAATCAAATTCTATCCTAGAGAGCCTTGTTGAAAGATGTGGCCACATGATAGAGGTCTAGCCACAGAGTGTAAACAGAAATGATTTGTGCCTCTCCCAGGCCTGCCCATTAAAACTGCCTGCCATTCTCCCCCAGGGTTTCCACTGGCTGAGTGTTAGGGACTGCAATGCCCTGAAGTAGGGAGGTTGATCACCTTTTGCTAGAAGCAGAACAAGCATTTCAGGCTTTGCAGGTGTCAGGAGGGAGTGATACAAAATGATACCTCTTGGGGGCTGCAGTGATGCTAAGTGGTTAAGAGCACTGACTGCTTTGCAGAGGACCCACGTTCAATTCCCAGCACTGACATGGCAGCTGACAGCTGTGACTCCAGTTCCAGGGGATCTAATGTTCTCTTGTGGCCTCCAGGGGCACTGCATGCACATGGTACACAGATGTATATGCAGACCAGACAACCATACACGTACAAGTAATTTTTTTTATTGTTTTGGTTTTTCAAGACAGGGTTTCTCTGTGTGACAGAGCCCTGGCTGTCCTGGAACTCGCTCTGTAGACCAGGCTGGCCTTGAACTCACAGAGATC
>CAJQZJ010032426.1:1060354-1081045 GCA_907164525.1 Lophiomys imhausi
TTATTTGGCTAAAGTGGTATTGACCATTGTTTATTGTGCAAAAATAAGATTGTATTGGATTACACCAGTATTGATCTTTGTATATTGATACAAAATTAAGATTATAGTTGGCCACAATGGTATTGACCCTTGCATATGGACGTAATATTAAGATTATATTGGGCTACATAGGCATTGATCTTGGTATATTGATACATAATTAAGAGTATATTTAACCACAATTGAATAGATCTTTGTATATTGATACAAATTTAAAGGTAACGCTTCCTAATGGTATCATACCTAGAGATACTTAAAAATAAAATGTGAAGCTCTGACCTCTTGATACCAACCATCTAAAACGGTCTAGGATAGTTAAAACAAACTCCTAGTCATGCAAACATGTCACTTTGTTAGCTACTATGACAGTCTATCACAGATATTCTCTAAACTACCCAGTAATCAAGTTGCTAAGAGACAAGCAACATTTGCTTATCTAAATACAAGAGATGGACAGGGCATCTTCAAAAACCCCTAGAGATCTGCAGAATATGGCATTCAAAGATGTTATCTTAAATCAAGATTTTTTTTGATATCGAGGCATATCAGCGCCTGACAGCACCCCCTATTCTACTCCAAGTAGAAGATAAGCATTGAAGAACCTCCACTGTAAGATGGTTGAATTAGTGGCAAGCTTTTCTCTTGGCATGAAAAAACCCCTTGCACCAACTGCAGACAGACTGCTGTCCAAAAAGGACAAAACTTGGTAGCAGGGAGGTCAACAGCCTAACTCTGCCAAGACAGGGTAGGTAAGTCCTTCATAATCCCTGCTCTACAACAAATGTCTGTCAGAGAAACAGGACCCAAAGGCTGAAGTTTGATGCTGGAATGTATGGAGAGAAAATGGGAACTGTCCAGGCAGTCATTGGTATGTTCTTTCTTACTTTTGGAAGCTGCAGGCCCTGCACTTCCTATATAAGCAAATATATTTATCCCTCTCAGGTCTCTGAGGTGGTTGAAGAATAGACAGCTAGAGTCTCATAGTTAAATTTTGAACTGTTTAGTAATCAAGAGGGTGTTATAGATCTAAGAAGATACTCTTAAAAGTGTGTTGCAAGATAGTATGAATGTTGAGTCACATATAGACCTTTAAACTCATGGAGTTGGTTAGATAGTAGAATGTTAAAGTCAGGGGCCAAATATGTATAAACTGGACATTGGGAAGGTATACTGGGCCAATTTACTCTCATAAATGTGGCATATTTATATCTATTGTTTTGCATAATATTTACTGTTATAAGAGAAGGAACCATCTGTTGGACTGAAAGGGGAAACTTCTGGGGGGAAGAGGGTGGAAGGGCGGGATAGGAAGAGGGAATAGGGAGGGGTTTGTTACTGAGATGTAACTTGAAGAAAAAAAAATAAAGTATTTAATAAAAAAAAAGCGTTACCCTTAATCTTGTATCGATATACAAAGATCAATACCAATGTGGCCAAATATAATCTTAATTTTGTATCAATATACAAAGATCAATACCGATGTAGCCCAATACAATCTTAATTTTACATTAATATACAAGGGTCAATACCATTGTGGCCAAATATAATCTTAATTTTGTATCAATATACAAAGATCAATACCGATGTTGCCCTATACAATCTTAGTTTTGCATTAATATACAATGATCAATACCAATTTAGCCAAATATAATATTAATTTTGTATCAGTATACAAAGGTATAAGTCTATATTCAATAATCTGTCCTTTTTTCTTGTTCTTTCCTATACTATGTCTATGTCCCATTTTTCTCAAGTCTGTTCACTCCTATATAGGAGAGAAAGGAGGATACAGAAAAGCAAAAGAGAGAAGTCCCTGGGTCTAACCTCCAAAACCCATTTAACAAGACCATTTAACAGCTTGTAGTCTTTTCCCCTAAATAACAAAATTTTCTATTATCTATCAAATAACCAAAGGGGGAGAACACCCTCCCCACCTTCTGGGGATGGGACGTTGTTCTCTTAAAATGACTTCCTGCTGATTTGGGACGTAGTAAACCTGTTTGGGGCCCAAATAAGAATGGAAAAATGGTTAAAAATGCTAATAGAATCATTTGATGTTCAGTCCCTTTGTGCTCAGCTATTTAGATGTCCTACGAAGTTCATAGACAGAAGCTGATCTTCAGAACTTTACTGAAGATCTGGCTGGAGTAGTCTGTGGAGCTGAACGATCTTAGCGATTTTGAGTTGCTGTGGTTGTAGACTTTTGAGGAAACTGCTATTGAAGAAGTCTGCAAGGCTGGATCATCTGGGCCACTCGTCTTCTTTGGTGTCTGATCTGTTTTAGCAGAACATTTTAAAACAGTTACTTTGCTAAATGTGAAATGACGCTCCTTTTTTTGTTGTGAGGGACATATTCGGATGCATTTAAGCAGAGGAACACGATGGCACGTCAGGGTTTTGCTTGCAAATATGCCAGATTTGACCATCCCCCATTAAAAGAAAAAAAATAGATGAACTATAATTAACCTCTTTTCTTCCTTTTCTTTGTTTAGACAAGGTTTCACTATGTAGCCATGGCTGGCCCAGAACTCTGTTTCCCAAGTGTTGGGATTAAAGGTGTGCCCCTGCCACATCGACCAGAGCTAGCCATATTTTCGTAACTGCAGAACGTATTTGTGCATAAAGACTCACTACGCTACTTCCTTTTTTGTCTCTTCAAATTTTTTTTTTTTTTTTTTGGTTTTTCGAGACAGGGTTTCTCTGAATATCTCTGGCTGTCCTGGACTCGCTTTGTAGACCAGGCTGGCCTCGAACTCACAAAGATCCGCCTGCCTCTGCCTCCCAAGTGCTGGGATTAAAGGCGTGCGCCACCACTGCCCAGCTGTCTCTTCAAATTTTTACAAAACATTTCTTGTAAAATCTCTGCAGAGCTCAAGTCCTCCGGGGAGCTGATGCAGTCTATCCTTCAATGTGAACTGAATAGCAGCAGCCTGCCTGTGAAAATGTAGGTGTTTTAAAGCCCTGACGACTCGACCCTTAGCCCAGGCTGGAAAATACAATCTCCATACATTTTGCCTCAGCCTTCTGAGAGCGCGTGGCTACAGGAGTCACTGCCGTGCAGTCAGTAGTAAGTAATGACACGTAAGTGTCATCCTAAACACCTAGCCTACGAACTAGCTCGAACTCCCAGAGATCTGCCAGCCTCTGCCTCCCGAGTGCTGGGATTAAAGGCGACTATGCCTAGCCAGCAACCTAGATTTTAATGATATCTTTTTGTTTTAAGAGGAGAAGCCAAACGTTATGTAATATGTTAGATGCAATGAGATTACAGTCATAACCATACATTAGACTATGAAGCAATTATATTATTGAAATGAAGATATGGTCAGGATCAATTGTCAAGATCTTATGTAAAAATAAAAATGGTGGAAAGAGGTATCATATAAGTACAGCATGGTATATCTGTTAATTTAAAAATGTATACACACACACACACACAAACAATCATGAATATGGTGAAAAGAGGCCAGGATATATGTCAAACAACGTTACAAGCTAACTCTGGGTGGTTAATTTGTAGAATTCCTATTCTTTTTTTTTTCATTTATTTATTTATTTAGGGTGGGTGGTGGTGCACACCTTTAATCCCAGCACTCGGGAGGCAGAGGCAGGCAGATCTCTATGAGTTTGTGGCCAGCCTGGTCTACAGACTGAATTCCAGGACAGCCAAGTCTACACAGAGAGACCCTATCTCAAAAAAGCAAGAAAGATAAAATAAAATAAATGAATAAATTTTTTGAGCCAGGTGTGGTGGCGCATGCCTTTAATCCCAGCATTCAGGAGGCAGAGGCAGGTGGATCTCTGTGAGTTCGAGCCAACTGGTCTACAAAGCAAGTTCCATGACAGTCAGGGCTACACAGAAAAACCCTGTTTTGAAAAACCAAACACCAGCTGGGTGTGGTGGCACACTCTTTAATCCCAGTGCTCGGGAGGCAGAGGCAGAGGTAGGCAGATCTCTGTTAGTTCGAGGTCAGCCTGGTCTACAAAGTGAGTCCAGGACATCCAGGGCTGTTACACAGAGAAACCCTGTCTCGAAAAAACAAAAAAAGAAAGAAAAACCCCTTAAAAAATTTTTTTTGAGATTGTAACTTAATTACACCATTTCTCCCTTCGATTTCCTCCCTCCAAGCCCTCCTATATATCCCTCCCTGCTCTCCTTCAAATTTATGGCTTCTTTTTTTCATTAATTGTTATTTCCATGCATATATGGATATGGGAATACTTATGTATTCCTAAATACAACCTGTCCAGTCCATATAATGCTATTTGTATGTATGTTTTCAGGGCTGACCATTTGTCACTGAACAACCAATTGGTGTGCTCTTCTCTGGGGAAAGTAACCTCCATTCCTAGCCTTCCTTAGTTGTCTACAGTTCTTTGTGTAGGGTTGAGGTCTTGTGGGCTCTCTATCTAGTTTGGCATGTTCAACAGTGTCATCCTTGTTTAGCTCAGGTCCTGGCAGACATGTTGATGAGGCTCTGTGGGTGTAGCTTCTGATATCCTAGGAGATAGAAATCCCACAGAAAACTCCCTAATTCTCTGACTCTTACCGTCTTTCCACCCCGTCTCCCGCAATGTTCCCTGAACCTTAGGTGAAGGATTGTTTTGTAGATGTATCCATTGAGACTGGGTGCCAAAACTCTGCATTTTGGTTGCTCTTGGTTTTCTGTAGTGGTCCCTATGTGCTGTGAAGAGAAGTTCCTTTGATGAAGGTGAAGAATGCACTTATCTGTGGATATAAGGACACGTGATTATAGATTTTTGATAAAGATTATGCTGGTTTAGTAAATTAGTGTTTGTAGATTCTCCTCCTATAACCATGGCTTTACCAGCACTGATTAGCTAGCCAGTTTTCCAGTGCCAGGAATGAGCTTGTCCTAAGTCCAATTAGAGAGCTCCTGGTTACCGCCAAGGTATACGTGCCATTGCTGTACCTGTAGGGTTACCATGACATGCTCATCATTGATGTGTTCATAGGCGTCATAGCTGGGAATGACTGTTGGTTGCCTCCGTCCTTTAGAAGCTTGCATGTCAGCTTCTGACACCGTGAAAGCTAGTCCTGGGAGAGGGGACTTTTCAGGTCTGTTCCAGTTCATGGTTCTCTGGGCCCTGTTTCTGAAGTGCGTGGTGTCTTCAGCAATAGGGACTTACCTTCCACCCCCAGGGAGTAACCAAAGGCAGTAGTAATAGGCTATATGCTTTGGAAGTCTTTTAGATAGTCTTGGACAACAACTGAAAAGTGTAAGGTACCTGCCTGGGGTTTGGATAGGTTGTCTTTGGCTCTTGGATTGGGTAACTGGCTCTTGGTCTTGTGCAATTAGTCCAGATGAGAAAGATTCATTGAAATATATATTTATACACCAAATTTCTTGTATTACGATTTGGTTTTTTGTGTTGGTTTTTTTGTTTGTTTTGTTTTTTTGAAACAGGGTTTCTCTATGTAACAGCCCTGGCTGTCCTGGACTTTCTTTGTCCACCAGGCTGGCCTTGAACTCACAGAGATCTACCTGCCTCTGGTTTGTTTGTTTTTTGTAAATAGTTAATAGTATGAATCCTTATAGCTTTATTAAGATATCCTTATTGCTTTCTGTTTCTTTGTTTTGGGGGGTTTGCTTTTGATTTTTTTGTTTCACTTTTGTTTTTTTATGAGACAGGGTTTCTCTGTGTGTCCCTGGCTGTTCTGGACTCACTCTATAGACCAGGCTGGCCTTGAACTCACAGAGATCCGCCTGCCTCTGCCTCCAGAGTGCTGGGATTGAGGGCATGCCCGTCAGCAGCACCACCACTACCACCCAACTACATGTTCTTGTTATTTTACCTGCTCCCTCCTTCATCCCTAAGAGCCCCACCTTTCCCATTTCCCCATCAGATCACTGGTACCCTACTATTCCCTTTCACCCTCTTTCCACCTTCTTCTGAATTTACCCCATCCCACTCCCTAGGGACCTTCCCTACCCTCGTTTACCCATTTCCCTAATCAGATCACTGGTACCTTGCTAATTCCCTCCCTATTGTTTCCCAACCTATCTTGGCAATGGTTTTGTTTTATTTTCCTATAGACTACATACTTACACTTGAAGATTTAAAGCTAGGAGCCTCCAGTAAGAGAGACCATATGGTGTTTGTTATTCTGGTGTGGGTTACCCATATTACCATTTAATATGATCTTTTCTTTTCTATTTTATTTTATTTTATTTAGGTTTTTCGAAACAGAGTTTCTCTGTGAATCCCTGACTGCCCTGGACTCGCTTTGTAGACCAGGCTGGCCTTGAACTCATAGAGATCCACCTGCCTCTGCCTCCCAAGTGCTGGGATTAAAGGCGTGCGCCACCATGCCCAGCTAATATGATCTTTTCTACTTCCATCCGGTTACCTGAAAAGTTCATCATTTCATTTGTCTTTACAGCTGATTAGTATTCCTACCGTATATGTACCACATTTCCATTATTCATTCATCTATTGTAGGACTTGCTTCCAAATAATAAAAAGCAGAAGCCTTTTAGTTTCATGAAGTTCCCCTTGTCAGTTGTTGGCCTTAATTCTTGGACAAATGGAGTCCTATTCAGGAAATCCTTTCCTACACCCACATCACGTAGGGCATTACCTTTTTTTTTTTTTTTTTCCATGTTAAGGTCTTTGATCTATTTGAAGTTAGCGTTTGTGCAAAGTGATAGATATGGATCTAATTTCATTCTTCTGCATGTGGACATCAGTTTTCCCAGCACCATTTGTTGAAGATGCTTTGTTTTTCAGGTTGTCTGAATTTGAGTCTTGGATGGATATTAAGTGGTGGAAGTTACATGTGCTCATGTTTGGGCCTTCAGTTTTGTTCTATTGGTCTACATGTCTGTTTTGTTTTTGTTTTTTTTTTTTGCCAATACCATAGTTTTTATTACTATGTCTCTGTAAGATGTCTTATGATCTGGAATTGTAATCTCTCCAGCATTGTTCTTTTTGCTCTGAATTGTTTTGGCTATCTGGGGTCTTTTGTGGATAGTTTTATCTATTTCTGTGAAGAATAGGATTGCATTGAATTTGTGAATAGGTTTTGGTAGAATGCTCATTTTCACAATGTTAATTCTACTAATCCATGAGCATGGGGTCTTTAAATTTTCTAGTGTTTCTATATCTTCAGAGAAATAGAGTTTTCATGTAGAGGTCCTTCCCTTCCTTGCTTAGGTTTACTGATAGATAATGTATTTTCTTGGAGGCTATTGTGAATGAGTGTGTGTCCACAATCACCTTCTCTGTATGTTTGCTGTTGGTTAAAAAAAAAAAAAAGCCAATTAGAAAAGCTGTTGATTTGTGTGCAAGTTGATTCTGTATCCTGCCACAGTGCTGCATTTGTTTGTTTCCAGAAGTTTTATGGTAGGATTTTTGGGCTCTCTAAAGTATAGTATCATGTCATCTGCAAATAGAGATAGTTTGACTTCCTTCCCTATTTGTATCCCTTTAATTTCCTTCTCTTGATTTCCAGCTAGTACTCTGAGCAGGAAGAGGAGTGAGGATAGAGGACATCCCTGTTTCATTCCTGACTTTGGTGGGATTGCTTCAAGATTTTCTCCATTTAGGATGATGTTGGCTGTGGGTTACTTGTACATAGCTTTTATTATATTGAGGCAAGTTCTCTCTAGCCTTATATTCTCTAGTACTTTTATTATAAGTGTTGGATTTTATTATGTTTTGTGCATCTATTGAGATGATCATGTGATTTTTGTCTTTAAGTCCATTTATATGGTTTATTGCATTTAATCAACCTGTGTAGGTTGAACCATCCCACTTTTCAGGGGTAATTCCCTGAAAATAATTGGTGGATAACCTTTTTGATGTCTGTCTGTATTCTATTTGCAAGTATTTATTATTTTTGAGTCTATGTACATTAGGGATATTAGCCTATAGTTTTCTTTTTGTGTTTTGTCTTTACTTGGTTTAGGTATCAGAGTGATACTGGCTTCATAGGAAGCACTCTTTTTTTTTTTGGAATGGTTTAAGAATAATGATCTGAATGTGTAGAATTCTGCTGTGAATCTATCTGGTGCTTTCTGTACTGGACCCCACCCCTTTTCCCCAGCTGTTAGGCTTATTACCACTTCAACCTCCTAATTTGTTATGAGTTTGTCAACAAGTTTGAGATTTAAATGCTATCAATTTTAAGTTTTATTGCATTGTTGTCAGATAGGATACAAGGAGTTATTTCAAACTTTTTAAATATGTAATGATTTGTGTCCCAGGATGTGGCCTAATTCTAGAAAAGCTTCCATGTGCTACTAGTAGAATGTATATCCTTTGGTGTTTGGATATCTGTTAAGTCCATTTGATGTATGATGTCAATTTGGATGTTTATTTTTTCGTCCAGATGACTTGTCTATTGGAGAAAGTGGGCTATTGAAATCGTCTGCTACGAATGGGCTGACGTGGGGAGTCTGGGTATGGAGTGGGGTAGTGAAGGCAGTGGGAAAGATCTTGTGGGTGGACATAGGTAGAGCAAGGACTTGTTGGAGGTCTAGAGGTTGACTTCAGAGGAAGAGAAGGTGGTGGGACCCTGGCTAGATCTGGCAGGTGGGTGCTAGCAAGTACTCACCAGGTGAGACCCTGGAAGATGTAGCAGTCTGGGTATGGAGTAGGGTGGTAGAAGTGACCACAATTTTTATTTTCTACCTTCTACCAGCATTTTATTTTTCTACCATAAGTGCATATTATTGATATTAATAAAGGAAAATTTAAAAGGTGTCAGGTACTTAGGAATCACACTTATGGCTGCCATATGTATGACATATTTGACATATGACATGTAGTGTGTGTGTGTGTGTGTGTGTGTGTGTGTGTGTGTGTGTGTGTGTGATGTGTGTTTGGGGCAGGGGTGGCAGAGCTTTTCTTTATATACTTAAAGCATACGCTCCCAAGAACTCTATGTTGTTCTGGCACATTCCTGTTTTTGGTACATAATTCCACAGGAGTCTCAGAGAGGAGGACTCAATATTTACACTTGAACAATGCTGGTCTAAGACATTATTTAGGTAACTATAGTGGTGCATTACTGTAACCCCAGCACTTAGGAGGCAGAAGGATTGCTGTAGGCTTGAGGACAGTTTGGACTCTATACAGTGAGTTCCAGGTCAGCCTCGGTTATAGAGATCTTTTCACAAAACAAAATAAAAATAAAGATGCAATTTATAATGTAAAACCTTCATGTTGGCTATGCATCCCTAGGAAGAAAAGACACATTCCATACATTCACTGAGCTACATTTCATTTTCCAAATCTGATTTTGTGTATGAGTGTTGGTGTACATATGGAGGTCAGAAAACTTTTGGAAATTGGTTCTGGAATGAACTCAGCACCTGTTGGGTCATCTTGTCAACCCCAGGTTTCCTGTCCTATCACCTATACAGAGAAGGGGACTTCCACTGAACATATTTAAGAAAATGCCAATGAAAAAACCAGAGTGATTACTCCAGTGATTTCCATCAAGGGTTTGGAAGCTTCTAGCCTGTTTGCCTAGGTTTAGATAGATCATCTTCAAACAGCTTGTGCCTCTTTTTCCCTTTGTCTTTAAAAAACCCAAAACTTTCATTTTGCCTTCAGGTCATTAAGAACAGTGTTCTCAACTATGGCTGGGGGTTTAGTTCAGTGATAGTATACTCACCCAGAACACTAACTAAATGTAAGGAGTTAGATTAATATGTCAGATTTAGTAAATATCTAGGGGTTTCTGATACAGCCTCTTAATCCGGGGTATGAAGATCAACTTGGCTGTGGGCAATTAGCTTATCAGTTTATGGACTAAAAACAAGGATGAAGTCAGGTGAAACGAGGGGAGTCTCTATGGACTAAACAAGGAGGAAGCCAGGTGAAACAAGGACTCTATGGACTAAAAACAAGGTTTATGGCCTGGCATTGTTATCAGCTGCTAAGTGGGCAAAGCCCAGAGCTGAAGCAGGTGGAACAAGGAGAGACCCTATTTAAGGACAATGGATGGAGCCCCATGCTGGAGAGCTCTGAAGCCAGCGAGTCCTCACGCTAGAAAGGACGAGTACTTTGTATCCTCTGATGGAGAAAGTGCTGGTGGACTGATGGCCAGATCTCCCTGAGACAGAAAGAAGCTGGTGAGCAGAGAAAGCCTCAGCAAGACAGCAAAAGGCCAAGGACTAAACCCTGTGGCTCAGCTTTTGTCTAGAGGGGTTTGACCTGTCCAAACAGTGGCCTGAATGGAACTGTGGCCAGCTTTAAAGACTGAGGCAGAGCAGCAGTGGAAATAAGTTGGCCTACAGACGCTGAGGTCTCCCAGAGAGAAGAAAGCCTCAAGCCTTATTTAAGGTGAAACCACCATAGCCAATTTACCTTGAGGGGTCTACGTCTGAGATATTCCAGAAGAAAGACTGCTAAGTGCATTAAAGGGTCTACCCCAGAGACTGTGTTCCTGCCGACTGAGGACATGCCCCAGAGAGTGTATCCTTCTAAAAGGTTAGGAAAATAGTTGTAATAGTGATCAATAGGTTTAGTGGTTAGGTCATAGGGGTTGTAGGCATTCGTAGGGTTAGCAGTTAAGTGTTTATATTTGTTATAAATGAATATAGTTACCAATAAATAATTGTTGAATAATTTTAAAAAGTTCGGTTTCAACTAACTACACTGGATACAACCCCAGCACTGTGAAATGGAAAAGAAACTTAAAAAATGAAAATTTAGAGCTGGGCATACTGGTGCATGCCTTTGATTTCAGCACTGGTGAGGCGGAGGTGGGCAGAGCTCTGTTGATTCAAGACCAGTCTGATTTACACATTATAGGATAGGCAGGGTCCTGTCTCAAATTGTTTGTTTAACTTACATTTTATAAGTGTGTGGGTCTGTGCATGTGCATGTTGGTGCCCAAGGAGGCCAGAACACTGGATACCCTGGGGACAGAAGGAAGTGCTCTTAACCACTGAGCCATCTCTCCAGCTCCACACTCATGTCTATGTGAGTGTATACCATGTGTGGGTATTCCAGAATCCAGAAGAGGGTGTTGGATTCCTTGTGAGCAGCCCAGTGTGGATGCTGGGATTCAAATTTGTGGTCCTCTACAAAAACAAGTGCTTTTAACTGCTGAGCCATCTCTCCAGCCTGAAAAAGCAAATGTTTGTGTCACAAAATAATTGTGTACATACGTGTTGTGTATTGGTCAGAGGGTAAAATATATTAATGAGTTTCAGTAAAAAAAAAATCTAAAAGCTACTTACTTAAGAGACAAATTTATTGGTAAGTAGATAAAATTAGTATCTATTCCAGCACACCCAAAACCATCTGTTTATATTAATTAAAAACAGTGAATCAGCAAGTCAGCTATATCTTCAACTTACAAAATAAGCTCTAAAAACTTATTTGATAAGGTTTTCTCAAAATGAGCTCACAAAGAAATAATGTGGGTTGGCTGTAGTGCTTGTGTATGTATGTGGGGTTCACTGTACTCTGGGAAGACTCCCACACAGCCCCAGCCATCAGGCACATCGTCTTGGTGTAGGTGAACACCCAGTCCCCAGGTTGTGTTCAGGACTTCAGAGAGAAGCAACAGGGGTTCCAGCAGCCATAACTGGCTCAGGTAGACTACAGACTGCAGGGAAGCAGTCGCAAGGCTTTCTCGCACCCCAGCACCAGCCTGAGGCAAAGCCCAAGCAAAAAGAGAAGTCACCAGCAGGATGTATTTCTTAAAATTTTACTCATTTTCAGAGAAACTATGGGCTAAACACAACAATGAAACATTTTTTTTTTCAGGTCTCCAAATTGACATTTCACAAAAAAATACTGGTTTTAATTTTTCTGACTCACCAGTTACACCAACTATTTTTTTATTCTTCTCATAAGCTAAGTTTGAATGTAACAATTCTATTACCCACACACTTGTTTGTTCCAAAGGAGACATGCCAGTGCCTAGAGACCCAGGGCTTGTGATGCCTGAGTTGGGATTCAGGAAGTTAGGTAAGGCAGTGCCACTACAGCTCAACATTCTGTACTCGTCTATTTTACTATGTTCTGTAAAAATTTATTGTGTATCTACGTGAGTGTGCTGTATGCACATGCATTCTAATGTGCACATGAGAAGGCCCAAAGAGGGGGTCAGTTATCCTCCATCACTCTGCCTGCTCCTGAGGCAGGGTCTGATCCTCCTGCCTTTATTCTCTAGGAACCAGGATTAAAGATGTGAGCAGGTGCCCAGCTTGTTACATTGAGACTGAAAGCGAACTCTGCTCTGAATCATCTCTCCAGCTTCCTGTTCTGAGACTTAAGAATACCTCTCCAGAGGACACATGGTAGAAAGTTCAGAAAGGACAGCATCAGTCACCTGGGTGGAGGACAAACTATCATCCAAGCACAACTTAGCCAACAGGAACAAACTTCATCTAAGCCCCTTCCTTCCTTTTAAAATTTATTTGCTTATTATCATGGTGCAACTGCCAGTGTGTGCAAGTGTGGAGGTCTGAGAACAATTTTTGGGAGTCAGTTTTCTCCTTCCACTGTGGGTACAGGGGATCAAATTCTGGTCAGGTAGCCAACATGGTAACCTCGGGTCATAAATTCTTGTGTAGAACTCTAGTACCCAGTTTTTAGTAATGTGGACACAGTCAATCTCTGGGCTCTTTTGGTTATACCAGCTGCCTAATCCCGGCATCGCCGGCACAGTGCCTAAGGGGTCTAGGAAAAGGGTCGAAGCTAAAGGAAGGGGTCTCTGTGCAGTCTATCTTGAGGAGGGAGCACAGAGAGTACACCCCTTAATCACTAGACCACATGCTTTCAGGTCTGGCCAGGCCACCTGGTCTCGTTGGGTAGGCTCAGCCATTTCAGTCCACATCACAGGCCCAGCTTCCACACCAAGGCCACTTTAAGTCTCAGACAAAACATGTTAAAACAGGTTTCAACAGCTTCAACCTCTGCCCAGCTCCCCAGGCTTCCCAAGAGCAGATGTGTACGTTCATATCTGAAATGTGTGCAGCTTTTCTAATTTTATCTCCTTTTCATACAAGAACAAGTTTGGAAGGTTGAAGCGGAAAAAAAGAGGAAAAATTATCAGCATATACTTCTAGGTTCTGCCAGACAGTATTTTATTACATCATAAAAGCAACACTAGGCACTAGATCTTGCAAAATATGCTCTGACCAACTTTCTGAAACTATAAATGCATAATCACATCTGTAAGATTTTTAATGAACAAAAAGTTAAATACAAACTTTCATATGTAAAATAGATGACTGTAAAATGGGCAACCTCAGAGCCAAGTAGTAAATCTCCCTCCAGAGAGAGGCTCGTGGGACTGGAGTAGGGCATGCTAATGAGCCAAAAACTTAATTTCAGCTTTATATATATGCATATATAAAAAAAAACTCTGAGGAAAAATAGGCTTAAATTGAGGAGAATCTCCTGAAATACACAGCTCAGACCACCCCTTTACCATTGTGAGGTTCATACTCAACCAGACCTACCATGAGACATTTATGTCACAGTTACTTTGAATCCAGTTTCGAGAGGAAGCCAGGCTACTTCAGTTCTAGAAAAGAAAGTCCCTAAGGTGAGCACGTGCTGTTCTGAGGATGCACAAACCGAGCTTCTTGGCTGGACTTCCACACGTTGTGCATGTGTCTCAGCATCAGTCTCTCTAAAGGCAGCCAGATCCCTACAGCACAGCACTGTCATTTCTTCTGGCATCTTCAAGCCTCAAAAGAGAGAACCTTAACTTCAAATTGGCAGCTCCTATTCCAGCATTAGAGAAGCTAGTGAACACCTCCTTCCTCCCCCTGCTGACATCCCTCTGCAGCAGGGAGTGGCAGTTTGATTAACATTCTTTTCAGAAATAAATAGTTCAAACAAATTATTTATAGTTAATTATAAAAGAGCAGTGAGAAAAGGGCACTGCCCAAAGTTTGCAAATGAGTGAGTAAATACATATGAACAAATATACAGAAAAACAATCCATACAACAAATCTTGCATTTCCCACATTCATATGGAAATAACTTCAAAACAAAAACAAAACAAAAAAAACCATTAATTAGCATTTGTTTTTGTGTGGGGTGAACAGTCCAGGGCTCTGAACAGGCACAGCCTTACAAACAGGGCTGCAAGCAGGCCCTCCACACCACAAGTCAGGGCCACTGTGGAGAGGCCTTCATGCACTCGATAGCTCAGTCAGTACCTGTGAGAACAAAACGATCCGGGGACTTTTTAACCTACAATGCATGAGGTATATGGAAACATCCATGAAAGAGCGACCAGCAGCTAGAGGACCCAGGCGGGGCACTGTCACAGCAACTGCTGGTGAAGGATTTCCCACACCATCTTCTTCCGGAAGAGAGGCATCTGGTGCTGGAAAGAATCACAACACTGATGCATACTTTCATGCACAGCATGACAGCTTTTTGGTGTCATTACGTAAATAAAATAGGATGCCCATGTCCTCTACATCAGCTCCACCATTCTCCACCATGTGCACAGGAAGCACACTGGGATTCATTTTAGCCAAGGTGGCCTTCTGGAAGCCCTGACCTTTATTCCTGCCTACACCTGCAGCATTGGGATCACAGGCGCGTGTCACTGTTTGACAAAGGCCTTTATTTCTGTTTACTTTGTTTACTTAAGAAGGGTCTTGCTAAACACTTTAAAGTGATTGTGGCTGCAGGCTTCTCCTTCCTCAGCCTCCCTGTGATGGGGTTCCAAGAGCCACACAGCCCGTCTACATGGATAATCAGTGTTACGGGGTTCCAAGTGCCACACAGCCCATCTACATGGATAATAATTAGTGAGTGATACTCTACCTGGGCATATGCACTTTCATGTTAAGAAAGACCAAAGCTGGATACAGAATCATATATTGCAGTACAACGATAAAAAGAGTAAAAACATGCACTAAAAGAGAAATGTCCAACAATGGCACAATTGGAAACTTCTCTACATTCCAAATGAACACCATTAAAAAAAAAAAACTTGCTTTTTGTATTTAAAAGTGACCTTAGGGCATGAAGGTACCTTGGTGGCAGAGGTCTTACTTAATATTTATGACACCCTAGTTTCAGTTTAAATGACCTTTAAAAAGTGGGAAAAAAATGAAATCTACAAATCTTACTTCTGTTCTACCACAATCAATTTTGTTCCAAAAACTGCTTATTCCCATGAAATCTCATGTCACTCACAGAAAAATCAACTCCTTGTTACTTATTTTTAGCTGGCCATATTGGGATTATACACACCTATAATCCCAACACTATGGAAAGCTATTAAGATGGGAAGAGCATGAGTTTGAGGCTAGTCTGGGCCCCACAGCATCTCTGTATCAATAAAATGAAACTCGTGACAAACAAAATCAGAGGTAAGAAAGGGAGAGACAATGCTTTCGCTGATAACTACAGCAACCGAACACAAACCAACCAACACTCGGTGTGACTCAGATGCCCACTCCCATGTTCTGATAAAATCTGAAGTACCAGCCAGCCAGGCACTTGGGAGATAGAGGTAGTCAGATCTCCAAGTCCAAGGACAGCCAGGGCTACACAGAGAGACCTTGTCTCAAAAAAAAAAAAAAAAAAAATCCAAAGAGGGCTGGAGAGATTAAGAGCTCAGAGGTTAAGAGCACCGGCTGCTTTTCCAAAGGTCCTGAGTTCAATTCCCAGAACCCACATGGTGGCTCATAATCATCTATAATGAGATCTGGTGTCCTCTTCTGGTCTGCAGGCATACATTCAAATACAGTACTCATATGTATAAATAGATAAATCATAAAAAAAAGAAAAAAGAAATAAAATTGAAGTTTCCACCTTTAGCCTGTATCATAAACTACTGAGTTTGCAGAGAATGTGTGTGGCAAAAATTTTAATAAAAAGAAGAAGAAAAAAAAAACCCACACAATTCTTTTTTGTTCGTTTATGTTTTTCGAGATAGGGTTTCTCTGTGTATCCCTGGCTGTCCTGGAACTTACTCTGTAAAACAGGTTGGCCTCCAACTCACAGAGATCCACTTGCCTCTACCTCCCAAGTGCTGGGATTAAAGGTGTGTGCCACCATGCCCTGCACAATTCTTTTTTTTAGAAAATGTCTCACTAGGTAGCTGGTTGGCCTGGCACTCACTATGCAAACCAGACTGACCTGGACCTCACCAAGACCCTCCGGTGTCTACATCCTCAGTGCTGAGATTGGAGGTGTGGACCACCACACCCAGCCTTAACACATGATTCTTAAGTTATTTTAAATAGCTCAAGCCATCAATGGTCAGCGTGTATATATGCACGGTGGTCCACACTTGCAATCACAGCAATCAGGAAGAAGAGGCAGGAGGCTCACAAGTACCAAGGTCATCTCTGGCTACATGGTCATTTCCAGGCCAGCCTGTATGTAGGAGACCCTGTCTCTCTCTCTCTCAAAGAAATCATTTAAAACCCAGTAAACATTACATTTATTCCTGGTAAAACTGTTAAGACTAATCAACAGTGAATGCTTTCTTTGAAACTGGAGAGAGATGAGCTCAGCAGGGGAGCCCAGTTTACTTCATGTTCCTCCAATGCATTCCGTCCTACTATTCAGTTTGGTGACAGGAGCTGTGAGATAGAGGTCTAAGGATGAGAAGCATTTTTAATTGGGGTTAATTCTGGCTGTAAAAAGATTAAGAGTCCACTACCAAACAGAAAGGTAAACGTTTCCGACATATTTGCGTTTCCTCTCAAGTATAACATGTTGCAGAAAGGAAAGCACCGTTCATTCATGTTTCTGTCTTAGATTCGGGGTTGAAGTCCTCCCAAGGCCCAGCTTCCCCTTGCTCTCATCTATTCTCACAAGCTTCTCTGTAGCTAAAAATGACATTAATACACATGAACCGATCAAAAATGGAGTTCAAAGACATGCAAATTATCCCACTGGTCATCCAAGAACACAAACATGCTATGACAGAGCATGTTTGCCACTGCTTCTGGCAAGAATGGGGCCTTACCCAAGGTTCTCCGCCAACGTACTCTCCACCCCAAGAGCCAGCCTTAAGTGTGCCAGGCATTGTCAAAGTGTCGTAACGAGTAAGGACTCACCTGAGTAAATGTGATAGGCTTGTCCCTAGAAATATAATCTGCATATTTACAAGTAAACATTCCACAATCACTCCCATTCAATTGTTGAGGAATTTCCTAAAACAAAACAAACAGAAAGGAGGAAAAGGTAAAATATCATTACCTACACATTCCTTAGTTTCTTTCTAAATATCACGTGGGAACATAGTATGACAAAGGGCGATCAATCTAGTGTTGCACAAACATAGATGTACACTTTGTGGTATAAAAATCCTTATCATGAAGCCGGGCGTTGGTGGCGCTCGCCTTTAATCCCAGCACTTGGGAGGCAGAGGTAGGCGGATCTCTGTGAGTTCTAGGCCAGCCTGGTCTACAAAGTGAGTCTAGGACAGCCAGAGCTGTTATACAGAGAAACCCTGTCTCGAAAAACCAAAAAACAAAACAAAACAAAAAAAATCCTTATCATGGGCTGGAGAGATGGCTCAGTGGTTAAGAGCACTGGCTGTTCTTCCAAAGGACCTGGGTTCAAATCCCAGCACCCACATGGCAGTTCACAGCTGTCTACTTGCCGGGTGTGCTGGTGTGTGCGTTTAATCCCAGCCCTCAGAAGGGAGAGGCAGGCGGATCTCTGTGAGTTCAAGGCAAGCCTGGTCTACAGAGTGAGTTCCAGGACAGCCAGGACTACACAGAGAAAACCTATCTCGAAAAACAAAACAAAAAAAATCCTTATCATGATACAGTATATGAGACCCTACAAAAATATTTCATAGAAGAAAGAAGTAAAGCAAGTGAGAGCTCTACTACAAAACAAAACAAAACCTACCACACATGGCGAGGGGTGGGAAAAGAAGGAAGCACATTTGATTTATTACAAGAATACTGGTGACTCTCCCTGTGAGACCCCTAGCAGTAGGAGGAGGACTGTCTCTGACTGCTGGCTGTCTTTGGGACCCTTTCCCCATATGGGCCTACCTGGTCTAGCCTCTATAGAAGATGTGCCTAGTCTTACTGCAACTTGATATGACAAGGCTGGTTGATATCCATGGGAGGCCTGCCCTTTTCTGAGAAGGGTAGGACTGAATGGGGGTGGCGGGAAGGGGGAAGGACTGGGAGGAGAGGAGGGAGGGGAAACTGGTTTATAAGTGGATATAAATGAATAATTAATTAAAAGAATATAGTGACAATTTCAGAAGTATTATAAACTTTAAAAAGGGGCAAAAAGGGGGCTGGAGAGATGGCTCAGAGGTTAAGAGCACTGGCTGTTCTTTCATAGGTCCTGAGTTCAATTTCCAACAACCACATGGTGGCTCACAACCATCTATAATGAGATCTGGTGCCCTCTTCTGGCCTGTAGGGATATATGCAGACAGAACCCTGTATACATAATAAATAAATCTTTAAAAAGGGAGGGGTTGTAAAAAAGGGTCAATCAGATATGCTTCACACTTCAGTGCCTCGGAGGTTACATACTTTTAACCTGGGCAACCGATTGCTGTTAAGGATCCCTAGTTTCAAGTGAAATGAGAAAACCACCTAAAATGTTTTAACAACTAGGATCACGCCATGAGTACTCAGTCCTGTCCCTGAGGCAGAAAAACTAGGAGCGTGCAGCAATAAGAACATCAGAAGATAAACCCAGATGGAATAAGCTATGTGCCCAGGGCTGTAGCAGTCCAGTCTTGGCCAGTGCATGGACACTTTGGCTATTAGACACATGGAGTATAGGAGAGCAAGAATACAGGGGAGGCTTACCCACTGCTAAATCACACAATGGCTGATAGCAGCTTCCCTTTGTGTTAGGATGATCTGAAAGGTTTGTCTTCAAATGTTAACTGCTCGCCTACTAAGTGATTTCTGACTAGGTAGATAACGTTGCCTATAGCCTGGGCTAGGCAAGGGAGGGAGGTGGGGTGAAGGTTTGCAGGCTTGGGAGGAAGGAAGGCAGAGAGAATCAAGAAAGGAGAAAGGGGGGCAGAGAAGCGGATGCTATGGACTAACCAGGAGCACATGGCAGAGAACACCTTGCTCTGAGAATTACCATGATGGAGAGAAAGAGTCCACATGGAATTTATGTGCAAGTATTATGGGATTTTATATGGGGAGGTAGAAAGTTAGCTTAGAGGATTAAAAGTTGCCTAGCCCCTGGGCCTGAGGCTTATTAAAATATAACAGGTCTCTCTGTATGTTTATTTGTGGGTGGTGGGTTAGGGATTAAGTCTGCTGCCCAAATAACCATATTAATAATTTATAAATATTAATATTTCCCGTTACACCTTTGGTTCTCAAATGCGGTTACAATTGGAAAAGGAAGGGGAGCATGTCCACCACACATACATATGCCGGGGCCTCAGCGCTCCCAAGGCTGGAGCACTTAAAGCAAAAGAACTACAGATTCCAACGTACAAAGCCAAGGCGTCTGCTTTCTCTGTTACACCTTCTGCCTTAGAACTCAGCCTTTTTCCTAAAAGACTGTCCTCTCCTTGGGAGACTTCAGGGCTTTACTTTCAAATTATCCAATAGTAATGAAAATGCTTTTGGATGAAGGGACCTGAGATGTCATATTAAAGTTAGGGGGTAAAACCAAATCCATGTTGATTAAAGAGGAATAATTTAGACTCAAAGACTGGTGCATTTTCTTTTTTCTTTTCTTTTCTTTTTTTTTTTTTATTTGAGACAGGGTTTCTCTGTGTAACAGCCCTGGTTGTCCTGGGCTCGCTTTGTAGACCAGGCTGGCCTCGAACTCACAGTGATCCGACTGCCTCTGCTTCCCAAGTGCTGGGATTAAAGGCGTGCGCCACCACGCCCGGCTAACTGCTGCATTTTCAAACACTAAAATGAGATTCCAAGCAGGTGAGGTACAACACATATTCACAATTAGCATATGTGGCTTTGATGGCACATGAACAAAGACCTAAATACACAAAGCCCCAGGTCAAGTGTGGACAAGAACTTTGAGCTCTTGTTAGCTCCTATCAGGAAACGTAGTTTACTTAGAATGGTAATTTGAGTTTGTTTTTCCTCCCAATTCTATGAGAAATAAGCTAGGGTGTCTGTAAGGATCTGGCTTGACATAACTGCAGCCATCTTGAACTGAACCTGAGTTAAACCTAGCCAGTTTCCCCTAGTCTCCTACCATACTATGGTGGATAAAGGCATCAGAATGGTTTATATTGGAGCCATAGAATCAGACTTTGACACTGTGAATACATAGAATGTGTCTTTAGTCTCTGATATTAGCTTGAGAAAGACTAGATAATTATGGGTTAGAGGAGGTTGCTTGTATTGTGAGGCAACCTTCTGAGCCAATCACAGATAGCCACTGGACCTGCTGCTACCTCGTACCATGCCTCTAACTACCTGGACCATAAACTGCAATCTGTTAGCCATGGGTCTGCCTGTCTTTGATCTCACAGTGCCAGGCCCATTTTCAGACCTGAGACTAGTCTGAACAATTTATATCTGAAGCAAGATAAAAGACAAGAAACAACTATCTTTTATATTGATGGCTATAGGTTCAGAAAAAGGCCACTTAAGAAATATAAGCTTTATATTTCCTGAACCCTGAATTCAATCTTTAGTGTGACACACACACACACACACACACACACACACACACACACACACACACACACACACACA
>CAJQZJ010032426.1:1081055-1095501 GCA_907164525.1 Lophiomys imhausi
ACACACACACACACACACACACACACACACACACACACACACACACAGAGTATACTTATAGGATGAGTGAAGGAAGAAAGAGAAGGAAGGTGTCCAGGTCTGAGCGCCCACTCACATGCGGCTTCATGCTGTAGTGCGTCCACTCTAGGAGATTGAGGTCTGTGCTTCTTTTGGTCTTACTTTCATCCTGTAAATACTGACTAAAGAAAACAACAACAAACGGATGTCATTCTCAAGTCTGGATCTATTTGCTTTTTAGAAACGTAACTTTGTTTTTAAGTTTTCCTTTCTTGCTAGTAAAAATTGTACAACTTAAAAAGATATCATGCGCCGGGCAGTGGTGGCGCACGCCTTTAATCCCAGCACTTGGGAGGCAGAGGCAGGCGGATCTTTGCGAGTTCGAGGCCAGCCTGGTCTACAAATTGAGTCCAGGACAGCCAGGGCTACACAGAGAAACCCTGTCTCGAAAAACCAAAAAAAAAAAAAAAAAAAAAAAAAAAAGATATCATGCATACTTACTTAAAAAAAAAAGCAAAACTGAGCTGGAGAGATGGCTCAGCGGTTAAGAGCACTGGCTGTTCTTCCAAAGAACCCGGATTCAAATCCCAGCAACCTCATGGCAGTTCACAGCTGTCTAACTGCCAGGCGTGGTAGTGCATGCCTTTAATCCTAGCACTCGGGAGGCAGAGGCAGATGGATCTCTGTGAGTTCAAGGCCAGCCTGATCTACAAAGTGAGTCTAGAACAGCCAAGGTTACACACCCTGGTTTTTGAAAAAAGCAAAGCAAAGCAAACCCCCAACACCCGCCATTGGAAGTAATTACCAATTCAATGTTTATTTTTCTAGTTTGTTTATTTGTCTATAGCATCCCTAGATACACAATTAAAGAATTCACCCTATAGTCTGCTGAAAGTTTTTAATGCTAGTACAGTACTCAGGAGTCAAGTTTGACAGCAGTCTGGATATATAACAAGACTATCTCAAAACAAGAGTAATATATATATATATATATATATATATATACACATATATAAAGAAACTTGTTGAGACTCTGTCTCAAGAACAAATAAACAAAACAAACAACAACATTAAATTTTTTTTGGCTTTTCGAGAGCCATCTCTCCAGCCCACATTTCATAATTTTTAAACTGCGTACTGTTCCAAGTAGCATGAGGAAAACCTGGTACTTCCTGCTTTATGCAGAACACTCACAATATACACCCCCAAGCTTCCAAAGTGTGGGTCACCACACAGTATGTGGCTATGTGACTAAAGATGGCAGCCACAAAACCATGACCACAGCAGACGGTTCAGAATGTCCAACAGCAGAGCCAAGCGCGCGACGACAGTTTTCGCTGTGAACTAATGTGGTGTCTGGGTGGCAATGGCCCATGCGGCGGCAGCACTGGTGCTCCTCCCAAGCCCTGGTTCCGCCACACCGCATGTGCCAGCACACCACCAGCCACCAACCAGTGCTGACCAGACACCTCTCCTCCCACTGGGGACCACTGTACACTGTGAATTGCGGTGTCTTTACTGTACAGTTCTCTGCTCCACAGAAACAAATTTATCTAGTTTTATATAGGAAGCAGACCTTTACTATTTTCCTACCATCATTCCTAAGCATAAAAGTATTAAATGGGCCAGGCGGTAGTGGCACACGCCTTTAATCCTAGCAGAGGGAGGCGGATCTTTGTGAGTTCGAGGCCACCCTGGCCTACAAAGTGAGTCCAGGACAGCCAGGGCTACACAGAGAAACCCTGTCTCAAAAAACCAAAAAAAAAAAAAAAAAAAAAAAAAGTATTAAATGAATATATCCACAGACTATACTATGTTAGAATGTCTAATTTTTAAAAAATGCTGTTTGGGGGCTGGAGAGATGGCTCAGCGGTTAAGAGCACTGGCTGCTCTTCCAGAGGTCATGAGTTCAATTCCCAGCAACCACATGGTGGCTCACAACTATCCAAAATGAAATCTGGTGCCCTCTTCTGGCCTGCAGATATACCTGCAGACAGAACCCTGTATACATAATAAATAAATCTTTAAAAAAAAAAATGCTGTTTGGGGTCAGCAAGATGGCTTAGCTGAAAGGGGTGGTTGTGCCAACCCTGACCACCTAAGTTCAATTTCCAGGACCCACTTTTTATTAGAAAATGTTGGGTTGTACACTACTTTACGTGCCTGTGTACTTAGGGACGTGCAAGAACTTGTCAGGTGAAAAGGGAAGCTGGGGATGTCTAGGAAGCCCTGCTCTGTACCACCCATCTACACTTAGCTGCTGTCCAATTGTCAGACCTATTCTCATGGCAGCAGAATACTTTTGTCCAAATAACAATTACTTTTCTTAATAATGGCCCCAAAAGGCAAAACTAACAATGCAAAGGAGGTTCCATAAACACACAGGAAGAGAGATTAACTTTCACACCATGGGACAAAGCACAGTCCACACAGTTTGGCTCTGGAATGCCTGTGTTGCAGATGCTCACCTGGAATATACAGCTGATGACAGTGGGGACTACTGTATTTGGAGTACTTGTCTGCACAAACCACACACTCTATTTAAAAAATGTCCCTGAGTTTTAGGAAATGAGCCCCACCATCAGAAAACAGAAACACAAGTTGCATGAGGATTATAGGCCAAGACGCCCTGGCTAACAGGTTTCAGAACACCCAGACTACCAATTCCAAGGAAACCTAATTGCAATGAGGATTCTAGAGCTATATATGTCTTACACAGAGCCCCTGCAGACTCGCTTTCCATGGTCTAGCAACAGAACTCTGGCTGGGATCGGCTCCTAGGTTAGTTTAGGACAAGGGCGGACTTAACAAAGCCCTGAAGTGAAGCACTTCACGTCACTACATATTACTTCATAGCTACCTATGAAGAGAGCCACCCAGAGCTTCCTAGGATTAAACACAGGAGAGATTGTCCAACAGAAATGAGTGAGAATTTTAGACTTTACTTACAGAAGAATCTCACAGATCCTGTGGCCTTTTTGTCCCATAGAATCCAGATATTTAAGACACTTTTTTCTTAGGTCCATCACCTATAATGGGGAAAAGCAAAATCCTTAGGCAGCAGCAGTTTTTGCCATTGATCTTACTGAGACAAGGTCTCACTCTGTAGCCTGTATATGGCCTTGAACTCCAGATCCTCCTCCCTGGGATCACAGGCATGCATAACCATACCATGCCAGAAACACCGTAAACATTAACAGTAGTAAGATTTTATTTATATTCATTTATTATTTTTATTTATTTGATGTATATGAGTGCTCTATCTGCATGTACAGAAGAGGGAATCAGATCACACTGTGGATGGCTGTGAGCCACCATGTGGTTGCTGGGAATTGAACTCAGGAACTTTGGAAGAGCAGCTAGTACTCTTAACCGCTGAGCCATCTCTCCAGCCCCCAAGATTTTATTTCTAAAAATAAAAGCATCTTTAAAAGTTGAACACATGCAGCAGCATACACAGACTTAGAAACTTTTAGTTCAAGTTATAAACACCACAGAAAGTCCGAGATTACTAGAGCACACTCCAATCTCTATACAAAGCCTAGAAGCTTTCACCAGGCATCCGGAATCCTCTTACTATGGGATTTCTCCCCTGCACTTTTCCTGATAAAAAGGAAAGCTCCTCCTCAAAGCATGCCTTGTAGCTTTTGAAGCTGAACAAATCAACACTTATAGAAAGGATCCTGTAGAGCTTGTCTTTCATTGGCCTTCCATTCCTCAGAAGAGTGAAAGCAGCCTTCATTGTTGGGGAAAACCATCTACCTTAGGGTACAATTAGCACCAGAATACTTTCTTAGCATGTGTAAGGTTCAGGCATTGATCCCCAAGATAAGAAAAGAGGGGAAAGAGGAAAGAAGTAGGGACAGAGGAAAAGGGGGAAGAGAAGGGGAAGGAGGAAGGGGGAAGAGAAGGTCAAAGAGAGACACAGAGGTGAGGAAGGGAGAAGGGTGAAGGAGTCTACATCCCAAGTCACACTACTAACCCCTCAACTCACCACTAGGCTCCAGTGTACCTTCCGGTGAATAGGAACCAGAACAAGTTCTTGTTCAAAGAGATTTACCCCTTTGGTCCATCTTTTCACTGCTTGGTATCCCCCGGACTTTAATTTAGGATAGAAGAATGTACTGAATGCATGAAGTGCTGGATAGCCTTGCTTTCTACTCCTTTCCACCAAAAGATTCATATAAAAATTAATGACCTGTAAAATATCAAAAGACTGAAGTTTGGAACATGGCAAATACATTACAAAATTAAGTTCCTGCCTGAATCAGAAAGTGAGATGCTCTGGGAAAGAACGATCCATGCAAGAAGATAGAAAACAAGTGTTTGGTACAAATGAGCAAGACAAAGAGGACGGAGGGCTACAGCCTGAGCTCCACGGCAGAGTGCCTGCCTAGTACATGCAAGAGCCCGGTCAATTCCCAGTACTGGACCATCTCCCTAAAGAAAGCCCAGCAAGTCATGTGACTGCCATTTTGAAGCACATGAATAACATTTCTATGCAATAATAAAAAGAAATATGCAATTGTTACACGGAAAAATGAACTGTTAGCCTTAGCACTACTTCCAAAATATACCTCAATTTGGACATACTTCCTGGAAGAAGAAATGCCAAAATATTTATGGAACTCTTGAAAAAGAATTTCTTCAAGTATAAAATATTTTTTAAAAGCTTCATAATGAGCATGTTTACACTGACATTTACAAATGGCAGTATTCTTATGAACCAGGCTTGTGACACAGGGAGACAGAACATACGGAAGAAAATGCAAGGGCAGAGAACTTGGTTAAAGGGTCAACTGAAAAAGCAGTAGGAACTAAGCCAGCTTTTGCTGGTTTTTACTGATACACATAACAAATTGAGCAACTTTTTATAGTTATCATTTGCTATGGTCTCAATAGGAAATCATTCCTGAATAGGAACACATATCAATCAGAAGCTCTTTAAGATTTACTTTTAATATGTACATATATACGTGGGTATATGCAATTGTGGCAGGTTCCCGTGGAGGCGTAAGACCCTCTGGAGCTGCAGTTACAGGCTGTTAAGCCAAAGGATGAGGTGCTGGGAACGAAGCAAGGATCCTCTGAAGAGCAGTGAGTACTCTTAACCACTACATCTTCTCTTTTGTCCTTCCGCTGATACCCAGGGATCTAATGCTCAGTGTGACAGGGTAGGCAGTGACCCGCTCATGAGCAGTCCAGTACTAAAATAAGCTGAAGGGAGAGAGAGCCACAGTCACCTTGCCTTCCCTGTGTGAGGGCTCAGCACTGCTCCCCATCATTGCACCAACAGGAGACAGGGAGGTTACGACCCCAAGATCGGGCTTGGAGTCATCACAACTGTATGACCAGTGCTTTTATTTTTTATTTTTTGGAGGGTGGGGAGAGGACAAGGTCTCCTACGTAGCCCTGGCTGGCTTGGAAGTCACTATGTACACCAGGCTGGCTTGGAACAGAGATCTGCCCTGCCTCTGCCTCCTGAGTTTTACTAGTATTAAAGCATGTGCCATCACATCCACTCCAATAAGTTTTTAATATGTTTTCGCCTTAAAAATTATTAGGTGAGGCACAACTAGTGGGAGAGTGGTTGCACAAGGTCTTAGGTTCAATTTCTGACATGGAAAAACTATAAAAGAAACAAAGTATACCTGGGGTGGTAGGAAAGCTTATAGCCACTTACTCAGGAGAATGCAGTGAGGCAGGGGGATCATAACAGGGTTCAAGGGCAGCCTGGATGACTTGGCAAAACTTGTCTCAAAATTCAAAGCTAAAAGGAAAAAACAAAAACAACCAAGAGTGTGGAGGGTATAGCTCAGTGCAGAGCATTTGCTTACCTAACATGGGAGGCCCTTGGTTTAATGCCTGCCACTAAAACAGAAATTGAAGTTGCTTTCCCAACCCCTTGTAACAGCACACAAGTCACTCTGATTATAGACAGTAGATGACTAAGCTGAGTGACAGGCAAAGCAGAAAAAGGAAGGCAACTGACCTCATCATTAAGCCAGTGATAGTTCTTTAAGGTCTGGATATCTCCTCGAGTAATTCGCAATTTGAAAGCACTGCTCAGGATCTCATCTGGGGGACCGTGGCCCAGGGCATTGCTGATCTCCTTTTCCATGTCCTGAATCAGAAGGTCCAGAGGAGGTTACTTTAGCACAGAACCAAGTCTCAGACTGAAAAAAAAAAAAGCCTTTCATCTCAGCAGCACCTAATGATCTTTGAGAAAAATCTCTTTTCAATATCTACAAAACTGCAGTGTAAAAACATTCAAATTTACAGCTATAAAACAGTCTTAATAAGTTGGACAGTGCTGGTAAATGCCTTTAATCCCAGCACTTGGAGGCAGAGTAAGGCAGATCTGAGTTCAAGGCCAGTATGGTCTACAGATGAGTTCCAGGACGGCCAGGTTACACTGTCTTAGAAAACCAAAACCAAACCAAACCATACCAAACCAATCTTAATAACGGCTATCTCCTTGAATTATTATTTTTTTTAAAGATTTATTTATTATATATACAGTGTTCTGTCTGCATATGTGCCTGCAGGCCAGAAGAGGGCACCAGATCCTATTATAGATGGTTGTAAACCACCATGTGGTTGCTGGGAATTGAACTCTGGAAGAGCAGTCAGTGCTCCTAATCTCTGAGCCATTTCTCCAGCCCCTCCTTGAATTATTTTAATGAATTCTACACTTAAATGTATATTTAGCTTATAAACCCAATCAAAATTATTTCCATCATTGTTTTTCTCCTCTGCACACACTTTTGTTATTTTAGGGCTTGATCTCTCTACCCCTGTCATGGTCAGTTTTAATGTCATCTTGACAGGACCTAGACTGACATGAGAAAAGTATCCCAGCTAGGGATTATCTACATTTGGTTGCCCTGTGGGTGCATCATGGAGTTTGTCTTAACGGAGCCAACTGATGTGGGGGACCCAGCAGAGGACAAACAGAGCTGAGTACAGCAAGTTGTGACCATGCATCTATTCATTTCTTTGCTCTTACCTGTGCATGGGGTATGCCTAGCTGGGACATATGAGCTCACACCCGGAAATGTGAACGAAAGTAAACTCTTTCCTAAGATACTCTGCGTCGGGCTGTTACCATGGTGGCAAAGATGAAACTACAGAACTTCATGTGCAGTGCACTGTACGTATTAGAGAGATCTATGGTCAGTAAGACCCTCCACATACACCACAATAAAGGGGGAAAAAGATTCAGTATGAGGAATCCCCTTTAAAAATTTTTCTTTAACTACTTTGTTTTCTACTAAACACTATTACTTAAATAAACTTTTTAATATTTATTTAATATTAACTATAATAATCAATAAAAAAGGATGTTTTAAAAAACCATAATTTAAAAACTATTTAATATATTTATTTTTAATACCATATTTTAAAACTGAGAACATTTGAAGGGTAGAAAAACAACCAAGGGGCTGGAGAGGTGGCTCAGAGGTTAAGAGCACTGACTGTTCTTCCAAAGGTCCTGGGTTCAATATCCAGCAACCACATGGTGGCTCACAACCATCTATAATGAGATCTGGTGCCCTCTTCTGGCCTGCAGGCATATATGCAGACAGAACACTGTACACATAATAAGTAAATAAATCTTTAAGAAAAAAAAGAAAGACCACATCTTTGAATGCCATATTCTGCAGATCTCTTGGGGTTTTTGAAGATGCCCTATCTATCTCTTGTATTTAGATAAGCAAATGTTGCTTGTCTCTTAACAACTTGATACTTGATTACTGAGTAGCTTAGAGAATATCTGTGATAGACTGTCATAGTAGCTAACAAGGTGACATGCATGCATGACTAGGAGTTTGTTTTTCTTTTTTTTTTTTTTGGTTTTTCGAGACAGGGTTTCTCTGAATATCTCTGGCTGTCCTGGACTCGCTTTGTAGACCAGGCTGGCCTCGAACTCACAAAGATCTGCCTGCCTCTGCCTCCCAAGTGCTGGGATTAAAGGCGTGCGCCACCACCGCCCGGCTGAGTTTGTTTTTCTTAACAATCCTAAACAGTTTAAGACGGCTGGTATCAAGAGGCCAGAGCTTCACATTTCATTTTTAAGTATCTCTAGGTACCATAAAGAAAAACATCCGCCGGGCGTAGTGGCGCACACCTTTAATCCCAGCACTTGGGAGGCAGAGGCAGGCGGATCTCTGTGAGTTCGAGGCCAGCCTGGTCTACAAAGTGAGTCCAGGACAGCCAGGGCTACACAGAGAAACCCTGTCTCGAAAAACCAAAAAAAAAAAAAAAGAAAAAAGAAAAAAGAAAAACAACCAATTACAGGCAGATGTGATGGCATATGCTCATAATGACAGCATTTGGAAGGCTCATGGCAAGAGGACTGCCAGACCAACCTGGGCTCAGGAAAACCAAAACCAACACCAACAACCCCCAAAACCAGCTGTACTTGATCCACCACACTACCTTTAAACAGACCACAAATGATCAATATAGCCAACATAAGAAGACCTGGAGTCCAGTTTTTATTTTCTGTATTTTTAGTGTCAAATATTTATTCCTTATCTGGAGAAACTCCTGAAAACAAAGCATGCATTGAAGTTTACAAAAACTGACTGGTCTAAAGTTGTCATGTGAACTCAGATCCACACAAGGAGCTATACTATACCTCTGTAAGGTCAGAGAGATCTTCCGCTCTTCTGTCCCTTTCTTTGCTTGGGAAGTTCTTGTCCTTTGTCTCAGGCACTGACAGTTTTCTCCTGAGTAAGCCATTGCTTCCACTTCCCAGGCGAAGCCGGGCAGACACTTCTTCTGAGAGATCAGGCTCCAACTGGTGTCCTCTTGTCTGACCAAAAAAGTTTCAACACTGACACACTTGATCTTGCATGTATAACACACGTTACATAGAAACTCTAAAATGCTGTCCAATTGTGAAGATATAAAGCTCTGTTCTAGCTTTAACTCTGTCATGGATCTTTGTTTTGGGAGGTGAATAAAAGCATGAAAATACACCTGACAGTGACACTGTAAGAATGAAAATACACCTGACAGTGACACTGTAAGAATGAAAATACACCTGACAGTGACACTGTAAGAATGAAAATACACCTGACAGTGACACTATAAGACTCAATGTGAAGCTGCACAGCCTCTGTTCCAAGTGACTCTCTGCTGCACAGCTCATTGACATGCACAGACTCTGGGTCTGGTCAGTTTTGGTGTGTGATATTTTTTATAATAAGGTTTAAAAAATTAAGAAAAAATGTAAAACTCTGGCATTAACTTCAGAGAGAATGAATATAAGAATTAGCAACTCTCCTGGTGGGAAAACAGACTCAGTCTGACTGTCTGCCCTGGCAAGGGTGAGCATAAAGCTTCAAAGTTAAACAAAGGCCCACCAGGCATATCAGACACAAACTGAAACCATCAGCGTACCTCCAGAAGTAGGAAGGAAAGCATTTTCAGTTCCCACCCCATTGTAAAATGTAGTTAAAACATGTTTTTAAAGTTTAGAAAGGCCCAAGGTAAGGTTTGCAGAGCATCATACAGAGGAATCTACGTACGCCCTTCTTCAAAGCCATCCTGTATTTATTTATCCCTTTTCTGTGTTGAGGCTGGAATCTAAGACCTGAAATGTGATAGACAACACTCTACCACTGAACTGCAGGCTAGCCCTCTATTTCATTTTTATATTATAAAACATAATATACTGTAGAAAATGCACTAAAGAGGAAGGTTATCACCAAAGGCCACTAATTAAGTCATGTATACATAATGAAAACCTTACAAATCCCAAGGACCGGGTATTAGGAATGTAGCTAGTGGTAGAGCACTTGCCCTGCATACACATAGCTGACACCTTACAAAAAAGTTAGGAAATTTATTTAGAAATACAACTTGGAAGTAGAGCTACAGGAATCTCAGGATACCAGCAAGCATTCTTCATTCTTGCTGCCAGGTATTCCCCATGCGCTCATTCTTCACTCTATAGAAAGACTGGCTCTTACTTCATTGTCTAAAGTCTGTCCTCCCTGAGTACTAAGATTATGAGCAGTCTTTGTTTTGACTGAATGTATGTTACATAATAATTACACACAAAAGCGTCAATCTGGTATCAGAATTAATTAGGAGGCAGAGGCAGGTGGATCTCTACAAATTTGAAGCCAATCTAGTCTATATACCAAGCTCCAGACCAGCCTAGGCTACACAGTGAGATCCTAGAAACACAGAGAGAGAAAAACAGAGAGAGATTTCTGCCAGATAGTAAATGTTTAGTAAAACACTATGTTATTAAAAACCTGCACATGTCTACAGAGAACACTGAAACGCTGATTCTAATACATCTTTAATCCCAGCACTCAGGAGGAAGAAGCAGGTGGATCTCCCTAAGTCCAGGGCCAGCCTGGTCAACAGTCAGGGATACACAAAAAAACCCTATCTTGAAAAAAAAAAAAAAAGAAAGAAAGAAAAAAGAAAAAGGCAGAACAAATACACACTATCTTCCTTGTTTCCATGGGCATCCAAATGTCAAGTCCAATGACAAAGCAAATATGAAATTTACCATGGGCTTCTACTTACACCTTCTTTTTCAAATCGGAGTCCCGCCACCTTGTCTGTATCAGCTTTTCCCTTTAAATACCTGAGGAGGAAACCATTACAGATTTACAGAGTTCTGTTGTTTAACATGGTACATAGTTAGATTAAACTGGGGACAGTGGTGTACATCTGTAATCCCAGAACCCAGGGAAGTGGAGGCAGGAAGGCCGATCAGTCAGTCACTCAAGGCTACACAGTAAGTCTGCAGCTAACCTGGTTAAATGAGACCATTGCCTCAACTTTGTTTTTTAATTTTAAAAATTAGAATTTATTAATCTCTAAACAGATTGACTTGAGAGAGCTGGAACTGCCCTGTTTCTGTTTCCTGTCCTGCCATAAATAAACTGTGCCATTCTGATGATTTCCGCAGCATGATGGACTGACCTTTCTAAAACTGTGAGCTAATTTAAATAAACCTTTCCTCCCTTAAGTTGTTTGTGTCAGGCATTTGAACATCGATTGAGGAAACTAACATGAGACTTATGCCAGGGAAGTGGGGTACTGCCCCGACTAAAGCCCTGCACCACCTACAGTATGGACCTAGTCCGAGGAAGCATATGGAAAATGAAGATCTGGGTTAGCGAGAGATGCTCTAGTAAGCTGTAGGCAGAGCTTAATGGGAGATCCTGACAGGTGCTGGGAAGACCAGAATGCCAAGAGAAATGCAGACACTAGGCTGTACTCATTAGGTTCAGACAGGGCAATGACACTACCGGGTGAACAATGGCTCTACTTTGTATCCTGAAACCTTACATGAGGGCAATTTCAAAGAAGATGGGGTGCAGGAAGAGGTGGTATATGTCTATACTCTCATATATGATGGGCAGAGGCCGAAAGATCATGAGTTTGAGGTCAGTCTTACTTATACAGTAGCACTCTGTCTCAAGAGACTGGAAAGGGGCTGAGGCAGTGGATAAGCTGGTGAAGCACTGTGTTTGATCCCAGCATCCATGTAAAGGCTGCCTGCAGCAGCACCTGCTTAGACCCAGCTCTAGGGAGGTGGAGACAGGACGCTGAGGCTTGTGGTCATCCAGTTTAACCAAATCAACTCCAGGTTCAGTAAGAGAGAGACTGGTCTCAAAGAAAAAAATGAGGAAGACATCTAATACCTCTGACCTAAACATATGCGCTCGCGCACGCATGCACACACAAATGCTCCCCCCCCCCGCCCATTCCCTTAAAAAAAAAAAGAGGTGGGGCAGCAGTAACAAACTAAAGTGACAAAGAAACTTTAAAGGCGGTGCAGTAGTCACTTTTTTACTTGGAAGTAAAATGCAGAACAAAGGATTTGAAAATGGCACACTGAAAGCAATGGACAAGGATGATGGGATTATTAAAAAAAGATTAGTACTGCTGAAGCTCACCCCAGCCACCCCTTCCCCAAAGAAAGTACCCTAGGATAGGAAACTGGCCACAGCTTTTAGAACACAAAACTAGGAACTCATTTCTGTATTACTGTTTTCAGAACTAGGTTTTTGTTTGTTTGTTTGTTGTTATTCTAATCTCGCACTTCTTTATCTGAGTGGGCAACATGTTCTGAGATACAGAAGTGTAAATCATGGGCAACCTCCGTAAGTTGGTTCTCTCTACCTTGTGAGTTCTGAGAATCAAGCTCAGGTCTTCAGACTTGGTGGCAAGTTCCTGAGCCATCTTGCCAGCCCTGTACACTCGTTTTAAAGACACCCAAGAACAAAGGTACCCTCCTTGCAGAAAGCTGCCTACAGGCCATCCACCCAAACCTCAGGGGCCATGGCAGCTGCCGTCCAAGGGTGCTCAGTTTTTGTCAAGGTAGTAAGAGACCTGGTATTGCCCATGTGGTATTGTTTTTGCAGACAAAATGTAGGAGCTATAGGGTCATGGAAGTGTTCACCTGCTTTCCAAGGGCCGGGAGACTAGTGAATATTTAATAGGGCCAGCTTCCGTGTGGGGAGGCTGGTAGGGTGACAGTAAAGCCTGAGTGTCATACAGACTCCGGTGTATTGGAGGAGAGCCATGTGTAATGCATAAACTCATGAGTGGCCATGTAGTCTCAAATGGCAAGGCCAAGGGGAAGGGCTGGCCAGGCTTACAGCCTGCCATCACATATCCTAAGACTTTAGACGTGGAACTACGGGAATCTAATGTTTTCTCTGCTGAGCTGTAGTCTTGTTTTGGTCTCACGGAATCCATTACTCAGTTTGGGGATGGGCCATGTATCAAGTGCCATAGTATCAATGGAAGAGCATCATTTGCATTTTTATGGGGCTGACAGTTAAACACTGCCTGAGGTTTCTGACAAGTCTTCCTGAAGAGCACTTGCAACTCTTGCAAAGTTCCCCGCATCCACATGGTGGCTCACAACCTTCTGCAGCTCTAGTTCTAGGGGATGTGGAGCCCTCTCTGGCTTCTACGGACACTACACACACAAGTGCTGCACTTACATACATGTAGGCAAATACAGCACATAAAATTAATAAATCTTGGGCAGGCCTGGTAGCACACTCCTTTAATCCCAGCACTCGGGAGGCAGAGGCAGGTGGATCTCTGTGAGTTCAAGGCCAGCCTGGTCTACAGAGTGAGTTCTAGGACAGCCTACACAGAGAAACCCTGTCTCAAAAAAAAAAAAAAAAAATCAGCAAATCTTTAAAAGCCACTATGTCATCTCTCCAGTCCCTCTGAGGAATTTTTGAACTTGGCCTTCTGAATATTGGAACTGTTAAGACTATGGAGAGGGCTGGAGAGATGGCTCAGCAGTTAAGAGCACTGGCTGCTCTTTCAGAGGTCATGAGTTCAATTCTCAGCAACCACATGGTGGCTCACAACCATCCACAATGTGATCTGGTGCCCTCTTCTGGCCTGCAGATATACCTGCAGACAGAACACTGTATACATAATAAATAAATCTTTAAAAAAAAAAGACTATGGAGAATCTTAGAGGTGGACTGAATGCATGTTAGATTATCAATCACAAACACAAACTTTTTTAGGTGGGGTAGGGTATGGGGGACAGTGGTAAAATGTTACTCCTTAAGTGATGGGTTAGGGGCTGGAGAGATGGCTCAGAGGTTAAGAACACTGGCTGTTCTTCCAAAGATCCTGAGTTCAATTCCCAGCAACCACATGGTGGCTCACAACCATCTACATTGAGATCTGGTGCCCTCTTGTGGAGTGAATGTGTACATGCCGGCAGAACACTGTATACACAATAAATAAATAATCTTTAAAAAAAAAAAAAAAAAAGTGATGGGTTAGTTTTGAGTTTTAACCTGAATGAATTAAGCAGCATCTAAGGCACTGGATGAGGAACACCCCTGGTGTATCGCTGTTGCAGGCATTTCCAGAGAGGCTTTAACAGAAGAATCTCACTGAGTGTGGCCAGCACCACCCCATGGGTTGTGGTTCCAGGCAGAATAAAGGGGAGGAGAAATGAGTACTAGATGCATTTCTCTCTGCCTCCAAATGCACACACACGCACACACACAAGGAACCCGTTATGTGCTTGCCACTGTGAACTCCATGACACCCTCACCAGCATGAACTCTAACATCACAAGCTCAATAAACCTCTTCCTGTAACTTTCCCATCAGGCACTGGGTTACCAGTTAGGAAAGTGACCAATCCAGAAAACTGGTATCAGAAGCACCTAGTGGTTCTTGGGCCTTTGGAACCGGCTTGTGAGAAGAATGTGAAAGAATGTGAACTGTGGGTAGAAATCCCCTGCAGGCATACCCACAAGCCAACCTGACATAGATAATTCCTCATTAAGACTCTTTTCCCGGGTGACTCTAGGTAGTGCTAAGTTGATAGTTAGAACTAACCAGCCCAGGCTCTAGCCTTATTCTTATTTGGAATAAGAATACCTGAACTAGAATGTTGC
>CAJQZJ010032426.1:1095511-1109707 GCA_907164525.1 Lophiomys imhausi
GCTGCAGTACACAACGAGGATGCATTACACAACGAGGTAGCAGAATTAGGGAGTGCTGGCGGTGCTAGTTATGCAGGCACACAAAGCACAAGGTTGGAGCTGTAGAGACTTGGGCCAATGTTCCAGTCAGCAGTAGAGCCAGGCAATGAATGCCAAGGTTACTTCCTTGCAAGGAGGCCCTGAGAGACCACTGCGCAAAGCTATAAAGGCAAAGCCTACGCTGTAATGGAAACATCAGTTGGTGGGAGACTCCAGGACTGTGTGCTGTCTGTGCGTGAAAATGCAGGCACAGAGTGGAGGAAGAGACAGGACCCAGGCACCGTAGGCATAACTGGAGGGGCAGGGCTACTCTTGGAGACCAGATAATACAGCCAAGCGCCCCAGAAGCCCAACACGTGGCCACAGGACTTGATGTCTGCTCCACTGGTTTGTCTTGTGTTAGCCCCATCATGTGGCCACAGGACTTGATGTCTGCTCCACTGGTTTGTCTTGTGTTAGCCCCATCTTTCCTTGGAATGCCTACAATCCTCCCTTTCAGAGCAGGAATCTTTACTCTGTAGTTGTAACTGATAATACATAACTTTTCTGTTTGACTTTATAGAGGCTCTCAGAAAAAACTCTGGCCTTGCTTGTGAAACTGCAAACTTGCGCACATTTGTGTGAAGGTCAAAGGATAAGCATGGCTGTCACTTCTCATGAGATGTTCACTTTGATTTTTGAAATAGGATCTTTCTTATTGGCCTGGCATTTGCCAAGTAGTCTAGCTCTAGCTGGCCATGGAGCCCCTGGGAGCCACCTGTCTCTACCTCCCCAGCCCTGATGTACCACTGTGCCTGATTCAGGTTACCAACTGAGGTCATCTCCCCGTCTTGGGGAATTCTGAAGTCGGACTAAATACATCTTGAGTTATAAGATGCCATTAGATTATGGGAACCAGAATTAGAATACTATGGTTTAAAGTGATATGTTTGGGTGTCATGTTGACAAGTGGTGAACTTGGGATGGTTCATCATGACCGGATTTAGAACCACCTAATAGACTGGCTCCGGCTCTAAGGACTGGTCATGAGGGGATTAACTGAGGGGAGAGGCCCAGTGAATGCCTTCCATAAACAGTAGGTAGAAGCTGGGAGGGTGGAGGCTGGTTACAAGCCAGCATTCCCTCTCTGTGTCCTGATCTGCCTGAACGCTGCCTGCTTACCCTATCACAATGGGCTAAACCCTCTGAAACGGGAGTCAAAATAAATCCTTCCTCCATTAGCCTTTCCTGTAGGAACTCTGCTCACAGCAACAGACAGGAATATCTACTTAATTTATCTGAGATGGTAACTCCAATACACCTTTTTAAAAAGTTGTAAACTTCAACAAATTTTTAAAACTTTCCTGTACGATTTGTTTGGATATTAATATAACTGTTTCTTTCTACTCTTCTGAAGTATGTAAGACTCACAGCATGTGAATGACATTCACTAACTAAATGTAAATTATGCATAATTTTTACCCCATTGTGAGTTCTCTGAAGACGAAGCTTATGCCTTCCTGAAACTTATTCTGGCACATAATTTATAAATAATAAACACTTAAGTTTCCTTAAGATGGCTTTGAGTTTATACAGTCCCTAAACCAAAGATCAACAAATGTTTCTGAAAAGGACCCAAGAATAAATACTTCGGGTTTTGTAGCTTCATTCACAACTTCTTTATCTCTGTGGCTTACTTAACAAAAACAGATGGAGAAGATTTGGACCCCAGGCAAGTCTACTATAAAGTAACAATCATCCAAAATCTTAAGGAAAGCAGAACTACCTTCCCTGTTCCTATGTTCGAGACAGAGGCCACTTGGAGATGTCACCAAACCCACACTCCTAAGAAGCACCCACTTCCTCTAGCAACGATGACTGAGAGACAAGGGCAGCTTGGAAGTGTCTGACTTAAGAACTATTTATCTACTCCTGTGTGCAGCTACCAGACCGAGGATATTGATGGTGCCTCATGGTTATTCATAAATGTAACTTGTAAAGTGAGAAAACTTAGTCTAAATGAAATCTTAGAATTAAATGAGCCATGTACCTCTTTTCACTTCTCATTGAACAGAGAGGTCCCCTTGTTTCAACAACTCTATCTGTGGGGATGGAAAGAAAAGATCCTTTACTAACCAATCACAGGTTGGAATTTTAACTGACAGATTCAAAGTATATGGACATTTGTTTGCACTGACACTAATATGAACTCCAAAGCCCCCTCACACACAAGCACCTAAAATACATGTAACTTTCTCTTTCTTTAATATAATCTTGAGCACAAACTGATACCATTCACTTGATAAGCTAGTCACTAATTAAACAGTTACTGGAGAAATACAAGGAAGTTAATATAAAGTAAATTCATTTTAGTCTCAAATAATATACTACTATACAGGTATTTCACAAATCAACTTAATTTTTTTTTTTAATTTTTTTGAGACAGGGTTTCTCTGTGTAGCCCTGGCTGTCCTGGACTCACTTTGTAGACCAGGCTGGCCTCGAACTCACAGAGATCCACCTGCCTCTACCTCCTGAGTGCTGGGGTTAAAGGTGTGTGCCACCATGCCCGGCATCAATTTAATCTTAAAGCAATTTTCTTTTTAAAAATAAAACTTCAGGTACTAGGTAAGTGCTAGCCAATGCCTCGAAATTTATTGCCTGGTAGACCTAATTTCAGTAGCAAGTAAGGTCAGTATCTTAAGACAGAGCTAAATCTGGAACTCACACTGTTTTGGAACAAAATGGGTTGTTCTGACTCCATGATTCTGCTCTTCTACCCAGCCTTTGGTCTTTGGTGTGTCCATCTGACTTCTCAGAGAACTTAGAAGGAAAAAAGTGAGGAAGATCAGATCAGGTACAAAAGGAAAGACCTTAAGAGTGAAGAAAGTATTAACATTCCAACTCCTAACACCAGAAGAACAATAAAAACCTACAATATGTAATAATCAAATTTAAAAACCTCAAATAATAGTCTGTTTTTTCTGCATTGAATAAGCTAGACAATCCTGTATCTCAACTTGATAGTTCCATATTTTATGGGAATCTGTGTATTTGCAATCACTTGTTAGAATTACCGGATAAACTGAAATTCTGAACTTAAACATTCCTGCCCATTCCTCCACATAAATGTAAGACTAGACATCACTTCACTTCTACTCTCATCTATCTGTTCAAATCACTAGTCTTTAACTAACGAGCTATGTCATAAGCAGAGTTCTTACGACTAGTGGACTTGAATCCTGTTTCTAAGTAGAGGATACTAAAATACAATCACCAGATGCCTCAGAGATTGTGTGAGTGCATGTGTATGTGTTTGTATGTGTGCACGTGTGTGCGCGCGCGCGCGCGTGTGTGTGTGTGTGTGTGTGTGTGTGTGTGTAAGAAGGAACAAAACGGAAATACAAAGAGACTGTGAGGCAGTAAAGAAAGGAAGGGAGGGGGACAGGAAGATGAGCATAAAAAAGGAGCTAGGACAAAGAGAGACAAACTGTGTTGAGAAATATTTGTGTTCAGGAGGCTGGGAAGTGATTCCCCTTTTCTACATGAGTAAGAGTTCATGTGAGTCGGACGTGGTATGAAATGACTATAACCCCAGCACGTGGGAGGCTGAGGCAGGAGAATTACAGATTCCAGGCAGCCTATGCTAGACAGTGAGATCCTGTTTTGAAACAAAACAACCACAAAAAACAACAGCAAAAACCAGCCAGGTGATGGTGAGGCACGCCTTTAATCCCAGCACTTGGGAGGAGGTAGAGGCAGGCCGATCTCTGTGAGTTCGAGGCCAGCCTGGTCAACAGAGTGAGTTCCAGGACAGCCAAGGTTACACAGAGACCCTGTCTTGAAAAACAAAACAAACAAAACAAAAAAGAAAAAAAAAAAGAAAAAAAGAATTCATGTGGGCAAAGGACTCTAAAGCTAACAGAAAATTCCATTTCGTAAGCCACCACACTACAGTGTCAGGTAAACTACACAGCTAATTTTCCTCACATCAATACCTCTCTAAGAGCAAGAGAAATGACTGATACAATGCTAAGGCAAAATGCTAACTAAGCATTCTCTTCTCCACTCCTCTTACCTATGATGTGAACCTACGGGAGGGAGGGAGTTTCCAAGACCACCTTCTTTAAGTCGCTCCAATAACTTTCGGTACTTCTCTTTTTCATCCTTTTGGACACCCTGAATAAAAAAGTGCACTTGGTGAATAGCAGCACATGATGTCTAAACTCAGATCTAACCAGACACTGGCCGATGAGATGGAGCTCACAGATGCACTTTATCTGGGGCGCACTGCTCTTGAAGTTGCTTTAATTAAATACCAACTTTATAAAATTTTTAAAAATCCTAAACACTGATCTCTTTAGAAAAAAATGAGTCAACAACCTGGAGCTATCCCCTTTCCACCCTACTTCACTAATTTATCTGCTAGACCAGTGGTTCTCAGCCTGTGGGTGTTGACCCCTTTGGGAATAGAATGACCATTGGAAAACACAGATACTTATACTACAATTCATAACAGAAGCAAAATTACAGTTATGAAGTAGCAACAAAACAATTTTTATGGTTGGGGTCACCACAACATGACAAACTGTATTAAGGGGTCGCAGCGTTAGAAAGGTTGAGAACCACTGGGCTAGATCTTGGAGGCATTTGCATCTCTGACAGAACTATGTTGAACAAAACTGAGTTGACCAGAAAATTTCAACAGAAATAATCCACATGATAATCAGAATTTGCAGCTTCCTGACTGGAACTTGTCTCACCCATATCACCAGTGGCCTTGCAGCCACATTATATGCACTATTTCTGCCTTTGTCATATCGTCACCTGTCAGCATCAAACCCAGCTGGCCTTGCCTGGCCTTTCCTAAGCAGGAACTCTTCTGATTCTTCTCTTCTCTTCAGTTAGTCTCCACCGCTGACTACTCTTTCTTCTGCCTGCTGTAATGCCCTTCTTTCCTCTCATACTATATTCTTTCCCTGAATAGTCTTATCAGATCCCTTGAATTAAATTACATCAATATGCAGAATTCAGACATGTGTCTCTAACCCTGCCATCTTCTCAGAACCCCCATCACCTAATATCCGAGTCCCCAGGAGAGGTCTTGTGTGTGGCACAGGCACTTCAAACAATTTCCAAAACTGAAGTCTGCATTTTTCCCTTAAACACACAGGGTATCTTGGTCAGTGACATATATATATATACATATCCAGAGCTGAAATCTGGGCCTCCAGCTCTCCCTGTATGGTCTGTATTATTATTTTCAATTAACAAACATGTGCTTGCTAAGACTGACCACCCACTGTTTCTAGAATCTATCTGTTAAGTCCCATTGCAGTTCTTAACATTCAAGTCTCTCTTAAGACCCCAGAGGGTCTCTGGCCCATTATTCCCTTGACCTATCTGCTGAATTATAAGTTATTTATGTAAAACTCCTGAATGCAAGGGCCAAAAATATTTAGGAGTCGCATCCTAAATTACTAAAAACTAGTGCAGTATCTAGAAGAACAAATATTTCTTTGATGAAACAAATTGCTCACAAAACCATCTGCCAGGGCTGGAGAGATGGCTCAGCGGTTAAGAGCACTGCCTAGTGCTCTTCCAAAGGTCCTGAGTTCAATTCCCAGCAACCACATGGTGGCTCACAACCATCCACAATGTGATCTGGTGCCCTCTTCTGGAATGCAGGTGTACATGCAGATAGAGCACACATATGCATAAAATAAATAAAATAAATCTTAAAAAAAAAAAACAAAACAAAACAAAACCATCCGCCAAATTAAAATAGCTGATGGTACTGGAGATTGTAAGAGACAGAAATAACCCTTAACGTTCTGATAATGAATGAAGACCTGCCTCCTCATCACACTAAGTGTTCTGAAAGGGAAAGGCGGAGTAGCACACCACTACCACCTTTACTTAATCCTGACTATTAAAGTTTATAAACAAGTCAGGCAGGGTGTGATGGTGCATATACTTAACTCCAGCACTTGGGAGGAGAAGCAGGCAAATTTCTGTGAGTTTGAGGCCAGTCTGGTCTACATACTGAGTTCTAGGAAGGGCAAGGCTACACAGAGAAACCCTGTCTTCAAAAAGATTAAACAGTAATCTCTTCCTAGGATTCCTCCCTTCTCTTTAAGGGGCCCTGACATGTGAAGCTGACTCAGTTGTGCATGTATCAGAGCAGGTTGGGGAGGCCAGGGAGGGAGGGGATGCTGGGACACTTACAGTCACTGGACCCCTTTAATACCTTTTGAATTTTTGTCACAGCACGCAAATTTTTACTCAAAAGTCATTAAAAACACTTACTTTAAGAAATCAGGCTCGCCGGGCGGTGGTGGCGCACGCCTTTAATCCCAGCACTTGGGAGGCAGAGGCAGGCGGATCTTTGTGAGTTCGAGGCCAGCCTGGTCTACAAAGTGAGTCCAGGACAGCCAAGGATACACAGAGAAACCCTGTCTCGAAAAACCCAAAAAAAAAAAAAAAAAAAAAAGAAATCAGGCTCAAAGGGCTTACCTCCTCCACAGTGCAATGAGGGCGCCTCACTCCCTTGCCACCCTCTTCAGAAATCATCTCTGTGATACCTTGCTCCTGAGGTCTCCATGTTAAGGAACTCTCTAGATTACTTTTGCTATGGCGACGGCCACTTGGTCTTCTATTATAGCCTTCTGATTTCAACGTAAAACTGGAGGAAAAATAGACCACATCACTGAATTGGGACTCAAGCTCCTAAGTCATCCAACTATTCTGTTATTCCAGTTTAAGACTCCTAGTTTCTAAACAATTATCATTTGCAAAGTTAGATACCCCAGCATTCCACTATGGAATGTCTGTTCTGGCCACTACAGCTGTCACAGGAAAGCCCTCCTCCTCCTCCTCCTCCTCCTCCTCCTCATAGCCAGGTTTCCAACCCTAGCCCCAGATTTAAATCCCCAGTTACACATACCTCTCTCCCAAATAGTATACTTTCCCTTTCCTCACTGGGTACCACTGAAACATCAGCTAGCAAACTCTATGCTGGGACAGCGCAGTGTGCCTGTAGTCCCAGCTACCCAGATTTCACACTGCATTTGCTGTCATGTGCCTTTGGCGTGCTTTCACCTGATAGTTCACTCATTAACTTAAAACCACAGTACAGGCCCGTGGTTCCGCAGCATGCACTTGAGTTTCAGAACCAGCAGGGTTTCTGTAGGTAAGTTTAGATCTCAGTCTCTGTAAGAACACTACACTGGGTGACGATGTCCACCTCAGTGCAATACAGTTGGAGGCTATGACGTCATTTTGTGCCATCACTGATGACCATCTTTTTATTAAGGTAGTATCAAGTAGGTTTCTCTGTAACAAGTCACTTTCCTTCACTTTATAATTAATAAGGGGTAGGGGAGAGATATTGTATATTAACATAAGGATTCTACGCCTTATCAAACCCCCACTTTAGCTCAACCAAGCTTCATCCATACAATTATTACTGTGTCAGTCACAAAATGGTAATCTTTCTCATACCTTCTCCACTCACACTCAGCACTTTTCCTATAAAGATCTTCCTTTCCACAGTACACACCCATCCATTGGTATTTGTGTTCCCAGCTTTATTCATTTTGATGTTTAAATTGACCCCTATTCAGCCACAATATACCTATCAAGTTTTTTTTCCCAAGCTAGGCAAGCATCTCATCAGTTTTTTGGACCCTCCTTTATGTTCTGATACAAGACATTCTTGTGTCAATTGTATTTTTTCCTTCTAGCTCTACAATTTATCTTTCACCCAAATTTACAGCCACCCAGTTTTTAGTTAGTCTGCCTCTCCTCCCCTCCCCACTAGCCTCACTTTTTGAGACAGGGCCTCCCTATGTCACCCTGGCTGGGCTGAAACTGGCTATGCAGACCAGGCTGTCCTCAAACTTGAGGTGGACTGTCTCTGCCTCCCAAGTACTGGAATTAAAGGTGTGTATTACCACAGCTGGCTCTCATTTTAAAATGTTTTAAATATTTATTTTATTTTATGTACAAGTGTTTTGTCTGTGTGTACATTTGCACATCATGTGCATGCAGTACCCATGGAAGCCAGAAGAGGGGATCAGAGCCCTAGAACTTGAGTTACAGACTGTTGAAAGCTACAATCTCAGTGCTGAGAACTGAACATGGCCGGGTCCTCTACAAGAGCAGCAAGTGCTCTCAACCCCTGAATCAACTCTTCAGTCACCCAGTTTTCAGTTTTAATTATAAGTAGTTAGTCAAGGATCTCCAGATTTGTGTTTGTATGTGTTCACATTTGCATGTATGTATTTGGGCATGTGAAAGGAAGAGGCCAACATTGGGTAACTACTTTGGCCTCTCTCCACCTGACTTTTTGAGGCAGGGTCTCACTGAACCTGGGAGCTCATCAACTCAGCTAGACTGGTTGGCCAATGAGCTCAGGCATTCTCCCACCACCAGCACTTGGGTTACAGATGTGGGACAGCTGTTATGTAAGTGTTAGGAACCCAAATTTAATATGTACACCAAGCACTTCATTGATTCAACTATCTCTCCAGGCCGAGGATTTCTCATTATCTAATTTGAAAGATAAGACTAAAATAAACCAAGGAGTGGGCAGGCTCAAGGAAAGCCCTAGGGTCCAGGGGAACAGAAAAAGCAGGGTCAAAGAATTTTTAAAATAATAAGCAGCTTTTGAAAAAAAGAACAGGCATTGTACATTTATAATTGGAACAAGGTACTTAGAGAAAAAATTCTGCAGAGAGGACTCTTACAACTTAAAAACCATGAGAGAACTTAAAAAAAAAAAAAAGACCAGGAGGCTAAAACAGAAAAATTGACAGCTCAAAACCAACTTGGATTACATAGTGAGTTGGTTTTGTACAACATACTTTGGACATAATAAATTCCTGAGTTACATAATAAATTCCAGGCTGGTGTGTAGTGTGTGGTTGAGACCCTATCTAAACAAAACAAAACAAGCCAGAAAACTCCACAAACAATAACAACAAAAATCAATAAAACATGGCTTGGGGGGGGGGGGTTTTTTTTTTTGTTTTTTGAGGCAGGGTCTTTTTAGTAGTCCTGGTTGTCTTGGAACTCACTATGTAGATCAGGCTGACCTTGACCTCAGAGATCTGCCTGCCTTGCTTCTCGGGGCTGGGATTAAAGATCACCACCACACCTGACAAACATGATTTTAAAGGAGTAAGGCAAAAGAAGAGACTATGAAGTTAGAGACCCAAGCACTAGGAATTCTAGAAAGCGACAACAAGCAAAGAGGACGACTGACAAGATGCTCAGGGGGATAGGTGCTTGTTGCCACACATGAGGGCCTCAATTTGACCCCTGGAGTCCACATGATGCAGAGAGAACCAACTCTCACGAACTGAACTGTCCTTGAACTTACACACACACACTAAATGTGTAAAAAACTTTAAAAGCAAAGAAAATTCTTGAAAAAAATATTTTATAGGCCTGATGTGTATGTTCAGTGTATGAAATTTATCAAACTATATTTAAGATTTCTGTATTCATTGTTTTCAAGGAGGCTGGAGAGATAGCTCAAAGGATAAGAGTACTTGCTATTCTTGCAGAAGACTAGGGTTCAGTTCCTAGCACTTACAAGGTGTCTAATAACGATCTATAATTCCAGGGGTTCTAGTACCCTCTTTTGGCCTCCATGGGCAGAGCACTCATAGACATAAAGTAAACATAGATATTTTGTTTTCATTTTCACTTCATTCTAGGATGATTATTATTTCCCTTTTTGATTTTTTCCCTTAACCCAACTGCCATTCAGTAACGTGTTACTCAGTTTCCATGAGTCTGGGTATTTATTGCTGTTTCTATTGTTGATATCCAGTTTTATTCCTTTGTGGTCAGATAGGATGCAGGATATTATTTCTTTTTTCTTTTTTTTTTGGTTTTTCGAGACAGGGTTTCTCTGTTTAACAGCTCTGGCTGTCCTGGACTCGCTTTGTAGACCAGGCTGGCCTTGAACTCGCAAAGATCCGCCTGCCTCTGCCTCCCAAGTGCTGGGATTAAAGGCGTGCGCCACCACCGTCCAGTGCAGGATATTATTTCAATCTTCCTACATTTGTACTGAGACTTGTTTTGTATTCTAATATGTGGTTGATTTTGGAGAAAATTACAATAGCTGCTGGGAAGAAAGTGTTTTCCCTAACTGGACACATACCACCCAAATAAAATCCCCAGTACCAAGAATGGGTTCCTCTTTTTTTTTGAGTTGTTGGCTAATGAGATCCTGTACACAAACTCCTAAACAGTTACAGTTGCTAATGCTCTTGGTTACCCTCCAGAACTTGACAGTAATACCTTATTCCTGAAAAACACCACGTACTTGAGTCACAGAACATAGAGAAATCTAGTGACACTCAACTGAAAGTTTAAACCATATTGGCTAGCTTTCATCGTGCTAGAAGGTACGATGCAGACCACCAGAGAAAAAGTAATCAACTCACCTAGCAAGTTACAATAATGGCACAAAATATAAATCAGATTGGACTGAAGGCCTACTCCATGCGATGGAACCCATACTTAACCCTGTCAATAGAGCCAAGAGCCTATGACTAGACAGGTCGTTGGGCTGGGGGAGATCCACTACTATTACTCAGCTAAATGGACACAGCCATCAAAATGTCTCTTAATGACCCGAGTACAACCATAGACCACGCGCCCCTCAATCCCCATTAAACAAGCTTCTCGTAGTGATGGCTATTAACACAGAGACCCACATCAGGCCAGTGTGCAGAGAATAAGTGGCTTTGGAATGATCAGCCCTAAATGGGTTGTCTATATCACACCTCTCCCCTCAAGCTGCAGGGATCTATGCAAGAGAGAGGGTAGAAAGACTGTAAGAACCAGAGGCTGTACGTAACTTCATGAAAACAGTGTTTTCAATACACAACAGGCATGCACTTACTCACAATGAGACTGTAACAGACAGCATGTGCAAAAGCTATGTAAGCTAAAGCCAGATAAAATTCTAGCATGGCGGTGGGCACAAAGCCCCACCCTATCTGAGGAGCCACTGGTATTGACTGCTTCTAGGAAAGAGAAAGCCAGTTTTCTTCAATGGAGTGATGCCAGGTATATATCTATATATTCCACAGCAGGCCCCAGACTCAGGAGTAGGTAGCAATGCAAACTGGACTTGATGGGGGATGGAGAGGAGAGGTGAGGAGAGGAAGGGAGGGAGGGGGAGAAAGAGAGGGAGGGAGGGAGGAGAAGAGAGGGAGGGATGGAGGGAAGAAGAGGGAGGGAAGGGGAGAGGGAGGGAGGGGGAGAGAGAAAGAGGGAGGGAGAGAGAGAAAGAAGGAGAAGGAGGGAGGGAGGGGGAAAGAGAGGGAGGGAGGGAGAACGAGAGAGACAGAGACAGAGAGATGGGGAGGGAGAGAGAGGGGTAATGAAGTTGGGTGGGTAGGGAGGGGGGGAAGAGTTGGAGTAGGGAGATGAACATGATCAAAATACACTGTGTGAAATTCTCAAAAAATAAAAAGATTATTAAAAAAATAAAACAGGGGACTGTAGAGATGGCTCAGTGATTAAGAATACTGTCTGCTTTCCAGAAGACAAGAGGTGGAGTTAACACCCTCTTCTGGCCTCCTCAGGCATCAGCTTTGGAAGTGGTACACAGATATATATTTAGGAAAAATACTCATACACAAAGAATTATTCAAAATAAAAATCCTAAAATGTTTTTTAAAACCAAATCATACTATGGACATGTAATATAGCTGGAAAAGAAACAAACTAAAGTCTAACTGCTCATATGGTATTCAGCTATAACCCTCAGAGTGCCTATTTAATATTAAGTAAAAGAACAAAGTGAAAACACCTAGCAACAGTGAGTTTCACTTATAGAAAAGTAGAATTTAACACTTACCCAAAGGAAGGCAGGACTCTACGAGGCTGATCTCGGGTCACTGTTACTCTGATCTTTGGATAGTCACTTATTCCATTAGGAGATTTATTACCTTTAAGAACATATTTTGTAATGAAAGGGGAAAAAATACCACTGTGAATAGCCTGCATTAGGACACAAAATTTATTTGCATGATAGACCTAATATCTTATCTTTTAAAAAGGATAGTAAGTAATCTAGCTTACTATATCCAGTAATGTTTTGTAATGTTACAAAAACATTAAAGGAAAGCAATGGGATAGAGTTCTGTGGTATAGTATTGCCTAACATGTATGAGACCCCAAATTCAAATTTTACTACCATAAAACCACAATAGTAATCAAGGAGCTGATATGTAACAATATGTGTAAGTCAAATTCAATTTACATAAACTTTAAAAAGACTTCAGAATAAAAAAAAACTGCCACCATTTTTCAAGTCCTTTGGAATTAATTTCAATCATAAAGTATGGTTTAAAGTGATGTGTCTGGGTACTAAGTTGACATGGTGTAGCCTTGTGATGGCAAAGTCTGGGTACCTGTGAGGTTTCCATGGAAGACTACTAAATGAGACCACCTTGAATGTGGACTGCAGTCTTGGACTAAGTAAGAGGAGGAAAGGGAGAAAACCAATGGAGAACAATATTCTCCCTTCTCTTTGCTTCCCAGTTTGCAATGAAGTAAACAGCTCTCTCCTCTGCCACAAAGTTCCACTGCTATGATAAGAAAGCACATGATGCTACATGATAAGAAACCACAGCCCAAACCATCTAAAACCATGAACTAAAAGAACCTTTCTTCCCAATTGGTCCTTTCAGTTATTTTGGTCACAGCAATGTCGAGGAATGCATACATAGGAATACATGTTTACTCATCTTTGTACTACTTCTATGCTACGAGAGGTACCTTAATGGAAAAGTTTGAGGAGTAGAACTGTAAAGCATCATTTCTTAGCTTTTTCTACTTTTGACTTCTGGACTTCAACTTCTCTAACACTGACTTTCACTAGCTTCCTTCTTTTTCTCTCAAACTACAAGTCTACCTACAAGGCAGACACTAAAACTGTTTCTCAGAACTCTGGTTTCTTCTGAGCTTTCCCAACAATAAGATTTTATGACATACAGTTACAAATCTACTTCAGGGTCTAATGACAACAGGGAAGTCTATACAGCTGCAGGAATGAGGAACTTAAGGTTGCTCTACAAATATATGATGAATCCTGAGAGCAAGGAGAAGGTCTTCTGTCACTCCTGACCTTTTAGTCTCGGTGCCTCATATACAGGAAACTCTCAGAAAAATTTTTTAAATGCATTTTAAAATTATGTGTGTATGTATATATGTGTCTGTGTGTGAATATAGGTATCCATGGAATACAGAAGAGGGTATCACATGCCCTTGAAGCTGAAGTTATAGGTAGTTGGGATCTGCCTGATGTAGGTGCTGGGATCCAAATACAGGTCCCTGAGAGAACACTACCTACTCTTAACCACCTAGCCATCTCTCTAGCCCTTTGTTCCTTAATCAATAAGCCTTGTTCTGAAGTCACATTAAGAACAACACTAATATAAACAGAAAATAACAGTAGTCAACTCACACAAGAATTGTAAAGGAGAACTCCAGGTTGAATTATGGAAACCAAAGACATTTCTAGTCCCAGGAATTTAAGATAAAACATATACTTGTTTTTATGGACAGTAATGAGACTATGCCTTTATTCTCATCCTAATCCAAACTGGTGTTTTCCTTTCATATTCCTAAAACTTAGGGGACACAGCTACAAGGACAGGTACAGATGAGCAAGGGGTTTTGACCACCTCACCCAGTTTCAGCATGCTGTTGCAGGATCCAGAACCCGTCAGTTCACAAGATGAAGAGCTCGAAAATACCTAAAATAAAGCAGTCACTTCTGTAGCACTCAGACTTGCAATTTCAAAACATTTCTAATATAAAAGCTCACTCTATTCATGATTATTTTCAAGCTAGCACACATAAATAACATCATTAAAATAAAAAACTGACAAAACAATGTTAAAAGGATAACTGCATATTTCCCACAAATACTTAAATAAAAATGGCAAAATGCAAACTTCTTTTTCTTTTTGGTTTTTCGGGACAGGGTTCTTCTGTGTAGCCCTGGAACTCACTCTGTAGACCAGGCTGGCCTCGAACTCACAGAGATCCGCCTGCCTCTGCCTCCCAGGTGCTGGGATTAAAGGTGTGTACCACCACGCCTGGTCATTACAATGTGGCCATGTGGGGCTGGATTAAAGGTGTGCA
>CAJQZJ010032426.1:1109717-1128048 GCA_907164525.1 Lophiomys imhausi
ACAATGTGGCCATGTGGGGCTGGATTAAAGGTGTGCACCACCGCACCTGGTCATTACAATGTGGCCATGTGGGTGCTGGGATTTGATCCTGGGTCCTTTGGAAGAACAGCCAGAGTGATCTTAACCACTGAGCCATCTCTTCAGCCCTACAAATTTCTTTTTTTTTTTTTTTAAAGATTTTATTTATTTTATGCATGTGTGCTCTATCTGCATTTACACCTGCACTCCAGAAGAGGGCACCAGATCACATTGCGGATGGTTGTGAGCCACCATGTGGTTGCTGGGAATTGAACTCAGGACCTTTGGAAGAGCACTAGGCAGTGCTCTTAACCGCTGAGCCATCTCTCCAGCCCCCACAAATTTCTTTTTTCAAGACAGAGACTCACACTCACTTCACTCTGTCTTTTTGTTTTTAAGACAGTGTTTGAGTCTACAGCCTATGCTGGTCTGGAACTCACTATGTAGCCAGGCAAGTCTCAAATCCATAATGATTCTTCTGCCTCAACCCCATAAGGATTACTGGCATTAGGCACTACATTTGGCTTTTGTTTTTTTTTTTTTAAGCAAGGGTCTCATAGGTTGTCACAGATGGTCTGGAATTTCCAAGGTCATCTAACTCAACTCTCCTGCAACAGCCTTCTGAGCACAGAGTGTGCCACCAAGCTATGTGAGCTAATACTTTAAAAAAATTATTGCATTCATCTCCCTCAGTGTGTGTGTGTGTGTGTGTGTGTGTGTGTGTGTGTGTGTGTGTGTGCATGCATGTGCACACATATGGAGGTCCTAGGATGACTTGCAGGAATTAGTTCTTACTACAATGTGGGTTCAGGGGACTGAACTGAGTTCATCAGGCTCAGCAGCAAGTGTCTTTACTCACTAAGTCAGCTTGCTCCTCCCCTAATATTCCTTATAAATATTTTTAAATATTTAAAATTTTAACCTTTAATTTCTTTACCTTCATATCAAATGCATGATCATTTCTGGAAATAAGTCAGTCTGTATGTTAATTCCCCAAAAGACTATGAGAATTTTTAAATTTTAATTATTTTTATTTTACTAAAATTTAATTTTAAAAAACTAAGTACAAACATCTCAGTTTGTAGGGTTGGAGGTATAACTCAGTGGTAGATGTGTGCTTAAGATATACAAGACCTATGCCAAGCCCGCCTTTAATCCCAGCACTCGGGAGACAAAGGCAGGTGGATCTCTGTGAGTTTGAGGCCAGCCTCATCTACATAGTGAGTTCCAGGACAGCCATGGCTATGTAAAGAGACTGTGTCTCAAAAATAAACAAGCAAACAAACTAAAAAAAAGATATACAAGGTCCTCGGTTCCATCTCCACACCAAAAGGAAGGAAGGAAGGAGACCAGCATTCAAGGCCCAGTCCCACTGACCTCTCCTGAAGGGGCCACATTCCGTGTTCCATTACAAGCAGAAGACACCATGGGTTTTGTGGTCAGCTGGAATGGGAATCCAAATAAACTGGCAGCATTGTAGAGACTGGTTTTCACTTGGTGAATGAAGCAATCTAGAAAGTATCAATATAACTATAAATACAGAACCCTAAACTTTCAGAAAAAAAATTATTTTGTAAAGAATCTATTAGTTCTTGCCGGGCGTTGGTGGCGCACGCCTTTAATCCCAGCACTTGGGAGGCAGAGGTAGGCGGATCTCTGTGAGTTTGAGGCCAGCCTGGTCTACAAAGTGAGTCTAGGACAGCCAGAGCTGTTATACAGAGAAACCCTGTCTCGAAAAACCAAAAAAAAAAAAAAAAAAAAAAAAAAAGAATCTATTAGTTCTTAATAAAGTCTTACTTTCAAACACTGAAATAAAAGTGTATCTATAAAAAGGTCTTTGGGCCATCAAGATCTTAGCAAGTAACAGTGCTGGCTATGCAAGCCTGGCAACCTGTGTTTGAGTCCCAGAACCCATGCAAAGATGGAGAGAACCGCCTCCGCAGAGTCTCCTGGAACTTCCACAGGCATGTCATGGCACAACCGCACTCACATATGCGCATCACAAACATACCAATAAACTTTTTCCAAATGAATAAAAGGAATTCTAGCATATGATTTTTGTTTTAATCAACTATCTGAGTTGTTATAAAAACATTAAACTATTACTTTAGTAAACCCCAAACTGATTCACCAAGAAACGGCCTGAAGTGGCAGTTTTTGAGGAATAAGCTTTGTACAATACATAAAATGAGCCTTCACAGAGACAAGGGCATAAATGAGCACACATATTGCTAGGCATGGAAACCTAGAGAGAGCACTGCCATTTACTCACTAGTTTGCCCGTCTTCCCAGGCAGGTAACAATGGTTGCCTTAATCGACTATCTACAAAGCCCCTGATAAATCTTGACTGAGTGAAGTATAAAACACACAGCTCTTGAGCATCTGTGACCAAGAAAAGCTGTCCCAGCAGGGCATGTCAGCACACACCTTTAAGCACAGCACTCGGGAGGCAGAAGCAGTCAGATCTCTGAGTTCGAGGCCAGTCTGGTCTACAGAGTGAGTTCTAGGACACCCAGAGCTACACAGAGAAAGTCTGTCTCGAAAAACAAAAAAGGAAAGAAAGAAAAGAAAGAAAAAAGAAAGCTATACCTATCCCTCTACTGAACCAGATGCATTGGACAGAACAATTCAAGCTCACTTCTTCCTGGTATCAAAGATTACAAAACAGAGAAGTAAATAAATGGCGGGGGGAGGGGGTGTTCCAGTCCTCCTCCACTTCCTTCTTTTATAATACAACCTTCTCAGTTACTACACCTCTATGTTGCCTATAGTCTCCTTTGTATCCACTAAATAAAGATATTGTAAAGAACTAGTTTCTTTTTTCAAAGAAAAATAGCCTAAGACAGTGGCTTTAAGCAACAGAGTTCCAATACAGATAAAATATGAAATACATGTTCTCTAGAAAGGGGAATGGTTCAAATAAGTGAGGCAATGTGGTGTGGTGAAGCAGAATCCAACCTGGAAGTAATGTACTGGTTTGCTGAGTATGATGGTGCACACTTATAATTCTTATCCTGTCCTAATTAGGCTTACTATTACTGTGATGAAACACCATGCCAAAGGAACTTGGGGAGGAAAGGGTCACTGTTCTTCAAAGGAAGTCAGGACAGGAACTCAAACAGGGCAGGAACTTGGCGGAGGAGCTGATGCAGAGGCCATGGAGGAGTGCTGCTTACTTGCTTGCTCAGCCTGCTTTCTTATAGAATCCAGGACAGACAGCCCAGTGGAACCATACTGGGCTGTGTCCTCCCATATCAATCACTAAGAAAATGTCCTACAGGACCACTTGCAATCACATCTTATGGAGGCAGTCTCTCATTTGAGGCTCCTTCCTCTCCAAAGACTCTCTAGCTTGAGTCATGTTGACATAAACATAGCCAGGTGAATCCCAGGTTGGAGACCGCTTGGGCAACATAGTGAACTTAAGGACAGACAGTCTGTGCTACGTATGGAGACCCTGTCTCAGAAAAGAAGTATTAATGTTTGCAAATTAGTTGTTTTTCATTTTAGGAATTGAGGAACAGATTACTTCAGGTTACTCCTACAATAATGTTGAAGGATCATTTCTACTCTCTTGTGCTTTTTAAGTGAGCAGAAAAGAACACAAATGATTGGTGTTATTTCACAGACCCAAGAAGACAAGAGGTACTTCTTGATAACATAACAATACCCACTGAAGTATTGGAATGTTTTATTTTCCTACAAATTTAAAACAAAAACAAAAACAAAAAAACAGGGGGGATGTCCTAACATTGTGTTAAATTATCTCACATACTCTTTTTTAAAGGAAAGTAATTCTATCTCATCTTTAAAAGTTAAGACTAGCCAGGCAGTAGTGGTGCACACCTTTAATCCTAGCACTAGGGAGGCAGAGGAAGGCAGATCTCTGAGTTTGAATTTGAGGCCAGCCTGTTCTACAGAGTAAGTCCAGGACAGTCAGAGTTACACAGAGAAACCCTGTCTTAAAAAAAAAACAAAACAGAACAAAGCAGGGGGACGGGGCAGTACAAGACAACCTTGTATTCCAAATGCCCTGGCTTTCACCTACTTTCACCTATAAAGTCATGGTCTGCTATGATGAGGCCCTCCTTCCTTCCTTTCCCTTTGCTTCTTTTTCTCCCTAAAGCTACCTAGAGTTAGCCACTGTAAAAGCCAGAAGTCAAGTGTGCTTACCTAGAAATTTCATTTAAATTAATGAAAACTGAAAATTTAATTATTTACTGAGGTGTAATGGCTCACATCTGTACTCCAAGAACTTGGAAGTCTGAGAAAAAAGGGTAGCTCTCTCCACACATACACCCCCACAAATAAATTTTAAAAATTACAAACTAGCTGGGTATGGTGGTGCATGTCTTTAATCCTAGCACTCAGGAAGCAGAGGCAGGTGGATCTCTGTAAGTTCAAGTTCAGCCTGGTCTACAAAGCAAGTTGAGGACAGCCAGGGCTCTGTTAGCCAGAGAAATCCTGTCTCAAAAAAAACAAAAGTTTGGGCTGGAGAGATGGCTCAGCGGTTAAGAGCACTGGCTGTTCTTCCAGAGGTCATGAGTTCAATTCCCAGCAACCACATGGTGGCTCACAACCATCCATAATGAAATCTGGTGCCCTCTTCTGGCCTGCAGGTATACCTGCAGACAGAACACTGTATACATAATAAATAAATCTTAAAAAAAAAAAAAAAAAAGAGTTTAAGCAGGCCTTAAACTTGTGATCCACCTGCCTCAACATCCTCAGTAGCTAAGATAAATGTGCTAACCAGGCTGTGGGTACCTCCAGTTGTTTTGTTTCTGTCATGCTGCTTTATGTATTTTATACATTCAAGTAAAGGTAATATCTCTATCTCTACCTGCCTATCTATCTATCTATCTATCTATCTATCTATCTATCTATCTATATATTGGTTTTTTGAGGCAGGGTTTCTCTGTGTAGCCCTGGTTGTCCTAGACTCACTTTGCAGACCAGGCTGGCCTCGAACTCAGAGATCCACCTGCCTCTGCCTCCCGAGTGCTGGGATTAAAGGCTTGTGCCACCATGCCCGGCTATTTATATATATTTTTAAGTAGCTCACGTTTTCCTTAGGTAGTGAAAAAATGATTGTAGATAGTCCTAATATTCATTTTTTTTCAGTTCCAGTAATTGTGTAAGATCAACACACACTCAATAAGTATTTATTGGATTTAAATAAAATATCAACAAGTCCCACAGTTAACCGTCACATCTGGACTAGACCCAAACTCATAATCACTGTTGAAAGGGGGCATTCTATAGTATTCTACTGGGGCTTGCCCTCTAATCTACTTTTATTCTCATCTACCAGTCAGATGCAAGAAAGTAGGTTTGTGACAAATTAGAAAGTTTACTCAATGAGTCTGATTAGTCAGTTTGAACTGGTTCCCTCCTCAAAATTAAGAGAAATTAGCTTTTTATCACAGAAGGCTTAAGACTTTACACACACTCAACACACATCTCTGAAGACACGAACAGCCCCCTCTAGGCATAGGGAAGGGCAGAAAGGAGGCAGCTTCTCACTGTCTACACTCTTTACCTTTTGAATTTTGTTCCACGCACATATTTTTCCTACTAAAAGAAATGAACTGTTAAAATGCAGTACCTAATCTTGGTCTTTTAGCAGGGATTTCATCAGTGTCCACTGTAGCAGAAAACAGAGTGCTGCAAAGAAAGGAAAAAAAGTATGTGTGTACACATGAAATACATGTATTTCTATACATAAACTTACTCAGGGCTGCAGGTGTGACTCACTTGTACAGCATGTGTTTAACATGTACAAGATGCTGGGTTCAACACCTAGCACCAAAACAAAAACTTCATACTATACAACATTTCTTCTTCCATCTACTAGTCATAAAATGTGATGAAATGTATAAAAACAGAATGCTATTTCAAAATCTTAAGAAAGACCCAACACTCTCTACCACATGATGTATAATCTGGTCAAATTAAACCAACACATCATTTGTTTTTGGAACAATGACCCCAAAGACAGACTTTTTTTTTTTAAACTACAAGTGACAATATAAGCATCCTTAAGACATAAGGTATTAGTCGGGGGTTAGGGGAGAATATTTAACTGCCTCCCCCCACTCCTACACCAGTGCTGGGAAGTGATGGCAGGACAGGCATGATAAGTAAACACTCTACCACTAAGGCACATCCTAAAATGAGTTGTTTTATAAGATGTGAGTCTCTAAACCCAGTAAAGAATAGGGGTTAGCTAGCTAGAATTCAAGGCTGTCTTGGGGACACACAAAGGGGAGGGGGACAGGACACTGAATGACTCTGAGGAACTATGAATGAGAATAAGTGTGAGGAGATTAAAAGTTCCCATTCAATAAACATGCAGTTTCACTGTGCACCAGACCAGAATAAAACACTGGGAGAGAATAAACACTGTCCTTAAGTAGAATACTAAGCATCACTTTGGAAACTCTATAATGTCCTAAATGATTCTAATCTGAACCCCACGGAGCGGTAGAAGCCACAGATCTCTGGAATATGTGCTACAGTTTAGCTAACAACCAATTTCATCAATGACCTACATTCTCAGAATCACCTGTGAATCGTTTTGTTCTACTGCCCCTAAACCAATCTTTTGCCCACTTCTCTTGACCTGAAAACACAAAAACAATAATACACATCGTCATCATAAGTGAAGCAGACACAGAAAAGGAAGCAAAGAGAGGGAAGGAGGGAATGGGAGAGACTTAAGGGCAGTATAAAACTTGCACAGTATTTGTTTTCTAGATAAAAAATCCTTAAAGGAGAAGACACTGTAAAATAAGTAGAAAAGTAACATTGTTATTTTCCTCTAGTTGTAACCGGGTCTTAGAGGAGTACGGTACCTACTTTCTGCCCCTTACCCGGAAACTAAAGAACGGTACCACACTCTTCCCCTCGAGCTCAACACACACACACCGACAGCAGTTGTACACCAAGACGACTGCTGTTCCTCGGTGCGAAGAAACAGTACTAGCAGTCCAATGACTCTGGGCGAACTCCTAACCTAGCAGCTCGTCCCCGCGCTGCCAGCCGCGCTGACAACGGACGACAGGAGCTGTATCTGGCGAACAGCACATGGCCCGCCTCCCGTTCCCCTACGGCTCACAGTCAGAGGGGCGGATTCGCCCTAGGCCTCCGCGGCCCGGTTCTCACAGGCCCGCGGCGCCCAACGCCAGCGCGGGGGGCGGGGGGGGGGTGGAGACCGGCGCGCGGCCGCCTTACCTGCTCGAGCGCCGCCTCTTAAGCAGGGCGCGGGCCCCGGGCGCGGGCCGCTCGCACAAGCGGAGAATGGTGCCGAGAATCTTAGCCAGCCATCTGTACATTCCAGGCCTGAGCAGCAGCGGCGGCCGACACACCCCGAGACGCGAACCCCAGAGCTGTCGCCGCCGCCGCCGCCGCCGCTGCCTTCGCTGCTTCGGCGGTAGCCAGCATCAGGCGCGGGCTTATGACGCCACCAGAGGCCCACAGATTTGATGTCACCCGGGCCTATGGGCGGGCCCGCTCGGCGCCGCTGACGTCACCTTCTTCCGCCCAACGGGAAAGCTGTCTCAGAAGTCGGCTCGCGCGCAGCCGGGTCCTGCTGGTTGATAGCCTAGCAACAGGAAGGCGGACGGACCGAGCGTGCTCTTGCGCGGTTCTGATTGGCAGGCTGGAGGGCGGGGCTTTTCCTTTGGCAGAGCCAGTCAGGAGTCGGTCTCGGGACAAGGCCCACAGACCCCAGACCACGTGTACCCCTGCTGGACTCTGAGAGCTACCCTGCAACCGAACAGTGGGAGCTCTGTAAAAGAATGCGCCAGGTGAAAAAAGGTTAGGCTAGTTAATGAGTGTTTAACGTTTTGCTCTTTATTTTGCATATACATTGGTCTCCTATTTTACACGGATTGCCGTCCTGTTCACTGCTACTCAACGCAATAGGGAGTCATATGCCTGTCATAAAAACCAAAGGTAGCAGGGCCGTGGTGGGGAACGCCTTTAATCCTAGCACGCACGCGGGAGGCAGAGGCAGAGTTTAAGGCCAACCTGGTCTACAGAGTGAGTTCCAGGACAGCCAAGGCTACACAGAGAAACCGTCTTGAAGAACAACAACAACAAAAGAAAGAACCAAAAGTATGTAGCAACTAAATCTTGTGCCTAAAATAATAAAGCTATCCACTCGCATTTGAACCAGGGTCTAAAAACTAGGGCCCATTCCGCATTCTTAAGGTCAAATCTACTGGGAGAGACATTTTCACACATAATTATGAATTAGAATACAAGATCATTCGCTGCTGTGATGAATAAAGGTGCAAAGTACAATGGAGCTAGAGAAAGGAAAACCACTTGCTGGGGGTGGGTAGGGCGGAAGGACACAACTCCTTGGGAAAACTTCAGAGAAACAAGGACTGAATGGGACCTGTGGCCTTCTAATCAGCTTATTTCCTCCCCTCAGCTGTCAGGTAACAATTCTCATTATCCTGTCTGTGAATGTAGAGGTCCCACTATCCATTAAGGGGGAACAAGTCCCACACTGTTGAAAATCGGCTCTCGTCTAAACAATTCTGAACATGCATCAAACCTACAAACCTTTCCTCGACTTCCCTTGCCTGTGTTTCAGTTAGGGCCACCTTCTGGGCTCGCTTGAGTTCAACCCAGGTGCTTCTAGCACAGACCCCTCCTTTCAACAGTGTTCCAGAATTCTGCTACAAGCCTCCTACATGAAACCAGTAGCACTCTGGCCTGAGAGGTGGCTGGCAGAGCCAATTCTAAGTGTGGACTTGGGCCCCTCAATTTCCCAAAGCATAGACAATACCAGGTTGTTACTGTCCTACTTACATAGGAAAGTTAAGATAGACTCTTTTCTCTCTGAAGGCTTGATACTTTTAGTCTATGTAACATACTGATAGAAGAAAACAACCATATATATATAGCCAATTCTTTACTATGAAAACACAGGAGCCACACAAGAAGTGAGACAGAGTTGAGTTTAGAGCTTAACCAAAGGGACGAGAGCTTGAGCTTCTAGAAGGAAAGTGCAGGGAAAAGGGAGTCTTATTAAATTTTATTATTTAGTTTTGACATATTTAAGATATTTTATTAGTTGAGAATTTCCTACAACATATTTGATCATCATAATTACCCCCCCCCCAGATTCACCCTCTTCCGTACTCAGATTTGTGTTCTTTTTTTTTTCTCCTCCATCAAATCCAATTTGTGCTGCCCATATGTGGCCCTTCACTGGAGTGTCCAGGAAACAGTTTCCTTATACTCACCCATCACTTCTAGCTCTTATCTTCTTTCTGCCCTATCTTCCATGATGATCCCTGAGCCTTGGGAGAAGGGGATGCTTATGTGTGTGTGTGTGTGTGTGTGTGTGTGTGTGTGTGTGTGTGTGTAGTGATGGTGCAGAGAAACTACCCGACTAGACTACTCTATAGGTAGAAAATGTATTGGGGAATAAAACTGCCAAGGCCATTTCTGGGGTAGGGGCATGACAAGAAGAGCAAGATGACAAAAATGCAAGCAGATTTTATGACAGTAAGTAGGGTGGGGAATCTGAGCTGATACATGGTGTGTGGATTTCCCAATTTTTGATCTTTGGGGGAAGTTTTAGCATGGTTCCTAGAGGTTGGAGGGCTTTGGACCTAACATTCCAATCTTTTGTTGATAAGGGGTGATGAGTCCTCTGGCTGCTTTCCACTGATTGGGGGCTTGAGATGAGTGGGAAGGAATACCAGTCCAAAGCAGGAGCTCAGGCTGGTAGGCTGTGGTAGGACTCTTGAGGAAATTCCATCAAAAGTATCTGGTTTACTGACCATTGGGGTATTTCACTAATTCTCGCACAAAGAACCTAAAGAGACAAGGAGCGATCATTATTATGAGAAGGATAGAGACCAGTGGGCCAAGGAGGGGTAGAAGCCAGGGCCCCAGAGAGAACTATAGCCAAAATCTGGAATTGGAGTCGATCCCTGGAGGTCATAGTTTGTGAGCCAGCTCCTCTAAGTTTTTAACCCTCTCTTTTGCTTGGCTGGACTGGTTCACATAGTAACAACACTCCTCATTGAGGAAAAGCCAAATGCTTCCTGTCTGGACAGTTAGTAAGTCCAGGGCTCTTCAGGAGCACCGAAGCTAGAGAGCAAGCTAGTTCTGGCATAGATGCAGGGACAAGGTTGACGCCTTTACAGAAGAACATCACCATTTCTTGCATGACTCAGTTTATCCAAACAGTTAACAGAACAAAGTAAGCAAAGACCAAGAGACTAAACGTACATCCTCAAGTCAGTCTTTGCTGCTCTTTTCCCTAAGCCCCTCTCGTTTCTGCTTCTGGGGGTCGTCTTCTTTCTTCTTTACTCTTTCTCTCAGCTTGCCCTGGAATTTGCTCCTGTCCCTAACTGTGGGCTTTAATTATTAAACTCACTGACTCCTTACCTGCTTTCTCTAATCTTTCCTTCCTCTGACTCAGATTTCACTAAAGCCTCGATGTCTTACTGCAAATGGCTAGGCCTCAGTACAGACTAGATAATCAGTCTCCATCCAAGGGCATCCCCAAGTGGACTAAGAGACTTGAGAGAGATGTTCAGGATCAGCAGAAGGGCATCCCTCCTCCACACGACGAATGGTTAGAGCAGGTGGAGAAGCAGCTAAAGAGATTAACTCTGACGTTTAGAGCCTAATATGGTGTGTGACAGGACCAGCAGAAACAGTGCTCTGCACCCAGGAGGGCCAAAATCAGCAGTTTAGTTTGGTTAGGAGGAACAAGTCTCGAGGGGTGGAGAAGCTCAGTGTTTCTCCCGGGATTGGGGCAGCAAATATAAGCAGTAGCATAGAGAAAATACCAAACTTTCTTTCTACCATGGGAATCAAACTTCCAAGGCCAAAATCCTTCTGTTTAGAGCAGTGTCACCAGCATTGCCATTGTGTGTGTGTGTGTGTGTGTGTGTGTGTGTGTGTGTGTGTGTGTAGCTGTTAATCATCATCTATTGTAAATGGAAGCTTCTTTGATGAGGGTTAAAACATGCATTTATCTATGTATAATGATGTCATTTGGAGTCTGTTTAACAGGTTCACAGTAGGGAAATATTTGGCAGAAAAATAGTATTAAGTTCTCCACTCTAGGGCCTATGACTTGTCTGGGTATAAGTTCTTGGCCGGATAATGTTGCACCAGTGGCATGACCTGCCAGGTTGGTCGTTATTGTAGATCATGGGGTTCACAGCTGGGGAAGACAGATGATGATTACATTTGTCCTCTAGTAGCATATGTAGTACATTCTAGTATTATGAAAGCTGGCAAGTAGGGAAGAAGCCTCTATATTAGTACCTGCTTAATATTTCCACGTCTGTGACTCAAAGTACATGGTATCTTCAGCATAGAGTCTTACCATCAAGTTCTGGAGGGTAACTGAGAGCATTGGCCTATAGTATTTATGGATATGTGCAACCTCAATGGAACCAAAAACTTCAGAAGAAGTAACCCATTCCTGACACTGGGCTTTTTGTTTGTCTTACCATCAAGTTCTGGAGGGTAACTGAGAGCATTGGCCTATAGTATTTATGGATATGTGCAACCTCAATGGAACCAAAAACTTCAGAAGAAGTAACCCATTCCTGACACTGGGCTTTTTGTTTGTTAGTGCATGGTCTCTAGTAGGGACATTGTTGCCCTGTTATAGAGCAACTCCATTTCAACTCTGAGTTGGGGATGTGTGTGTGTGTGTGTGTGTGTGTGTGTGTGTGTGTGTGTGTGTGTACTTTAGGAAGTTCTTGTAATGCTAAGTTCCCATATGACTGTTTCAATAGGAATTTAAAGGTATTTGTCCCTCCCCATACTTCTTTCTCTACCCTGCTCTCCATTTTTTCCAACCCATTTAACCCTTTCTGTTCTATTTTTTCCTTTTAACCCTTTACACACCTATAATGTGGCATCGGCATAGGTATTTTGAGAGTGAGGGGTCCAAAAGGCTCCCTTTTACCAAAAAAACACCTCTCCTCAACATCTTTGATGAGCTACCAATGCAGGGAAACTTTACTTCCATCTCTACCTCCTCCCCATTCAAGCTGGTCCTCCAAAATATTTAATGGATCCAAGACCCCACAGAAGACAACATGTCTGGACTATTAGTGAGAATTGGTCTTTGCTGCTGACAAACTAATAGCCTCATCAATTATTGGGAATGTTATTTCCAAAGGGAAAGAGCAGCTTTCATTAAAATGAACCATATATTAGCAAGCTGCTTTTGAATAAAAGCCTATCTCACTCAGTTCTGGGTACCAGTAAGTAAAGTACATCAGGATGAAATCTCATGGGAATATCACAACACTGTCATTCTTTGTTGCTTCAGTAACACATAAACAAATGCCATGTTGAATGCTAGGTGTGGTAGTACATGCCTGTAATCCCAGGACTTGGGAAGCTGAGGCAGGAGGATCACAAATTCAAAACCAGCCTGGTCTTACATTAAAGGGTAAGCTTATAACCAAAAATATAAGAAACAGTATTCTGTTTCAAAAACCTCTCAACACAAAACACAACTCTCACCTTACAGGGATAAGAAATAGTTTGACTGCCGGGCGGTGGTGGCGCACGCCTTTAATCCCAGCACTTGGGAGGCAGAGGCAGGCGGATCTTTGCGAGTTCAAGGCCATCCTGGTCTACAAAGTGAGTCCAGCACAGCCAGGGCTACACAGAGAAACCTTGTCTCGAAAAACCAAAAAAAAAAAAAAATAGTTTGACTTGGCACCAGATACAAGTAACCATGGCCCAGGAACAGACTCAAGGTAACCCAAATTCCATGGTCCAATGTGGTAACAGTTCATGAAGTTTTTATCGTAACAGAACCATGAGAATCACAAATCAAGACACTTTTGAAATATATTGGTAGAATCATTGGGTAGGCAGTTAAGACTCAGCAATAGGCTTCAGATGTTATCTGGTGGCATTCTTAATGTTTTGGTTGGTGGGAACTAGGGGCCTGTTTGGCTATTCTAAAGGACTCACCTGGTGGTCACAAACATGTTAGGTCACATATAGAAGAGGGCAATAAATAAATAATTATTAAGGGCACTTATTTATCATTGGATTTTCCATATTCTAATCAGTCAGTCTTTGTAGTCACAGCTTCTTTCCAGGAATCTTGTCCACAAAAAGACAAAATATAAATGCAATGTTGAAACATTAATTACACATGTGAAAAGTTTCAGAGCTTTGAGATTATGGGTCTCATTCAGGATGCCAAGGCCCCATTAGGAAAGAATGCCACCTAGCCTGGCCCTCAACCTTAGTTACCCTCAGGAACCAAAAACAGAAACATCGTTCTTTTGTTAGTTCCTGCCTTTAATCTGTCTGCCAGTTGGTACCTTCAATGTCCTGTGGTCTACAGGAAAGGCACTGGCCACTGCTTGTCAACTGGTCAAAGAATGGAATTACCTTAACCACAACCCCATAGCTGTCACATACATTTCTGGCCTAGGAGCTTATCAGAGGGCTAGAGGAGAATCCCAAGTCCATATGTAGTAACAAGGACATTGAGCCTTCTTCCCTTGGCTTGGGTAACCTGTAGCCTTGTCCCACAAGAGGGGCACTACTGCCTAAGTTTCACCATAGTCAGATGTTCTTGTCTCTAATACACACAATGTATATTTTATATATTGATTTCCATAGGTTTCTCCATGTATTTTTAGTTTTGGCTAAACAGCTTTTTACCTTCTCCTTTCCACGACCCCACTAATGCCATGTAGTTAGCCAAAAATCACCTGCTCAACACACGCCTCTACCAAAGCCAGTTGAGGAGCTATCTGCTCCTTGGACATAAGTTCTCAACTACTGGTCTGGTGCCATTCTGTGCCCAGCAGAGAATTCTGGCCTTGTCCAGTATCAGGCTAGAAATGCACATTCCTCTACTAGAAGGCCCAAGCTCAGTGAGTTTCCAGGCAGAAAAGGGTAGACCATCGGACAGGATCTGTGCCACAGAATATCTCAGAGAGGTGAGACAAGGAATTTTCTCTACCACCTACAAGTGTTAAAACTCTCTTAGCTAAGCAAGCAGGAGAGTTAGGGTACCCCTAACCCTCTCATGCAGTGAAAGGTTACAACTCTTTTAGTTGAACTGCTGGCATCAGGCCACGCAGTTGCAAGGAGCTCTTAGAGCCCCTGAGCCAAGTCAAGCAGTTGGGCAAATCCTGTGGCTATTTCATGGACAGGAGATGTGGCAGAAGCTCAGCACCTCTTGGCAAGCTTCGGAGGTGGCCACTGAGGTGTTTGGTGATGGTGATTGAGACATGAGCCTGGCTAGGCATCTGTGGTGGCAGCGAGGTGGGAGCCTGTACCCTATGCAAGCCTGGCTAGGCAGGCAGTGGTGGCAGGGGTGTGAGCTGGTGTTCCAGGTGCTCAGAGAAGAACCTCCGCTGCCAGTGGTAGGAGATCTGGCTAGGCAGGCAGTGGTGGCAGGGGTGTGAGCTGGTGTTCCAGGTGCTCAGAGAAGAGCCTCCGCTGCCAGTGGTAGGAGATCTGGCTAGGCAGCAGTTGTGAGGCAGGATCCTGTGTCACAAGCAGGCCTAGCTAGGCAGGCAAATCCAGAGCTGAGTTCTTCCTCCCCAAGTCCAAAATAAACAGCCGAGTCTCGGATGGTCATGGTGGAGGAATGGAGAAAGAGAGAATTTATTTGGTGAATCAGGGACATTATAAACCTTTGGGAAGTGGGAAGGGTTTTGGAGATGAATGTGTTTGATTTGATGGGGCTAAGAGTGCCAGGGGTACTTCATTAGTATGTAGTAGTACTGTCTTATCAGAAGAAAGGAAATGTAGTTACTAATTATCCCATGGGCAGCGAGGGCAGGGGAAGAACTCTATGTATGGTTAGATATGTGGACAAAAGGCCATTGGGTGAAAGTCAAAGCAGGGAGAGGTCTCATTAGCATGGGATCTTCAGGAATCCTGGGTGTTCACAGGGTGGGTTTCTTGTTAGGAAAGAGTTGGTCCTGTAACTTCCCTGAGGAAGTTACACTCCTTGGAGGAGCTGAAGTTTCCCAGGATCAGGAGGAGGAGGGGACTCCATTGAAAAAGGAAGTCCATCATTTGGCACCAAGCATAGGGATTTTCTGGTAATGCCAGACTTCAACCTTAACAGCAGAAGTTCCACACAGTCCAGCACCATGCATGCCTAGTGACATGCTTCCTGATATAAATAGGTCATGGATTCTAATTCTCCGTAACTATTTTCTATTGTTGTGATAAAACACATAACCAAGACAACTTATAGAAGAAAGAGTTTATTTGGGGTTTATAGTTTCAGAGGGTTAAAATCCATGATCATCATGGTGGGGAACACGACAGCTGGCAGGCATGGTGCTGGAGCTAAGAGCTTATGTCTTGATTGATAAGCACAAGGTAGAGAGAATTCCTGGGGATGGCATGGGCTTTTGAAATCTCAAAATTCACTCCCAGTGACATATGTTCTCCAGCAAGGCCACACCTCCTAATTCTTCCCAAACAGTTCTACCAACTATGGACAAAGTGTTCAAATACATGAGCCTATGGTGGGGCTAGTCTCATTGAAATCACCACAATTCAGTCACTGGCCCACATGGATTCCTACCTCTATCATAATACAAAATGCATTTAGTCCAGCTTTAAAACTCTTCATAGTCTATCACAGTCTCAATACTGTTTAAAAGTCCACAGTCTTTTCTGAGACTCAAGACAATCTCTTAATTGTAACCCTCTATAATTATGAGAACTATCAGGCAAGATTTATATCCAGTCCATATGTATTTGGCAACTTTGGAGACACTGCTCTTCTATCGATCCTGTCTTGGTGAGTTCAAGTTCTGTACCTAAATCATTTTTCTATCAAAATTTGCATTACTAACCTAAAAACATCTTCTTAGATCTTAAAACATTTTCTTAAATCCTAAATAACTTAAACTTAATTGTGAGACTATAACTATCCAGTCTTCAATCCCACAGAAACTTGAGAAGGAATGCATATTACCTGAGTATGCAGGAAGTACAGAACAAGCAGCTTCCAAAACTACAGAAATGGTAGAGATAGTTTGCTGCCTGGGAAGTTCCCAAACATTCCTCTATAATGTTGGAGCATCAATTTTCAGCCCTCTGGCCCAATATATCTCACAGACTGTCTTTTTTTGTGAAGCAGGAATTATGAAGGACTAACCCTGTCTTGGCAAAGCTCAGCAGCCAACTTCCCTGCATCCATGTTTATCTGTGTTGGACAGCATGCTGTCAGCAGTTGAAGCAAGGGCAGTTTCTTGGCCTGTAAACATAACTTTTAAACTATATTCATTAGTATCTATGAACACCTACCAACCAACCCTAACACTTTAGAAAGGATACTGAGATCCAGACGTCCTCATGGGCAGATCCTTTGAGGGAAGCTGGTCAACAGTCTGCAGGAACACCGAAATCAGTAGTCACTCAGTGGTCACCTGGCTCTGGCATTGCTATGAAAGCCTCACTTCCACTTGGGGTCAGCCTCCTCACTCTGTCCATGCCTAGTGCCACCACCGCCTGCTGGCCTGCATAGCTAGCCTGTCACTCTCCTTAGCCTGTTTAGTTTTTATGAACCTTCTCTGGGCAGGTCCTGTACCCACGCCTCTTCTGCCAGCCTGAGCTTGCCACCTTGGGGTGGTCCCACCTTAGGCCAAAGTCTCCCCACCGTCCGCTGGCTTCACAGGCCTCTGGCACACCTCTGTTTGAATTCAGGCCTTTTCTGTCTCTGTGGCTCCAGGTGTCGGCAGTTGGCACACACCTGCTTGGCACCAAGGTCTCTAGTGGGTCTCAGGCCTTTTTAGCCATGCCCTTTGGCAGCGCTCTATTCTGTGGTCTCAGTTCCAGCTGTTGGCACACCCCAGCTAGGGTCGCTTCCTGTTCCATCTGCAGGCCCCACTGAACCCCCCACAGGGCCGGCAGGGCACTGCTCTCAGCGTCTCTCAGATCCATGGCTTTTCTCGGCCTTCCTGGACTCCACCCACCTAGGCCGGAGTCTTCACCAACTCTCATCAGCTAGAGTCTTTCAAAGTTAGGCAGTGAGGAGCAGCTGGGCAGCTTCCAGAAGCAAGGCTAAGCAAAAAGCCCTCCAAGTTTCTGGGCCTTCCTTTATATACCCCTGTCCTTAATTATGCGTCAGGTAATTCCATCATTGTTGCGTCCCCCCTTGTCCAGCAAGGAATGACGTAACTCACAAAAGCTCTTCTCCAGCAGTTTATTTAGGTCCCTTGAAAACAGTCTTCCGAATGCCCGGGCAGACCCAACCCACAGGCTAAATACTAAATGAACAGCCAATCAAGTAAAGCCACGTGGTGCTATCTTAGAGGCCCACGTATGCGGAAGCAAGCCAGATCAGCGGTCTTTGCCAAATATGAACTTATTATCATAGAGAGCGCTCACCGTCGGGCTGGTGGAAGGCGGAGACCAGCGCCATCTTTAGGGCGCGGCACTTCGCAGCTCTCTACACATCATTGCTCAGCCTGATGCCCTCCTCCTGAGGCACACCTGCTGATCAGGACCACGTGTACTGCCAGGTGTGTTCCTGACCAAAGCAAGTCTTTTTTTTTTTTTGGTTTTTCGAGACAAGGTTTCTCTGTGTATCCCTGGCTGTCCTGGACTCACTTTATAGACCAGGCTGGCCTCGAACTCACAAAGATCCGCCTGCCTCTGCCTCCCAAGTGCTGGGATTAAAGGCGTGCGCCACCACCGCCCAGCAAAAAAAGCAAGTCTTTAAGCCGACTTCATACGGCCCTTTTAGGAGTCTGTATTTCAGAAGCCCTTACATATTCACTACATTGGCCAATGGTTAGCTTGCCACATTGGAAGCAAATTCCATAAGGAGGTTCTTTGATGCTCATCATCTTCTTGGAAGTAGAATGAAGGTGCTGCCAGGAGCTGACATGTCTCAATATAAAAAAAAAAAATCTAAAATAATAAAATATCTTTAAATGCCATATTCTGTAGGTCTCTGAGGTTTTTGAAGACCATCTATAGTATATCTGAATATGCAAATATTGCTTGTTTCTAGCTATTTAGTATCTGTTCTACCTAGGAAACATATTTCTGTAATAAACTAGTTTAATATCTGACATGATCATAAGTTTGATGGACTAATTAACTATTAACTTGCATTTCTTAACTATCCTAAACAGTTTATAATAGCAGCTTTGAAAAGAACTGGAACTTAACATTGCATTTTAAAAAATTACTTAAGTACAATACCTTAAAAAGAGTTGATACATAGTGTGTTGTAACCAAATATATCAATGTACAAAGATCTATAGCAATACAATGAAATATAACCTCAATTCTGTATCA
>CAJQZJ010032426.1:1128058-1151348 GCA_907164525.1 Lophiomys imhausi
GAAATATAACCTCAATTCTGTATCAATATGCAAAGATCTATAGCAATGTAAGATTTTTGGCTTGGTAGTGCTTTCTAGTTTAAAAGTAGATTCAATAATCTACCCTTTTATCCCTATTATTCCTATGTTATTCCTATACCTTCCTTTTTTTTTTAGCCCTTCTTCACCTACATAAGAAAGAAGGATAGAGTAAAGAAAAAGAAAGAGAGACATCGCTGAGTCTAACCTTCTATACCTTGTTTCTTCCCTGACCATGATGAATAACAACATGTAACCCCCCCCCTTTTAATGATGTTAAACACCTGTAACCCACTGACTGACCCCAAAAAACACCCACTCCACCTTTTGGGAATGGAGCATCACTCCCTAAAACTGCTTCCTGTTGATTTTGGACATAGTTTTCTTTTGAGGAAATTGGGGAAATGGTCAAGTCTTAAGAAATCTAGCTGTAACATTTGCTGCCCAGCATCTATGTGCTGTGAAAAATGCAGGCTCAAATGAAGTCCTGTCTGGAATAGTCTGAAAAGCTGGACCAATTGGGATGAGCAGCATTCTTAGAAGCAAGTTTTTATGAAACAGCCACTGAGGCCGTCTGAGGCTGAAGCACCTGGGCTATTTGCTTTGTCTTCATTGGTATCTGTTAGTTTTGCTCTGAAAACACACAACCTTTTAAAGGTAACATACATTTCTGGAATAACATATGTATAGAATGTACAATGTGCACAGACCAGTTAAAGATGATTCTTTGCCCTTTGTTTGAGTAGGTGGAAGACATCTGTCTTTCTTTATAAGTTAGTTTGGACTGTATAATGAAACTGTAATATAAATCTCCATCCATGCCATATGGAAGGATCACATGTACTAGTAAGTCATGAGAACTCTGTAGCCAACAAGATTTATTGGCCATGCATAGACATCTATGTCTTTGCTTATAGAATGTCTTATGGACATTCACGTCCTAGCCAGTCTCAGATCCCATGCAGAGGGATCAGCACGTACACTACTTGTCTTGTTCTTTCGCTTGATTTCCTTCTTCCTGTCTGAGGCCAAGATCCTCAGGAGGTCTCCCCCTGTCAAATCTGATTTTTATTAATTTGGACAGAATCCACATCTTCTCTTTCCCTGTGGAACAAACGCAAAGCCTCTCCTGCAGCAAAACACGCTTCCTTCCCTCTGTTTTGAAGTTATCACATATATATGCTGATATAGTCAGTCCTTTCTAAAGTCCAGTGTATTTCAGCAGCCATTCTACTTGTTTTGCTCAGAACCTGCCTAGCTTAAGGCCTATGGCTTATTAATAAAATATAGTGTTTCTATGTTGTTTACTCAGGAAGTGAGAGGTTTGTTTAAAGGGGCTTAGCAAACCCCAGAATGACAATTCCACTACATTTTGGTGCCCAACATAGGGCAATTAGAATCTAAGCTTACAGCCTGGGAAGGCTTGGATGAAAGGTGTACTCTCTCTTATATTTATAAGCCATAATGACATCTACGAAGGCAGGGAAAAACAGAAAAAACGTTCATAGACCAGAGTGCTAAACTGTCCTTCCCAGTGGCTTCTCAGGCTCCAACCCTGGGTAGCATGCCTACCATGTTGCATGCCATCTGTTGTGTGGTGTTTTCTGTAACCCACACCCCTGTTCCCAGAAATAACGACTCTGAGGCTTTATTATATTTACAGATGACGAGGCCAGAGCATTCCATGTCTTCTGCTCAGTTCCCTGCTGCTTCTCACCCAAGCAGAGCCAGCTGCCCTCCTGGGTTCTTCCCTCTCAATAAAACTCTTGTGTGAGGTTTGTTGTGTGGTGTGATTGACTTTGTGGTAGTACTTGGCTCTCAACTCTCAGGATACCTTTCTTTTTAGAGCTGTAACACACACACACACACACACACACACACACACACACACACACACACACTGCCAATAGTCCATTCTTTTTTTTTTTAGTCTTGCAAATATTTGCTTTTGTTGCATTTAGATTGTTCAAAAGACGCCAGGAGGAGCTTTTTGATGAAATTTAGTTGGTTTTGGCTTACTCTATCTGTCTACTTGACCCCTGAACATTATTTTTCTTCAAGGAATCAATTTTTCTGGTACTCAAGAAAAACTATTCTCTTAATCGCATGGCTTTGTTCTCATTCAATCTGCTATGCCAAAGGGGGCTGGTGTCTTTCTTATCCTACATTTCATTACAGAACTTGCCTATGATGCTTGAAGATGGCTCATCTTGCCTCCTGTGGAGAAATATCAGCCTGCTCCTGGAGTCTCAGATCTGAGGGCATATTAAATATTTATGAAGTAAAGGGCCTATGCTGTGCCCAGTTGAGCATTTGGTGTTTCTCTTTTCTCTCTTACCTTCTCAGGTCTAACTTGTCTTTTATCCAGCCTGTTCGGCATCCTGCATTTTTTGTACATCTGCCCCTTCTTGTTTGCAAACCTATTAGAAGCACTGTCATTTAGGACCCAGCCATTTCTCACCCCTTGAGAGCTTCTCCTCTCGGGCTGGAGAGATGGCTCAGCCGTTAAAGGCTAGGCTCACAACCAAAAATATAAGAGAGCTTCTCCTCTCTCCCATTTCCGTCCTTTGCCCTTGTAAGAGACAATTGCCATTTATTACCATTTACTTCTTGCTGTTTGTCTTTTGTTATTGTAGGTCCTATTATTATGAAAGATGAACTCATAAATTAAATGTCCGATTTTTTTTTTTTAATGTTTTGCAACAGAGTATTCTGTGGCTCAAACTAGCCTCAAATGCAGTAAATAGCCAGGGTGGTTTGATTCACTTTCCACTTCCCAAGTTCTGGATTTATAAGTGTGAACATGCTGAGCAAGTTTCTTTTTCTATTATTGATTTGTTTTCTTTAAGTTTATTTACTTTAATTTTATGTGTATGGGTGTCTTGCCTGCATGTATGTCTGTGCTCTGTGTGCATACAGATGCCTACAGTGGGCATTGGGTTTTCTGGAACTGGAGCTACCTTATAAGTACTGCAAACTGAACCTGGGTCCTCTGGAAAAACAGTCAGTGCTCCTAGCCACTGAGCCATCCCTCCAGCCCACATATTTTTTTTTATTTTTAAGATTCATTTTAATTAAAAAATTATGGCCGGGCATGGTGGCACACACCTTTAATCCCAGCACTCAGGAGGCAGAGGCAGGTGGATCTCTGTGAGTTCAAGGCCAGCCTGGTCTACAAAGAGAGTCCAGGACAGCCAGGGCTACACAGAGAAACCCTGTCTCAAAAAACAAAACAACAAAAAAAAAATTATGAGCATCTGTCTATGTGTACTTTCATGTTTGTGTTTGTGCACATGCATGTAGGTGCCTGCAGGGCCAGAAGAGGGTGTTACGTCCTCCTGAGTTGGAAGTTTAGTTTGTAAATCACCTGGTGGGTGCTGGGAATTGAACCTGACTCCTCTGGAAGGGTGACGTGTGCCCTTATCCTCTGAACTATCTCTCCAGGCCCTACCATTTTCTAATTTCTAAAAATGCTTAGATAGGCATCTTTGCTCCCATGCCCCCAGTCAGGAGAGACCATCAAGGCAGGGGACCTCTTTGGGACTTGGCATATGTGGGTGCTCATGCGCTAAATGAACACCTGAGTGTAGAGCCTCATTCAGGCTCAGTACACTGTAATCATACAAAGCAAATGCCAGAGGTCACACAGAGACCCAGGTCATAATTCTTAGCATAGACTATTGTTCTAGAGTTATTGCATAAGTAGTGTCTATTATTATTATGGGAAGATGATAAACACAAAAGTCAGCATAAACTCACACACCTTATACAATAATAAAATATAAAAAATTAAAGTGGTTGGATTTTTCAACAAACTTAGGTTTTCTCGGCGTGGTTTGATTTAAAATATAGATCTGAAGGCAGATATGGTGGTGCCTGCTTAGTACTCAGAAGCCTAAGATAGAATTGTTGGTTTCAAAGTCGGTCTGGGCTGGATAGGATGTCTGAAGCCAGTCTGGGTCGTACAGCAACCCTATATCAAAAGCATACACACGCCGGGAGTGGCGGTGCATGCCTTTAATCCCAGCACTTGGGAGGCAGAGGCAGGTGGATCACTGTGAGTTCGAGGTCAGCCTGGTCTACAAAGCCAGTCCAGGACAGCTAGAGCTGTTACACAGAGAAACCCTGTTTCGAAAAACCAAAAAAAAAAAAGTATATGCACACACACACACACATACACGCTTTGGTAGCTTTAAGGAAAGTCAACATGACAAATCTGAAACTAAGGACACCAAAGAGAGAGGTGTCTCAGAGAGAATCTACTGTGGACCTGGACAGTTGGAGCCCCAGATAGTTCTTGACCATTCCAAACGAGGATCTAGTTAGTAGGCCACAGGGCTGCCTTTCCAAACCGTGGGACTTTTCCATGGAGTTGCTTCTCACGTGGACACTCCCGCGCCTACCTCAGCTATCCCCTGGAGGTTGTTGAATGACAATTCTGGATTCTCATGATCAGCTCTGGGGAAGCAGGGCTACAAAAACTAAACCAAACCTGGCTCTAATAAAAACATTTTTGCCATGCCCAAAGGAAACTCCATTTCCCTAAATTCCAAAAAGCACTGCTGGGCTATAGGAGTATTTCTGGCAGTTAGATTAAAAAACCAGCATTCCTCAGAAACTTGTGAAACTGGTTCCCACTAGCCAAAAGGAGTCATTTTCCTATCTTCAGCAAAAGGGACACAGGCTCTGCCATTCCTAACATGCCTGTGGTGCCTCTCAGCATATCAAAGTCCATGCTAGCCTTCAGGCTTTCTCAGCCCTACTCATGGGTACTTGTTATACACTTCACACAAGCCCGCACAGCCCAGCTCACAGCCTCCTCCTCCTCCTCCCAGGTACCCATTCTCCTTATAACCCTGGAGTGTCCCCTCTTGCTTCTCTCTTCAAACAGCCTCGCCAGTTTTACCATTTGGGTTTTGTTGTTTCACTCTTGGCATTCAGTTTTGACCTAACAGCTCAAGATCCAAATGAATCTAGGGCACATGGTACCAAAAGGCAATCCATCAGACATCGGACATTCCTCACACTTTATGGATTTTTGCCTGTTTTAGAACTTTTACTAAGAAAAAGCAGTTTGGCTTTTGCCTTGTTGGTTTTCACAGCCCTCAGAATGTCTGGGTGACACTCTGACTGTTCAAGATCGGGGTGTGTGCTGTTTTGTGTATTTGTATTTGTTTTTGTTTTTGAGGTGTGTCTCTCTGTGTAACATAGGCTGACTTCAAACTCTGGATCCTCCTGCCTCAGGGGTTAGAGGTATGTGCCACTACACTCAGCTAATTTTAACTATTATACTGTAAGGAATCTATTCTTTCTGTCTGTTTGGTTTGGTTTTGCTTTGAATTTTTTTTTTTTTTGACACAGGGTTTTTTATGTGTAGGCCTGGCTGTCCTGGAACTCACTGTATAGACCAGGCTGGCCTCAGACTCAGAGATCTGCCTGCCTCTGCATCCCAAGTGTTGGGGACTAATGGTATATGCCACCACCACGCAACTGAAATCCAGCTTTCTAAACACATAACTTTTTTTTTTTTAAGTTTTATTTATTATGTATACAGTGTTCTGTCTGCAGGTATATCTGCAGGCCAGAAGAGGGCACCAGATTTCATTATGGATGGTTGTGAGCCACCATGTGGTTGCTGGGAATTGAACTCGTGACCTCTGGAAGAGCAACCAGTGCTCTTAACCGCTGAGCCATCTCTCCAGCCCATCTAAACACATATCTTGATGCTATGAAAAATATGTTGTTGTTGTTGTTTTTCCATGAAGTGACATTCTCCACTCCTTATGTTGCCCAGGGTGGGGACACCGAGTGATTCTGGCCTCAGATTATCCCCCTGTTGTAACCAGCATGACTGGAAACAATGATTAGCTTCCTTTGAGATCTTGCATAAAAGAGGTTGCCCCCCAACTTTGTGTGTGTGTGTGTTATTGTTCTGTATGTGGGTGCAGGTGTCCATTGGGTCAGAGAAAGACCTACTCCATGCCTTCTTCTTTCAAGGCAACGTCTCTAGTGGAATCTGCGGCTTGCTTGGAGGACTGCAGTCTTTGCTTCCTGTCCACTTGTCTCTAACCCCCAACTCTGGTATTACAGACATGTGATTTCATACCTGGATTTTCACATGGGGTTTGGAGATTTGGACACAGGTCCTCATGCCTACAGAACAAATTCTCTTACCCACTGAGCCGCCTTCGCAGCCCAGAAAAAGATTTTTAACACATCGTATTGTCTATTATTATTGTTGTTATTGTTATTGTATGTGTGTGCACATATGCATCAAACAAGATCAAATGACAGTTTTGGGGAGTTCCTTTCTTCCACCGTGGGTTCCAGTCAGTTCATCAGCTTGAGGGGGCAGGGAGGGAAGAAGAGGAAGACAAAGAGGAGAAAGAAGAAGAGAGGCAAGCTGGAGAGATGGCTCAGCGGTTAAGAGCATTGGCTGCTCTTCCAGAGGTCATGAGATCAATTCCCAGCAACCACATGGTGGCTCACAACCATCCATGATGAAATCTGGTGCCCTCTTCTGGTCTGCAGATATACCTGCAGACAGAACACTGTATACATAATAAATAAATCTTTTTTTTTAAAGATTTATTTTATTTATTTTATGCATATGTGTGCTCTATCTGCGTGTACACCTGCATTCCAGAAGAGGGCACCAGATCACATTGTGGATGGTTGTGAGCCACCATGTGGTTGCTGGGAATTGAACTCAGGACCTTTGGAAGAGCACTAGGCAATGCTCTTAAGCGCTGAGCCATCTCTCCAGCCCATAATAAATAAATCTTTAAAAAAAAAAAAAAAAAGAGCCGGGCGGGGGTGGCGCTCGCCTTTAATCCCAGCACCTGGGAGGCAGAGGCAGGCGGATCTTTGTGAGTTCGAGGCCAGCCTGGTCTACAGAGTGAGTCCAGGACAGCCAGGGCTACACAGAGAAACCCTGTCTCGAAAAACCAAAAAAAAAAAAAAAAGAAGAAGAAGAGAGGCACAGAGGGAGAGAGAAGAGAAGCCAAATATATTACCATACATATGTGATCAGTTCCACCTACTGAGGATGCTGAGGTGGGTGAGAAGATGTCAAATTTAGGCCAGATTGTGCAACTCTGTGTGTGTCTATGTTCATTCCCACATGTGTGTGCAGCTGTATATGTGAAGGCCAGAGTTTGGTGTCAGATGTCTTCCTCAATAACTTTCCACTTAAAAAATTATTTTAGAGATTATAATATCATCTAACATTAACACTATAATATCATATAACACCATCCCCTCCTTCCCATTCCTCCTATATATCCCTCCTTGTTTCTCTTCAAATTCATGACCTCTTTTTTCATTAATTTCTATTACATACATATATGTACTTTTTTTTTTTTATGAGACAAGGTCTCAGGGAACCTAGGACTAGAGTGGCTGGCAAGTCCCAGGGATCCTCCTGTCTCCCCATCTCTAGTGCTGGGATTACAGGGCCCACCACACCCAGCTTCTTGTGTGGGTTGTGGGATTTTCACATGGGTGGTAGGGATCTGAACTCTGGTTTTCATGTTCCCATGGCATTGATTCACTAACTGAACCATCTCCCTAGCCCCATCCAGCCAGTGGAAGTTAGTGAGGCTGTGTCTCAAAATAAAATTTGGAAAGTGTTGAGAGTCTAGCTCACAGGGGTAGCAGCATCCTAGAATCTCCAGGGCCTAGGTTCAATTTCTAATACAGAAAGAAAGAAGGCAGAGAGCATGTATTCCGTGGTGGAATGCCTACTGAGCACGTTCAAGGCCCTGGGTTCAGCCTGAAGCACTGTAAACATAAGCCACAAAACCAAACAAAATTAAGTTAAATAGAACTGAAAACTATCGAGGGGGCAGGGCCCAGTGGTGGGAAACAAAACAAAACAGGAAAAAAAAATCCAAGAACTAAAAACTATTTAGAGGAAGGAAGGGAGGGAGGGAAGAAGGAAGAGAAATGTGTGGTTTGGGGAGTATATATCTAATTTTTTAGTTGGATATGAGTTGAGGAAACTGACTCATCTTTCTGAACTTGTACTCTGAGTGAGAGACAGCAGGCTGACAGAAGGGTGTTGTGGTGAGTCATACAGCAGCGTGGCCCTGGACCCGGATGGGTGGGGACACAGGTCACCTTTCCTGGTTGTCTCTCCAGTTCCATCAGACCTCCATACCTGCCTGTCTGGTCCACATAGTAGAAGCCAGCCTGCGTCTTTCCACTCTGCTCTCTGTGGTGAGTGTGGTAAACAGGAGAGAGAAGAGCAACCGCACAATGCATGCTGTAGTTTGAGAGGCAGACGTGGAGATTCAGACACACAGTCCCAGCACTTGGGAGGCTGAGGCCCGAGGGTCAGAAGTTCAATGCCAGTTTTGGCTGCACAGCAAGTTCAAGACCAGCATGGGCTACATTCGACTCTGTATCAGAGAACTACACTAAATGACGTTGATGATGACAATAGGTTGGAACAGGGAGAACAGTGATGTTTGTGAGTTGTCCCTTATTAGGGCCCCAGGACTGAGAGATGGAGATTAAAGACAGGGCTTCCTCAGAATACCTTTAAATTGAAGCTCTTTCAATGACTGTAAGAGTTGACCCACTTTTGAAGCTTTAAAAACACATCTTACTTCGAAATAATTATTATTTGGCAGGAAGTTGCAAAAACAATAGAAGGTCTTTGGGTACCCACCCGGTTTCCCATCAGCTCACCATCTTACATAAGTAATATCATTCAGTCAAAACCAGAAAATGGATGTTGGTACAACCCAGAGACCCAATTTAGACTCTGTCAGCACAACATGTACACATGTGCCCATGAGTGTGCCCCTGTGTGTGTCTCTGCAACCTCATTGCATGGATTTCTATAGTCAGCACCACAAAGTACAGAAGTGCTCTTCCATTAAAGGATCCTTGCAGGCCTTACTCAGTGGTAGAACACCTGCATAGTGAGCCTAAGGTCCTGGATCCCATCCCCAGTCACAAAGCAGATAAGACTACTTGTGCTGTCCGGTTATACTCACACCTACTTTATTCTCCTTGGAGGTGTTTTGTTTGCCTTTTACATAGTTGATGATTTTTACTCATCTAAAAGGAAAGAGATGGGTTCCTCCATTGGTTCTCTGTTGTTTTGAACCCTGGAAGGAAAAAAATGAACCACCCAGCCACAAAGTTAGGGGAACTTCTGTGTCCTAACCATTGATAACACACCGAAGACCACTCAGCAGGATGGTCCTTATTCTTATAATTGATGATTGGCTAGTTTCTTGAAAGAAGTACGTTGGCTAGGTCCAGATAAGCACTTAGAACTGATAGGAACTCAGCAAATACTTATCAGGTCAGTACACCGGGCCAGCAGGGAGTGGCACACTCCAGGGCAGGCTCCTTAAAGAGACAACAACAGTAGTTCTCTGGTCCAGAGAGCCCTTGTTTTCAACTAAGCAAGTGCAGGGTAGAAAAACCTGGCCGGGCTGATTTGAGTTTCTTTTTTTTTTTTTTTTTTTTTTTTTTTTGGTTTTTCGAGACAGGGTTTCTCTGAATATCTCTGGCTGTCCTGGACTCGCTTTGTAGACCAGGCTGGCCTCGAACTCACAAAGATCCGCCTGCCTCTGCCTCCCAAGTGCTGGGATTAAAGGCGTGCGCCACCACCGCCCGGCTGAGTTTCTTATTTACTGTTCCTTAATTCATTTCCAACCCAGACAGAGAAGCAAAGTGCAGTGCAGTGTGTCCATGAAAGGACCTGGAGGTGGCTCCATCCCTCAAGTCCCCTTCTCAATTCTGCATCCTGCCTTCAGAGCTGAGGGCCAGGAAGATAGTATAACTGGAGTTACCAAGTGGCGGGAACAATGACCTCAGCAGTAGGCACAGTGCAGAAGACCTCAGCTGCAGTGCCTCATTTAATCTGTGGAACAACCCCCGTAAGTCACATGGTCTCATCTTCAGGTCTGAGAAAGTTGAGACATACAGAACTTGTATGCCCTATCTATGGAGGCCACATACCTATGTCAGGAAGCACTCCACACAGACGTGGAGACAATGCTAAATGACTTTTGGCTTTTGCCTGATACTGGGATGAAAGTGTGTTTTTTTTTGGGGGGGGGGTTCTTATTATTTTTAAGCCTATAAGATGATCAGGAGCTTGTAGTTAGGAGAATTTTCACTAGAAAGAGGATTACATCACTTTGCAGGTGTACTGTCTGTCATTAGTGACCTGCCTCCCCTCTACTCCGGAGCCTGCTCCCAGGGTAGACTCACTCCCTACAGCTGAGGTATTCTCGCCTACAGTCACTTGACCGCGCAGGCATTGTTACTTCTAGTGTAGACCTTAGGAAGGTCCGGAAGCTGAAGACACAGCTCTTTCCCTTTAAAAAGAGAAGAATTGGGTGGGTGAGGCCTGAGGGGAAGGTGATCTTCAGGATCTCCAGGCCAGAAAGAAAGAACCAAGCAGGCCGCCCTCTGACTTCCCCTGGGGAGGACAGGGACCACAGCACACACACCCCTGCCACCCCCAATAGATAAGGAAGATACACAAATAAAAACTTAGCCAAGTGAGGGACACAAGGACTCTACATGGAAAGAAGTGAAAATAAGGTTAAGAACAAAAGGTCCCTCTCTAATCCGAGGCATAGATAAATGTGTGAACACAGCTGCATGACTGAACTTAATGAAATGTTCTTAATAAAAGTCTAAAGACTGCTCTGTGGAGAAAGTGCATGTGAATTAACACAGAAAGTGGTCTTGTATACACAGTCCGGGGCGTGGGGGTGGAGGGAAGACTGACGGGGTTTGTCATTTCATTCATGAGGGAGAAGAATCTCAAATTACACTGATTTCAACACACCAAGCCAAACAGCTAGTAAACCGCCCACGAAGAATGAAACTTTTTACCGCGTCATTCTTCAAATGCAAATGAAGCATTAACGTATGCATCAATGGTGCAAGCAGAAAGTCCCAGACCTTTTATTGCAAAGAGGAGGAGCCAAAGATCCTGCGGGACTAACAGGGTTGCCTCCCTCCCTCCAGGACTTCCTGTTGTCACCGATTTAGGAGACACAGGCGGGTGAGTTCGCCCAGAGAAAGCCCGTCGCCAGGGTGGCTCTGCGGAGTGCGACAAGTCCTTGTGTTTGGGACACATGATCTCTTGAGGTTCCCTATGCTCAGGGTGTATTTTCTCATCAGTTTGATGTGCTTGGTGAAATCAGGTAGGTCATTTAGCCAATGTTTTTTTTTTTTTTTTTTTAATATCAGTGGACTTTCAAAGCTCTATGTGAGCATTTTTGAGGCAGGAGCTGTGGGTAAAATGAACTTTCTTATATTGATTCCCCCCCCCCAATCATAGATCAAACTGTCATTTCTTTGAATTAACTTGAAAATGCTAAGGTATATTATTTTTTTTCATAGCTAAATTGTGTCTTTCCACCTATATGAAATTAAATAACTTATTTTTGAAAAATGTAAAAATTTATTTTATGATGCTTAATGAAGAGACGACAAGTTTTTTCTTTTCACATTTTCAGTAAGGGTAAGGTTTTATACTTTCATGTATTTAGGTGTATTTAAGTCGTTATTATAAAATCATAATTTTATAGACAAATTCCTTATAATGGTGCACTGTATAACTTAAAAATTACTAGTTGCCAAGCTGAGGACGTAGTTCAGTCATAGAATACACACCTAGCATGTCAGGGTCAATTTCCAATACAAGAAAAGATAATAAAATCAAACTGAAAATATTAATCGCCACGGTGAGATAACAAAAATGAATTGAAATGCGCTCTCAGTCCTTCTTGGAAACTACTTCCTTTTTACACCAAGCTGTGACTATGAATTCTGACATAACTTTTGTTTGCTTTGTTTTTTGAGACAGGGTTTCTCGGGGAAGCCCTGGCTGCCCTGGAACTCACTCTGTAAACCAGGCTATTCTTGAGCTCAGTAGGATAAAGGTGTGTGCCCGCACACCGAACCTTGACATAGAACTTTTTAAGAGGCAGGGGAGAGGTATCAGACTTGTAAGCCACTCATACTCTACAGCTTGTAAAAGCAGTCCAGGCAGTTTGTTCTAAGGAAATAACCTTTGCTGGGTTCAGCAGAGGACAGTGCTAGGTTTTAAACCTTAACACACACTGGGCAAGCAGGCAACTACTGAGTTACATTTTCAATTCCAAGAAAGACCTTAAAAAAATTAAAATTAAAAAAAACCAACAGGAAACTAGACCAGATAGTGCAGAAATGTCTCTTCTCCAGGACTGGATAAGGTTCCAAATATGAAACTATTTTCTTTTTTTTTTTTTTTGGTTTTTCGAGACAGGGTTTCTTTGTGTATCCTTGGCTGTCCTGGACTCACTTTGTAGACCAGGCTGGCCTCGAACTCACAAAGATCCGCCTGCCTCTGCCTCCCAAGTGCTGGGATTAAAGGCGTGCGCCACCACCGCCCGGCTCTGAAACTATTTTCTATTGCATTTGTTTACTTACTTATTTACTTACTTACTTACTTAATGTGTGGGCACACAAGCCACAGTGCACATATGGAGGTCAGAGTACAACTTGCAGGAGTTGGTTTTCTACTTCCGTTGGGTGGGTACTGGATAGATCTCAGGTTGTCAGACTTGGAATCAGTTGCCTTTGCCCACAGAGCCGTCTTGCCGGCTATAGCATTAAGCTGGTTTTTAAAGGAAGTGGTCTTTGAGTAGCCAGGAAGATGGCTCAGCGGATAAAGCACTCACCGGACAAGCAGGAACCCACATAAACGCCTGAGGGGTATGGAGGCCCACTGATAACCTCAGAGCTTGTGGGCAGAGACAGAAAAAGATGCCTAAGCAAGCTGGCCAGCTGGATCAGGGAGCTCTAGGTTCCAATGAGAGCCTCTGCCTCAGTTTATAAGGAAGTGATTGAGGAAGACACATGCCAACCTCTGGCCTCCACACACAGAAATATACACTCGTAATGTACACACACACGTGAACATGCACACACATAAACACCCCCCCACACACACACACATATGAGTGCCAGAAAGAGGGAAAGGAAAAAAAAATCATTAAAATAATTCTGATGCTTTTCAGAAATGCCCAAACACATTTCAAAATTAGCTCCAAAGAGTCTGGTGAGATGGTTATGTAGGTAATAATGCCTGCTGCATGACCCGGTGAGCGGAGCTGGATTCCCCCAAAGCTATGGAAAGGTGGAAGAGGACCACTAAGTCCCCCTCATGTTTGAGCCATGGCATGCAAAGGCATGTGCATGCACACACACAATAATGAAGAAATTTAAAAAAATTTAAAAATAAAATAATGCGATAGATAAGGTGGTAGGACTCAGTTTTGTAGACTGATTAAAACTGTTAAAAATCATATAAGCATGCTAACAAATGAAGCTTAGAATTGAACTAGAAAATGTATAATATATTAGGATTTATTTCCAACTCACCTTGACTGCATCATTTCAAGTACTTATACTATTCGTGGTAAATACTATTTTCCCAGTCCATCACCAACATCAACAGTCTGGGTGTTTGGGTAAAGTGAGTGAGGAGAATGACACTCCCCATAAGAAAACCTCTAAGGAGAAGAGGGACACAATATTCAGACATAGAGATAAATGATTTTAAATTTTCATTGAGGTCTTATTTTGGATGTATGGGTGTTTTCCCTGAATGTATTCTGTGTACCACGTGCATGCAGTGTCCACAGAGGCCAGAAGAGGGCGTCCTGGACTTGGGGACAGCTGGGAGCCACCTTGTGGGTGCTGGGATCAAATCCCAGTCCTCAGTAAGAGCAGCCAGTGACCTTAACTGCTGAGCTGTCTCCCTAGCCTCATGTCTTTTAACTTTAAAAATTACATTTAATTAATTAGTCTATTTATTTTTATTTATTTATTTGTGTGTGTGTGTGTGTGTGCATGTGCATATGCACAGAATACAATGTGTTAGTGGAATTCAGAGAACACCTTGCAGGTATCAGTTCTGTCCATCCACCATGTGGGTTCTGAACTTGGCTCCTTTGGCTCAACAGCAGGCGCCTTCGCCCACTGAGCCGTCTGGCCCTCCCATAACTGATACTCTAGCACCATATTTAAAATATCAAAAGCACTGCAGATAAATGCATGGTGAACAAAGTGTGAATTTTTTTCTTAAAGATAGGCTATCTTGTGTTTTTTTTATTTTTATTTTTATTTATTTATTTTGGTTTTTTGAGACAGGGTTTCTCTGTGTAGCCCTGGCTGTCCTGGACTCACTTTGTAGACTAGGCTGGCCTCGAACTCACAAAGATCCGCCTGCCTCTGCCTCCCAAGTGCTGGGATTAAAGGCGTGCGCCACCACCGCCCGGCGGCTATCTTGTGTTTTACCACCTTTACCATATGGTGAAAAACGTCACTTCTAATGAGCAACCTATTCCTTGATGGTGCAGGCTGGCTTCACTTCCTTAGGGAGCAGTTTATGAGGGCTGATGAGGCTGTGTAAATAGACTGAATCACACAGGGCTTTATTTAGAGAGTCCTTTCTCTCTCTCTCTCTCTCTCTCTCTCTCTCTTGGTTTTTTGAGACAGGGTTTCTGTCTGTAGCCTAGGCCATCTTGGAATCTTGGAACTCACTCTGTAGACCAGACTGGCTTTAACTCAGAGATCTGTCAGCCTCTGCTTCCCGAGTGCTGGGATTTAAGGCGTGTGACACCAACACCTGATCTCCTTTTTCTTTATGGTAGAGTGTTGATGAGCTGTTTTCAGTTGATTCAAAATACCAAAGGGTATGTGTGTGTGTGTGTGTGTGTGTGTGTGTGTGTGTACAGGCGTGTGGTGTTGAAGTTTGAACCCAGGGCCTCACAAGTGCTATGTACCACCACTTAGCCATACCTCAGCTCGTTAATGAGCATTTTGATTTAGCTTCCCTGTTGCTGTGACAATACACTTGGCCAAAGCAATGTAAAGGTTGCAGGGGCTTCCTTGGCTAGCAGCCTGAGAGGATGCGGTCCATCATGTGGGAAAAGCAGGGCGGCTTGAGGCTCTCATTAAGGTGGTGGAGCTTCCGGCTCAGCTCCTACACCCCAGCAGCCAGGAAGCGGAGAGCTGGGGCTGGAAGTGTGTCCAGCCCATAATCCTGAAGACCTGGCCCTCAGGGATACTTTCTTTAGCTGGGACCCACTTCCCAAGGATTCTACCAGCCTCTTAAAACAGTGCCACCTTTTGGGGACAAGTGTTCAAACACACGAACCTGTGGGAGACATTTCACTTTCAAATACTTAACATCTGTGTAAGGACGCAAGTTTTTGGCTTCAAATTTACCTGGCCTTTGAATAACACTGCCTGAGAGTTTAGTATTATTGTGGTCATTTTATAAATGCAAGATTGAGAGTCAAGAGATGTTTAGGCAATTGATTGCACCAACTTACTTACCTAGGGGATAGTGGGTCTAGATCTCAAACTTAGGTCTGACTCTCAAACCCATGCTTTTTTACAAAACTATATTGTGTTTTTATTGAGGACACTGGAATAGAGTGGGCAAACTCTGTCTGTAAGGAACCAAATGGTATACATTTCAGCCTTGTGAGCTGAAACTCATGACGATTTAACCCTGCTAGTACAGCAGGAGACATTCACGGTCAATCTGTAGGTAGACATGGCCAGGTTATAGGAAAATGTCTCAGAGGGATTTTCAATGTGGCTCAGTCAATAGGGCACTTGCCTAGCCTGCATGAAACCTGGGTCTGATCTGTAGCACTGCATAAACTTGGTGTGGTGTGCACGCCTGTAGTCCCAGCACACAAGAAGTAGAGGCAGGAAGACCAGAAATTTAAAATCATTCTCAGCTACATAGTGAGTTCAAGGCCAGCCTGAGCCACACAAGATAGAACGGTTATTGATAATTGCCTAGATTGTCAACCTGAATCTGTTTCTTTTAATATAAGAAAGAAGGTCCTAAATAATAATTATGTCACCCCTGAACAGAATCCAGATTCTTCCTCAAAGGATGTTGTACACAGAGTCCATTTCATTGTAACTTTCCAATTGTCAGTAAGAAATGTTATTTCAGGGTAAGTAGTTCAAAAAGGACAGGCATACTTTTTCCTGTTTCAGTGAACTATGAGGGACAAGGTTAAACTTGAAAAACCAGTTTAATATACTCTGTAATTACATGATGGTACTTCAAGTGACCTTGAAACCAATAAAATAGCTCAAAAGTTGTTTGCCTCTGGGAAGCATAAAATAGTTCAGAACTTTAAACACACCAGTGTAAATTGAAACATACAGAACTCTCTGTGTGAAGCCATTGAATACACTTGTTTCTCACAATGTCTAGCTGAAAAAAGTAGCTTAAGATAGTTTGTAACGTGGCCCAAATTCATTGTTTTCTTTTTCAAATGTTTAGTTCTGGGAACCAAATATGGGGCTTAGTGGTAGAGTGCTTGTCTCGCCTGCATAAGACCATGAGTCATTAATTAATAATCAATAAATGGGCTGGAGGGATGGCTCAGTGGTTAATAGCATTTGTTGATCTTCCAGAGAACCAGGATTTCCGTTACCCACATGGCAGCTCATAATCATTTGTAACTCCAGTTTCAGGAGATCTGATGCCTTCCTTCAGAAGGAGGGAAGTGTGGGCAAGAAGACTTCCCAGCATGCTTTGGGGCTGGCACCTGAGAAAGGAAGGGTTAGAATGATGGGGTAGACCAAGCCTCAGTCCCAGCACAATTCAGAGACAGACCGGTGGTGAATCCCTGAGACAAAATTACCTGTAAGAGGACGGCTTACATGGGGTATAGAAGTGTCTTAGTTACTGTCCTATTGCTTTGAAGAGACATCATGGCTAAGGCAAGGTATAAAAGGATGGGTATAAAAAGAAAGCATTTAATTGGGGGCTTGCTGACAGTTTTAGACATTAGTTCATTATCATGGCAGGAAGCATATGAGCATGGCATTGGAGTAATAGCTAAGAGTTTTACATCCTTATCTACAGACAGCAGGGACACACACACACACACACACACACACACACACACACACACAGAGAGAGAGAGAGAGAGAGAGAGAGAGAGAGAGAGAGACTGGACCTGACATGGACTTTTGAAACCTCAAAGCCCACCCCCCAGTGGCACATCTCCTGCAACAAAACCACTCCTCCTAATCCTTCCCAAACAGTTCCTCAGCTGGGGACTAAGCCTGCAAAATATATGAGCCGATGGGGGCCGTTTTCATTCTAAGAGCACAGGATGGGAGGGAATGTTACTTCAGGGTAACTGAATCCCAAAATAATCTGAAAAGCACAGGTGTAATTTCTCCTGTTTCAGATAAACCATGAAAGATAGGATCAAAAGACAGGTGGCCTGTCAGGTAGCACAGTGAAGTCCACCCCCTCCCCCGTCACAAGTTCTCTCTGGCCTCTAGCTCACCCATCTCCTGTCTCTCACAGACCCAGGTGAATGTGTGGCTTCTGACCCATATAGGCCTACAGTTCATGAGGCCTAAGGTGACCAGACCTGGTAATTAAGTGAAGAAACATCTGTCTTCCCCAGTGTGACCTCATTCAGGATTAATCCCAGCCACATTCCTCTCTTGGACACATAGGTAGTATGTGAAAAACATCGTGATTTCCCCAGGCCATCTGGAAAATAGGTTGCACAGACTGGACCAAAACTTTACTTTATGGATGGATAAGACCCAAAGGGATCAGCCCCATCTCACAACAGCTCCTGCACTATAAGATGACAAATTAAACAGTGAGTTATTGCTCTGGGTTGGGCTCTGCAAGCAGACAGACAGGTGCAGCCCCTGTTTTCCAAGGGCATTTCTTCTCCAGGAAGAGGAAGTGAAGGGGTGACCTGGAAGTGCTGATCTACCACAGGAGCCGGGCCTGACTATACCAGTGTAGGCGAAGGATCCAGAGCAGTGCGTGTTTCTTTGCTTACTGGTATTGTGATAAACGCTGTGACATAAAGTAAGCCAGTGGCTCTAGCTTGTGTCAAGTTGACAAAGAAACTAAGCGGCATAATTTGGTTCTCAAATTTCCATTGAGGGAAGTCAGAATAGGTGTGACTCAAGGTTCCCTTTGGTGGCCTGTCTCAAGTTACCAGACTTCCCTTTCCCATTTGAGCTGAAGCCTCAAGTGTCTACCTCCTTTTGCTCCTTACTTCCTTTCTTCCCTTCCCTGGCCCCGCTCCTCCTCTTCCCTTCCCTTCTTTTGTACTACGAGGTACTGAACTCAGGATCACACAAGCCTTACCACTAAGCTACATCTCCAGGGATGGTCTTGCTGCAGATGCAGTGGCCTCTTCCTCCTCCGTTTTTTTTTTTTTTTTTTTGAGATGGAATCTTAACATGCAGCCCGAATAGTATCACTCTCTGGTGACGAAGCATTCAGATACAGGAGCCTACGAAGGCCGTTCTTAGTCAAAGCCCCAGAATAGCCCCACCACGATGGCTAAGCAAGGTCTTGCCCAGTCTCTCCATGATATCATTACTGATTGTCTACCTAGTGACTCAAAGCAGCCTTAGAGCACGGTCCCACTGAGTGACATTCCCAGCAAGATGTTCCAAGCCAGGAATGGTAGCGCCACATAGCTGTAATCCTAGAATTTAAGAAGGTGAGACATGAGGACTGAGGCTAGATTGGGCTATGTATTCAGTCAGAAGCCAGCCTGGGTTTCATATTAAGGTCCTGTCTCAGACAACAACAAAAAGATCTTCTGGTTTTGTGCTGAACTTTGAGTCCAACTTCCTTCCAAGGCCATCCTGTAGGGCAAAGGCTCGAAAGGAGAGCTTGAGGAGCTGAGAAGGAAAGGGGCCAGCCCCAGCTGACATGATCTGCACTTTCAGATGCTTAGGGCAGGGCACCCCACATTCTGACACCACCCTAGTCAAGGGTTCAACACAAGAGACCGTGAGGACTCAGCTACTGACACTTCTCATGTGTTCTGTCTCTCCGAGGACACATAAGTTAGAAATTACCATTCAAGGAGAATGGGGTCTCACAGGACAGACACGCCCATACCCAATACCCAAAATGCATCCCTAAAAGAGTAACATGCTGTGAGTGAGCCACTCACATGTGCTTAGGGAGTCGAGTGAGAACATACTTATGACTGGGAGGGTTGTGGAGGAAGGCTTCATTGAGCTAGCTTGTGGTTTTGACTTTGAAAGAGTCTAGAGAAACCAGGGGGTCACTACTTAGAAATGCTGGATTAAGTCTGACTTTTCAGTTTCATTCAACTAGATCCGGGCTCTTGCCAGGTGCTGTGAGGAAAGTAAGAGCACCAAGAAGTGGATCATAGCACCTTCCCGCTTGATGCCCTTTAGGAGGCACTGCATGATTGACATCTAATTCTTATTTCCAGACACGGATGAAACATGCCCAACCTTCACCAGACTGAGCTTCCACAGTGCAGTGGTTGGCACAGGACTAAGTGTGAGACTGATGCTCTACACACAGAGAAACCAGTCATGTGCACAGATCATCAACTCCACAGCTCTGGGGAGCTTAAATGTGACCAGGAAAACCACCTTTATCATCCACGGCTTCCGGCCAACAGGCTCCCCTCCGGTCTGGATGGAGGAGTTGGTACAGAGTTTGCTCCGTGTACAAGAGATGAATGTGGTGGTTGTTGATTGGAACCGAGGTGCTACGACTGTGATATACACCCACGCTTCTAGCAAGTCCAGAAAAGTAGCTCTTATTTTGAAGGAGTTTATCGACCAGATGTTGGTAAGGAAGACTGCTCTTAGATGAATTTGGCGGCTTGTTTGGAAGCTTAAAGCCAAGAGGGATCACTTGGTTGGATGGTGGGGGGAAGGGCTGTTTTGTAACATTGTGCAAATCTGAATAAACCCAGGGATGAAGATGTGGCTCTGCAGGTGGTCCACTTCCCAGCTAAGGGATATGGGACAGTGTTGTCATTTTTAAAATGTAGATCTTATGTCCCCTTAATCTTATGTAGCTAATGGCAAACTTGTGAAAAGGGCATTTTGCTACCACTATGAAGGTGTGTTTGAGTAGGACGGGTTCTGCCCGGCCTCCTTCAACTTCTGTAGCTGTTCTGCTAGAAGACCAAGAGACCAATGTCCAGATCATTCCAAACCACAGTGAAAACACATGGGATAGTCAGTGTTTTTTTTCTTTCTTTTTTTTTTTTTTCGAGACAGGGTTTCTCTGTGTAGCCCTGGCTGTCCTGGACTCACTTTGTAGACCAGGCTGGCCTCGAACTCGCAAAGATCCTCCTGCCTCTGCCTCCCAAGTGCTGGGATTAAAGGCGTGCGCCACCACTGCCCGGCTTGATAGTCAGTGTTTTTAGAAGGCTTCCCAAAGCTTTTTAGTGAGTGATCTCATGGAGCTCCCTCCTTCTCCTCCTCCTTCTTTTTAGAAATAACAAAGATGGGACATGAACCAGGCTGTGGTGGTGTCCGTCTAATCCTAGCTGTTGGGAGGCAGAGGTGGGAGGAAGGAGGTGACGTGAGTGCGTCAGAGCATGCTGTCCAGCAGTCTGTGATCAGCATGGTTTACCCTCTCCCACGTTTTCTGTTCCTGGGATGGTGACTCCATAGGGAGTTCTTCAAAATGCTTTATCATCCCCTCCCCGATCTGGAAGCCCTAAAGATGTCTCTGCTTGACAACCAGCAGAGAGTCAGGAATGGAGACACCAAAAGACACAAATTTGGGGCTAGCAGGTTGGTTTGAATCCTGCTTTGCACCCTCCCCAACTACTTTACATGGGCCAGAAGACCTCAACTCTGGGCTTCCTTTCCTTATTTGCATACTAAAGTAGTAGGAGGACCTTGTAGGATGCTGTAACTTCCCTCTTTTACTGCCACGATGGGGATTAAACCTAATAAGAGGCAAGTTAGAGGCAAGTACGTGACCATTCTGCTCAAGCCCTTGTGACATTTAAATGAGACAATAGGGACTACAGAGTTCGCTCAGTTGATAAACACGTGGTATGCAAGTATGAAGGCCCGTGTTCCACCCCCAGAACCTATAAAAAAAAAAAAATTGGGCACAGCAGTGGACAAGTGTATGTCTGCAATCCCAGACCCAGGGAAACAGAGATGGGAGAGAATCCCTAGAGTTTGCTGGCTAGTCTAACCAAATCAGCTAACTTCAGGCTCAGTGAGAGACCCTGTCTCAAAAAATAAGTGGGGAGCGATTGAGGGAGACATCTAACTTAGAAAGATTTATTTATTTATTATTATTTTTGTTTTTGTTTTTTGTTTCTGAGATAGGGTTTCTCTCTGTAGCCCTGGCTGTCTTGGTCTCACTTTGTAGACCAGGCTGTCTTTGAACTCACAGGGATCCCTCTGCCTCTGCCACCCGAGTACTGGTATTAAAGGCATGCTCCACTATTCCTGGCTCCAACACCTGACTTTTTGACCTTTGGTCTCCACACATAAGTGTACAGATGTGCATGCATATCTTCCCACACACAAAATATCCCAAGCAAGACAATGGTTGTAAAGTACTTAGGAATATGTCTCCAAAGTAAGTAAATCTCTGCAAGTGTGGTCAATGTCTTGAACTCTCACAATTTACTAATGAAATTCTAGGCCAAAGGTGCTTCTCTGGATGACATATATATGATTGGAGTAAGTCTAGGAGCCCACATAGCTGGATTTGTTGGAGAACTGTACGACGGGAAGCTGGGGAGGATCACAGGTAAGGTTGGTGACCAGGGGTCTCACCTGGGCTGGTGTTCTCTGAGAGAGTACCACTACACAGGTAATATTGACTTCAGCCCAGGACTTAATAAAACATATGTAGAAAATTTTGCAAAGTGTGTATGTCACAGAAAAGCTTGGTGGTGACTTTTTCTTTTTAATGGTCACCACCCTCCACCCCCAGCAGTATCCCATTGGGATTTGTTCTGGGCCCAAAGAGCCTTCCTCCTTTTGCATTAATACAGACTGGCTTGAACTACAGAGCTAGCACTCACCAGGCACAATGGAGACTGACTCATGGAAGGAAAAGGAGATGAGAAATTCGTTGGCTGGGCCTGATTGTCTAAGTATCAGCTTTCTAGCAAACTCGCCGAACTGCAGCAGGTTCAACCTTAAAGGACATCTTGCCTGAAGCTTAGGAATTTTCCAGGGCTACTCACAGGGCTGAGGGCTTGTTCCAGCTTGCAAGAGTTTCCCCAGGATTCATTCTCACTCTCAGGCTTTCAATTTAGGGAGTCTGTAAAACAGAAGTGTGTGGAGGGAGAAGAAATGTAAATGGCTCAAAACACATTTTTTTTTGGGGGGGGGGGTAACCTTACAGTCCCAAATCATCCTTCCCCAACCCTATTGGCTGGCATTGTTTCCCAGTGTTTGTCCTGGATGGTCTAGTTTTTTTTTCTCACTTTCCCCAAAGGTCAAGGCTGCCTCATTATCTAATTTACCTACCTTCTTAGGGAAACAAATTGGTTTTAAAAGTTCAGAATATATTATCACTATATTTAAAAAACAAAAACAAAAAATGTGTCTTTACTTTAGAGAGAGAGAGTGCGAGAGAATCCTCACTTCAGAAAGCACAAATGGCTTGGGTTTACCTCACCCTAGGAATTCCTTTTCTGATAGATGGGACTGTATTCTTTCCAGCAGTGTGTTGTGGTGGGGTGCCAGTTAGGGGTGCTGGCTTATTCAATTGTTGATTTCTATGCTGGTTTCCTCAGTGGTGACTGGTCTTAAGCTCCCAGCTTGAGGTCAGTGATCACAGAGCTAGGAAGAAATGGGCCAGATCTACCTTTCAGCCAAGCGCTTTGTCCTACTCAAGCTCCATGTTCTCTCCTGTGCCTCTTGACAGACAGGTCTCCCCTCCTGGCTATTGTGAACTGCAGTGTGTACCCAGCTTCCAATTACAGAATTCCCCAAGCTTTCTGCTAATCTAGTACCATGTGTCCTGCCCCGAGACCTGGACTCATTCGGGTCCACAAGTCGATTGTCTGCCTCCACGGTGTCCCCAGTTCTCTCCTCATCACCTCTGAGCCTCAAATCTATCTCAGGAGAATTCTCTGTCCCAGTGTTCTTGCTTGGGTGTGCTCACTGGGTCATAAGGTGGGAATGTGATCTGTCACCCACGGACACAACTCACGATTATTTCCTGATAGGACACCTGTGTGGCCCTTCAGCCTGTTGTCTCTTTGCCATTTTCATCTTTTCAGCTCCTCTTCTCCAGGCATAGCTTTTGGTTCATTCATTCATTCATTTGGTGCTGGATGAATCCAGAGTCTCATGTATGCTAGGCCCAGCCTCTGCTGTGAGTTACTTCCAAGATAAGGAACCTGAATTCTTTTTTTTTTTTTTTTTTTTTTTTTTTTTTTTTTTTTTTTTTTTT
>CAJQZJ010032426.1:1155339-1244728 GCA_907164525.1 Lophiomys imhausi
CCTCCTCCTCCTCCTCCTCCTCCTTCTTCTTTCTTCTTTCTTTTTGTTAGGTCTTGACCCTGCGGGCCCTTTATTCAACGGGAGACCTCCTGAAGACAGATTGGATCCCAGTGATGCCCAGTTCGTGGACGTCATCCACTCCGATACTGACGGTAACACTCCTCTGTCTTTGTGGGTTAGTGGCACTAAGAGGCTTAGTCTCCTCCGTGGATCCTTTGATGCTGTCTTTTCCGGCTGAGGGGAGAGGAGGTCCCGAAGCACCGAAGGGGACCTAAGCCTGGGACCTGGTGATGGAGGGGGCGTGATTTCCTGTTCTCTTACCTGTTTTCCAAGTGATCATTGAGTTCAATCAAGAACAGGCTGGTTTGTCTAACCACGTGGACAACTGGCTTCAGATGAGCTAGGGTGGCCCAGCCCCTTCCCTTTATTTCACCCAGAGCTCCCCCGGCACACTCCTGGCTCTTCCAGGTCATTTCTGCCTCCCAACATGCCGGTTTCCTATCTGTATGTTCCCATTTGATACATGGTTAGATGCCAAGGCTAGATAGCAAGACTGTGGCTGGAAAAAAAATAAGAAAAGGGTAGATCTCTGCTTTATCCAAATGTCTCAGGGATGAGCCACCTGGGAGCTTGGAGAGGAGGAGTGGAGCAAAACCGTGCTCTTTTGATTGTACTTCCTCTTTATGGCACAACTAGCTAACAAACCGAAGACCCAGGGCAGAGGAAGTACCTCAATGGCAGTGTTTGTGTGGCATGCCACAGGACCGGGAAACAAAGACCAAGAAACCATCCTTGGGTCTGTGGGGTGGCTAAGTTGGGAAGGATGCCACTGAGCCTGACAACCTGAGTTTGAGCCCTGGAACCCATCTCATGCAAGGAGAGCCCTGATTCCCGTATGTTGTTTTCTGACCTCCAACTTCATGCTGGTACATGTGTATCAGACACACACACACACACACACACACACACACACACACACACACATACACACACACACACACAGAGACACTATGAGGTTTTGTTTTTTAAAGTCACCCCTGACCCTATATCACGGGCACTCCTGTGTGACAATGGGTGACTGTTTACCTTTGAGGGGAAATGTCTTTTTGTGGACAGCTGCACCATCAATCACCGTGACATTTACAAAGTAGTTCCTTGCTGGAGTGGAGCCCTTCAGTGCCATTTTAAGATGGGCGTAATGAGACAATTTGCTTTTTATTCTTGAGAAGCAAATTTTGAAGGAAAGAGTACAAGCTTTGCACTGAGACAGACCCTGGATTTTGTTCTTTCTTGTGATGTTGAGCCAAACCTTGAGGCTACCAGCCTCTGCCCCTCGTCCAAGTTACCTCCACTAATTTCCCTACAGCTGTGTTGCAGATGTTATGAAAATGGCAAGAAGGGTGTGTGAGATGCCTAGCTGACACACTGAGTCTCAAAATCTGAAAACTACTATTACGGTCACTGTGCTATGCCGCACATAACGTATACATTATAAGTGTGCACCACCACACCTGGCTCCATGCTAACCTTTTAATAGAGCATTTTCTAGTTATTTGGGGGTTTATATGGCTAGAGAAAATAAAGTTATTACACCTAGAAGTGTTCATTTTCATTCTTTTATTTTTATGAATATGGGTGTTTTGCCCACATGTATGTCTATGTACCACATTTTGTGTCCAGTACCCAAAGAGGTCAGAAGAAGGCACTGGATCTCCTGAGACTGGAGTTACAGGTGGTTGTGAGCCTCCATTTGGGTGCTGGGAACCTAACCCGGCTCTCGACAAGAGTGGCCAGTGCTCTTAATCATGGAGCCATCTCTCCCGATAGGGTCCAAACATTTTGTGATTTTACCTACTAAGTAAAAACTAATTATTTCATATTTCATTTTGTGAAGATTTATCCAGGGAAAATGGAAGCTCAGGAATCTTGTGGCAAGTAGAGGGCTCTCAGTAAAGGTAAAGAACAAACGGGTCATCTCGGTTCAGCCCTGCAGTGGCCCCTGTGCCCAGAGTTGCTGTCTCTGGAAATGGTGGGATCCAGTCCCTCACCATTTTTGGGCTCAGCCAGGACTGGCCTAGATGCGAATGCAATTAGTTGACAGCTGTAGGCAAGACATTTAAACAGGGTGAGGGCCGCGATAACCACTGCAACACAGCCCCTGCCTGTGTGGGCAGGAGAATGTCAGGATGTATGCAGCCCTAAGCCCTGTGTGAGCCTTGTGTGCTCTCTTTTAGCGCTGGGCTACAAGGAACCACTAGGAAACATAGACTTCTATCCGAATGGAGGACTGGACCAACCCGGTTGCCCCAAGACAATATTTGGAGGTGAGTGCCACACATTATCCTTTGTAAGACACCAGAGCACTTAGCGGGGACAGGGTTCCAGTTCTGCCCTGGACTCACCTTTATGTTGCCCTCCAACTTCCTCCTTGTGCTTTCTGCTATTTATTCCCGACACCTCTATTTTTTTTTTCATGTAGTCTGTTTTCTATTTACCATGACCCATTGATATCAGGTAATTTATTCAGGTTTTTCTTTGTTAGTTTGTTGGTTTGTTTGTTTTTGAGACAAGCCTCATGGCTGAGCTCGAACTCCTTATCCTCCCATCTCCACCTTCCTGGTAGTATCAGATATTTTAATATTCCTTTCCAAATAGGTGAAGGGTGATGGATGGGGCACCTGCTGTTCTCCTCTGGCCTCCAGAAGCCCACACACATGAGCCTGTGCACACCTCCATGCACACACATGCTAACAGACTAACGCCTACATTTGGGGGGACAACCCCCCCCACTAAACTAAAGATGGTAGAAAATGGCATTGATATGTAGCCATATGGGAGTAGCAAAGTGTTTGAAAATGGTCCAGCTGAAATGACATTAAGTGACGTTAACCGAGCATTCAAATCCTGTCCTGTGTGGCAGGGTGAGGAGGACATGTGGCCCCTTTCCTGACACCACAGTAACGCTAGAGGAAGCCCTGGGAGCAGTTAGATGTGCTGGCCTGTCAGGTTTTACCTCCGTCCGGTCTGGCCCAGGTGCCTGCCCCATGCTTCTTCCTCGTGGGCCACTTTGTCCTCCACTGTTCCTGTGGAGCTGAGCACTGGAGCATCGATCGATCTGAGAACAGAAACATAGATCGATCGATCCAGTGGCCGCACTCAGGGCCCGCCCCTGCCAGCCATTCCTCACAACCTCAGTGCCTCTTTTCTGGACTGGCTGCTTCCTATTTAGACCCGGTCTTCTTCTTTTTTTTTTACCCGCTTTGGGTCCCCGTTCTTTTTGGAACTGCACCAGCAGCTCCCCTTCACTTTCTGATACCCGTCTCTGTGCATCATTCGCTCCCGCTGGCTGCACCATGACACCTCAGGGCACCCGCTGAGAAAGAGCCCTGCCTCTGACCACTCTTGCCCATTTATGACTCTCCGTGCCATCCCCTGACATTCGGCCCTTCTCCATTCACTCTGGCTGGCAGAAACGGAAAACCAGCCACCAGACTGCGAGCATGAAAGGCCTCGAGCACCTTGAACCTGAGGTCTCCGTCATGGTGGTCCCATTCCTGCCTGGAAGCATTGTTGGAGATGTCCTGACACCTTTTGAACTGAGGCCAGGAAAGCTTGGCAGCTTCTCCTTGGCTCTCACTGCCAGAGACCCCCCCCCCATCTCTCGTTATCTTTGTTGATGCATAGATGTCTGTGTGAGGGTGTGGGATCCCTGGAACTGGAGTTACAGGCAGGTGTGGGTGCTGGGAATTGAACCCTGGTCCTCTGGAAGAGCAGCCAGTGGTGCTCTTAGTCGCCCAGCCGCCAAGCCTGGCTCTTTTAAAATGTGGGTTCCGGGGAATCTTTTTCATCAGGCCCTCATGCTTGCATGCAAACACTTTACTCCTGGGTTGTCTTCCTAGCCCCTTTTCTTCTTTCTCCAGTGACTTCAACTTAATTTGTTCTCTGGCAAGGAGGGACTCCTGTGACCCATGGAGGCCTTGCCCTTTAACAGATCTGCAGTTCACCCTTTCACTGACAGACACGTGCAATAAAGGGCGTCTTTTCTGTTTCCACCTCCTTGTGCTTCACAGTAACCCCCACATGCTCAATTTCTATGTGCACTGTTTTGCTGGAGGCGACCTTGAGTTCAGGAACTTTTTCCCAGCTCAGTCTTCCCCAGAGCCCCAGTGGTAGGTCCCACTAAGCCTGGCCTCTGTGAAATTCTTCCCTTCTCTGTTTTCTGTGACGTCAACTGAGACCTTTCCATGGTCCCCAATCCCTGAGGAGTCTGAGTCACACGTCATCTCGTTTTCTTACACTCTCTGTCTTGAATATGTAATATGCCATTCTGGCTTCAGACTTCACTTTGAAAATGAAGAGAATTGCTGGGAAACCAACTAGGCACATCGGCCAGGCCACACTTTCTGAGGCCTTCGTTCTTCCAGTAACTCACTTCATGCAGTTGCTGCTTATTGGTGCCCACCTGAGGCCAATTCCAGAGACAGTGCCCACAGGACTTAAAACCCAGGCGCATCCTTTTTCTTAAAAACAGAAACAACACAATAATTGTCTTTATGTGTATTAATGGCTGTCTGGGGGCATAGGAACAGGTGCCTGAGGAGATCAGAGGAGTCAGACCCTCTGGGAGTTACAGGCAGTTGTGAGCTGGGGGTTGAACCTGGTCCTCTGGAAGAGCAGCCGGTCTCTGCCACTGCGCCAGCTCTCCAGTCTTTTTTTTCCCTCCTCTTTCTTCTTCCCTGCTTTTGGTTCTGTCTTAGGGACTTGACTCTGTGTCCCTGGCCACCCTGGTATTTACAGGGTACCTCAGGGTGGCTCATCTGGCATGAGCTCAAACTCCTACCAATCCTTGTGGATGAATAACTGAGCTCTCAGCCAAACAGAGTAAGAGAGGTTTCTTTTTTGTTGTTGTTGGCCTCAAACTCAGAGATCCACCTGCCTCTGCCTCTGCCTCCCGAGTGCTGGGATAAATACTTTTATTTTTTTATATCGTTTGTTTGATGGCTTCATCCAGATACATGATTAAAATGTTCACTTTCATCCCTGACTCCCCTTTCTTATGCCCTTCTCATTCCTACAAGAATTGTTCTTAACAATTCCTGCTTTCCTGTCTCCTTTGTATGTGTGAGCCACTGAGTTTACTTAGAGTTTCTTGCCTGGAGTGTGGGTGGGAGGTTATTTGCTGGAGCAAGGACTGTTCCACAGAAGAAAATGACATCTGCCCCAGATTCTCTACACTACCAATAGTCCCTCAAGGAAGGGTGGAGCCTCACAGGCCTTTCCTGCCTCTCAGGACATTTTTTTATAGTGACAGAGCAAAGAAAAGTGTGAATCAAGGAACTTTAAATACATTGGTGGAGGGTCTGGAAAGATGGCTCAGTGGTTAAGAGCACTGGTTGCTCTTTTAGGGGACCCAGGTCCAATCACCAGCACCCAAGTGGTACGTAACAGACATTTGCAACTCACGAACCAGGGGATCTGATGTCTTCTTCTAGCCTTCATGGATACCAGGCACACACATGGTTTGTGGATATACATGCAGGCAAAACCCTCACACACATAAAACCAAAATAAAGGAAAAAAATTAAATTCATTGATGGAAATGTCAGGGAGGGAGCTTGTGTCAAGTACAGAAGTCTCTGTTTAGAGGCCTCAGAGGTTCTTGGTGTTGGTGGACACTAGGGGTCTGTACATTCTAAGAAGGATTTTATCCAAGTCATAAAAGATGTTAGGCCAAACACAGAGGTGGACAATAAAGAACTATTAAGAAGATTAAGGAAGCACGAATTAATTTGGCTTCCAACTTCACAATCACAAGAGTGCTTATTATTTATTGTTGAGACAGGGTCTGTCTGTGTATCACCTGGAACAGGAACTCTGACTTGGAGCCCACTATGTAGACCAGGTTGGCCTCTTACCAGCCTGGTCTGAATACATCTCAGCTGATTCATTACTGCTTCTTTCTCATAGGTTGGGATGTGTCTGTTTGAATGACTTCATTTGGGTTTGACTTGGTAGGGCGTATGTATCTCTTTTGTGTATTATATGTATTGCCTATTCTTTTTCTGTTGCTCAGATCATTTCAGTAGCCCATTTGCTGATTGAATGATTTTAGGGGGAGTTCAGATTTTACAGTTCTTTATATGTTCTAGATGTTAATGTCCTATCTGGAATGTGCTTGGCGAAGATCTTTCCCTCTGTGTAGGCTGGCTCCAGTCTGGTGACTGTAACTTTGTTATGTAGAATCTTCCTAATTTCATGGAATTTGTTACGTAGAATCGTCCTAATTTCATGGAATTCCATTTGTTAATGCTTGCGTTATTTCTTGTGCCAGAGGAGTTATTTCTAGAAAAATCTTGCCTGTGCTTATGTTTCCACATGTTTTCCTCTAGCAATTGCAAGGGTTCAGGTTTTACATCGGCGTTGATCTGTTTTGAATTAATTTTTTGTAAAAGATGCAATCAAGTTCCATTCCTGGCAGGTGCATGGCCCGTTTTCCGAGCACCATTTAAGAAGCTCCTCACTCCCCGACTCCCAACAATGTTTGTTCTTGACACTTTTGCTAAAAAATAAGTGGGTGGGCTGTCTATTGTATTCTCTTGGTATACATATCTCTTTTGGATCAATAAATGCTATTTTTGTTACTATAGCTCTGTAGTATAATTTGAGATATCACTGGCAATGCTCTTTCTGCTGAGGGTATTTGGGATCTTTTGTTCTTCTATATGAATTTTAGGATTTTTTTTCTCCTAGTTCTGTATGGAATGCAATTGGGATTTTAATTTGTAAATCACTTTAGATAATACAGTCATTTTAACAATATTGATCCTGTCGGTCCAGAGCATTTATTTACTTATTTGTGTACGTGCATATGGAAGTATCCACAGTACGTATGTGGAAGTAGGAGAACAACCCAAGGAAGGTCATTCTCTCCTTCCACTGTATGGGCCGCAGCGATCTAATTCAGATCAGTAGGCTTGGTGGCAAGTACCTTAACCCGCTAAGTCAGCTCACGTACCACCTAAGAGAGCTTTACATCTTTCTTTATTGTTTTAAATGTAGAGGTCTTTCACATCCTTGATTAGGTTTATTCTTCGGTATTTTATTTTTCTGGGAGCTGTTGTGAATGGCATCTCTTTCTCAGCAAATGACAACTGATTTCTGTAGGCTGATTTTGTACCCTGAGGCTTTGCTGAAAGTGTGCATCAGCTCTAAGCGCTTTTCTGTGTCATCTTGAGAGGCTTTTCAAAGTAAGATCATGTTTTATGCAAATAAATATACTCGGATGCCTTCCTTTCATGTTTGAATCCCTTTCATTTCTTTCTCTTTTATTTATTACCTGTCTCTGTCTCCCAAGTGCTAGAACTAAAGGCATGTGCCACCACTGGCTGGCCAGCTTGATGCCTTATCAGCGAGTCCCTCATCTCTTTTTTTTTTTTTTTTTTAAAGATTTTATTTATTTATTGTGTATACAGTGTTCTTGCCTGCATGTATACATTCACTCCAGAAGAGGGCACCAGATCTCATTTTGTAGATGGTTGTGAGCCACCATGCGGTTGCTGGGAATTGAACTCAGGACCTTTGGAAGAACATGCAGTGTTCTTAACCTCTGAGCCATCTCTCCAGCCCAGAGTCCCTCATCTCTTGTTCACATTTCTCTTCTTGTGTTTCTGACACTCTTTCTCTTTGAAATAGTCTAATTTTCCTCTTTCTTTTTTTCATTCCTCTTCCTTCCTTCCTTTCTTTTTTTATGAGACAGAATCTCTTGTAGCCTAGATGGTTGAACTTACTATGTAGCTGAGGATGACCTTGAACTCCTTGATCCTCTTGCCTCCATCTCCCAAGTGATAGGATCCCAAGTGTGTAACACCATGCCTTATCCTGGGGTCTGTTTTTCTTATTCTCAACCTTCTCCTTCACTAAACCACCCAGAGGCTGCTCTAGTCTGCTGTCTTACCCTGAAGCCCCCTTTTACCTTTGACAATGAATTAACACTGCAGCCACGATAAGAACTACTCTTTGGCTCTTGACTTTTGGAGCTGCTTGAATTATCAGTGTTGGAGTGATCAGCATCAGACTCCAGAAGCACCTCGCACAACTTAAAAAAAAAACATTTATTTATTCAAGTTACATCTCAATCAGAGCCCCCTCCCTCAACTCCTGCTGTCCCACTCTCTTCCCCCGTCTCCCTCCTCTCCTTCTCAGATGGGGGGGTCCCACTCCTCTCAGGCCCCTCAGTTCATCAGTCACACGAGGGCAAAGAGCTTCCTTTTGGACTGGTACCCAACATGGCCACCAGGTAGGGTAAGCTGTTCCACTAACAGGCACCACAGCCCAGGAGGGACACTGCCTCCAACCCCACTTACTAAGGGATCTACATGAAGACCAAGTTGCCTCTCATCCATATATATATATATATATATATATATATATATATATATATATATATAGGGGGCCTAGGTCTGCTCTATATAAGCTTTTTGTTTTTCTTTTTTTGGTTAGTGTTTCAGTCTCTGTAAACCTCTAGGGGCCTAGATTGGTTGGTTCTGTTGAACTTCCTGCGTTGTTCTTGTCCCCTCTGGGTCTCTCTAGTCCTCCTCCTCTCTCATACACGGTTCCCAGAGCTCCACCTCATGGTTGGTTGTTTCGAATAACTTCTAATTTAACTCGGAGTAGGAAGAGTTGTTCCAGCACTTAGCAGAATCTATGTAAGCTGTGCTTTCTCACACCCACCAGATCCTAATTACCAGTCAGATGTGTCCCCGGCAGCCTTCTAGGATCTACAGCAGTGAATGACATGGGCCCAGTCCTCATTCATACAAAGGAACCACAATCGTTCTATGAAGGAGAGAAGATAATTTTTTTTAAAAGATTAAAATTTTATTTATGTATATGTGTGTGTCTGGAACCCTCAGAGGTCAGAGGTCAGATCCCCCAGAGTTGGGAGTTACAACTGTGGATGTCAGGAATCAAACGCAGGTCCTTGGCAAGAGCAGGAAGAACAGTTAAGTGCTCTTAACCACTAAGCCACCTCTCCAGACCCAAGTAGTTGTTCTTGGTAAGACCTTATGTTGATATTTAATGGTGCATGGTCAGCTTTTCGGGAGACCAAAAGTTTGCCAGATGCATTGGTGCACACCTGTGATCCCAGCACTTGGGAGGTAGAGGCAGAAGGATTATGAGTTTGGGGCTAGTTTGGGTAACACACTGAGATCCTGTCTCAAACAATAGAACAACCCGAGAAGCCATATCAGAGGAGGCTGGGTAATAGGATTGTTGGAGTGGGGTATATTCATGATGGCTCTTTACATTGATCTTTCAAATTTTATTTCTGTTAAAAAAATTCTCAAATAATAAGGCAGATTCATGATCAAGGCCGGTTTGTGTTTCAATCTCCCTCTAAATAATAGATGAGGAAAAGTTAATTAGTGAGCAACTAATTTATATTTTTATTACATTTTTAAAAAAATGTATGTGTGTGGTCACTTGTGTGCTCAGATGTTAGAAGACAGCTTGTGGGACTCAATTATCTCTTCCCAGCATGTGGGAGCCGGGGTTGGAGCTCAGGTCACCAGGTTTGATGGCAAGTGTCTTTGCCTCTTGGGTCATCTTGCCAGCCCTGAGATGTTCTTTGGATAATGATGTCCATGACTGAGCATTCTGCCTTTCTGACTAGCGCTGTCAACGAACATGCTTGCCAACCTGAGTAGCTGTCACATAGTGACTTAGTCTGTGAAGCAACTTCACAGATTGGACCAGGGCTTTGAAGTTCTTCAGATTCACAGATGTGTTGGCAGCAAGAAGTGATTCCCATTCCCGAGTCTCTCCTAAGTCAGCAGTATTTGGGGGGTGGTTTTGAACCCTGCATTTCACCAAGCATAAATATGATGAGGCTAATCCGTTGCTCAAACACTGGATGCCGGTATATACATCTAGGTGCTGTGGGTGGGGAGGGGAGGTGATTTCTCCCTGGTTGCATGTGTCCATGCGTGTATGTGTAGAGGCCAGAGGATGGTTCCTTTGGTCATTCCCCATTTTGTTTTTGACACAGAGTCTCTCAGTGAACATGGAGCTCCCTGCATAAGCTAGACTGGCTGGCCAGCAAACCCCTGGGAGCCATTTGTCTCCATATTTTAGGGGCCGGGGTTACAGTCCCATGCTGCTGGCTTTTACTTGGGTGCTGGGGTCTTCATTCTTGTATGGAACCATCTTTGCAGACCTTTTCTTTAATGATGCCAGAGATTGAATTTAGAGCCTTGTGCATACCAAGCAAGCACGGCCAATGCTCCGTCCCCCGTCTCCTCGTTTGTAAAGTGAGTGTGTGCGTGTGTGTGTGCACGCGTGTGTGTGTGTGTGTGTGTGTGTGTGTGTGTGTGTGTGTGTGCATGAGTGCCTGTGGAGGCCAGAAGAGGGCATTGGATCCCTTGGAGCTGGAGTTACAGGCAGTTGTGAGCTGCCAACATGGGTGCTAAAACTGAACTAGAGTCCCCCAGCCCCCCCCCAGATTTGCCTTTGTTCTCACAACAACCTTAATATGATTCATTCTCCACTTTGCCACTGGCCACCATGAGTCCCTGGCTGTGGTTCTCATAGGATTAAGTGGAGCTGAGCACATGAAAGCTTTCTGTGCAGTACCTGGCATTCAGGGGCTGCCATTAAGTGTGGTGGTATTTGTGTAAAATGTGACATGCACTTCAGGTAAATGCTGCAACTGCTCTTGTTCCCTTTATAATCAAGGCATGAAGTACTTCAAGTGTGACCATCAGACATCCGTGTTCCTGTACCTTGCGTCCCTGCAAAATAACTGCTCCATCATGGCCTACCCCTGCGACTCCTATCGGGATTATAGGAATGGCAAGTGTGTAAGCTGCGGCGTTGGACAACTAGTGTCCTGTCCTCTCCTGGGTAAGCCCAATAAGTTTCCGTCTTGGATGGACAATTATTTTTGTACTGATCCTACATGCATTTTACTCTCTAAAACTTTGTCTCAAATTGCATTCCCTAAAGCTTTAGATCGTCAGCTTTATTTATTTATTAATTGAGATAAGGTCTTGCTATATAGCTTAGGCTTGTTTGAGCTTACTTTGTAGCCCAGGCTGGCCTTGAACTTGAGACCTTCTTGCCATAGCCTTCAGCATAGCAAGTATTACAAGAGTGTACCACATGCCAAACAGTGTAACCCACTTTTTCTAGCCAATTTGGTCTCAGAACTATTCTACTCTTGAGTTATAAAAAGTGTTAGGTTAGACTATAACAGCTCAGCAGGGAGGATTGAGGTTTGAGGCTAGCCTGGGCTACATAGAGAGACCCTATTTTTCAGAAATGACATTTAAAAACACACACTTGTGCACACACACACACACACACACACACACACACACACACACACCAAAACCAAAACAAACAACAGCTACCACTACCCAGTGTTAGAACAATCTACATGGGATTCCACCTGGAGGTTATTTCAGCCCTCCTAGACATACTATTCTGTCATGGAGAAGGAGATACTAGAGGGTTTGCAAGCCTACTCAGGCTTTGCACAGCCTGTTCCTGTTGAGACAGGAGCACTCGCTCTGTGCACACACCTCTATGCTGGGGGAGGTCCACAGTAAGCCAGAGACCAGACTCAGGGCTGAGCCTTGCAGGGTGATCCCTTTCAACAGGTTGTGCCTGTAAATGCTTTCTCTCCACACTCTGGTTTGTGTGTCCACCTACAGCACCCTGGTGGGGAAAAAGATACTGTAGAGACTGCTGAGATATTTTCCAGAAGTTAGAGGGAATATCCTAGGTAATCAGGACTTCAAGAGTGGTGGGCTGTAAAGTGCTGTTTTCCTGACAGATAGAAAGAGGCTGCACTGAGCAGCACCCCAGCTTGTCTCCTGGGCATTGACCTGTCGGGAGAGATCATATGTTCAGATGGGCACACACCAAGCCCATCTCCTGTACACATCAATGGTCTCATTTTAGTTCTTCAAGAAAGCCCTGGGGCCAGTTATGTGTACGACTGGCCTATAACTCTAGGCATTTGGCAAGCCAAGGCAGGTCCTGTCTCCAAACAATATGAAAAAGACACAGTGGGTTCAAGGCTAGCCTGAGTAACTTAGCAAGACTTTGCATCAAAATGAAAAGTAAAATAAAAGGACTGTAGATATAACTTGGCAGTAGATTGCCTGCCTAGCATACTCAAGGTCCTGTAATGATTTCTAGCATTAGAGAGAGAAAGTGTGTGTGTGTGTGAGCGAGAGTGTGAGAGAGCGAGAGAGAGAAAGAGAGAGAGAGAGAGAGAGAGAGAGAGAGAGAGAGAGAGAAAGAAAGAGAGAGAGAACATGCTATGTGTACTGCTTGGGGTAAAAAGTGCATGCTTTGCATGCATGAAATCCTGGGTTCTATCTTCAGGATAAAACAGACATTGCAATAGTGATGCTGTTTTAGGTGTTTCTCTGTCTGGCTCAATGTTGAAGATGAATGCATTATTGAAGACTATCCGTGATCATTGTGTGTGCTCCTCACATTCCCTGACTAGCTACCGAGGGCCAGTAGGGGGAAAGGTCCCAGTAGGGTCCTTCTGCACCTCAGTTCATAGGATGGGGACAGTGTCACTTCTCCTTCATACAGTGGGGGCTGGAGACGGAGTGGAAGGGAGTTGCTGCAGAGTTTCTGTTCCTGCTTCCTCTGTGGCTTTCATGTTTATATGATACCCGTTGGTGTTTCTGACTTGTTTTGTAGGCTACTATGCTGACAACTGGAAAGACTACTTATGGGACAGAGATCCTCCAATGACAAAGGCATACTTCGACACAGCTGAGAAGAAACCATACTGCAGTGAGTGGTGGCTGTGTTGGTCTGTCTGACTCTGGCATGTTGGCGAGGACAGAATCTCAGTTTTCTGGGTGCTTCCTGGAAAATGAGCACAGTGGCAGATAGAGCTTTGGAGCTGAAAGGGCCTAAGAGCAACACAGCTTCTGTCCATAACTGTTGTGTGACCCTGGTCAACTTTCTTCTCCTCTCTGCGTGTCATGGCCCAGTTTGGTAAATGGAGCCATTCATGCCCGTCTTCTGGGTTATCAGGATCGAAGCAAGACTAACAGAATGTCAGTACCCAGGACAGTCACTGTAATCACTGGGCTCCTGCAGGAAACTGTTTCTTAAGAGATAGGAAGTTGGGGTCCGGAACAAATTGGTGGATGTTACGCTTGACTCAATTCTGTTCTACACTGGGCTTCTTGAACTTACCACTCACAGGCCCTTGGCCTGTGAACATTACTTTCTTCTGTCTGTCTGTCTTTCTTCCTTTCTTTTAATGATATTTATTTATTTTTTTATCTTACGTGCATTGGTGTTTTGCCTGCATGTGTCTGTGAGGGCGTAGGATCCTCTGGAACAGGAGTTACAGACTGTTGTGAGCTGCCATGTGGTTGCTGGGAATTGAACTCAGGACCTCTGGAAGAGCAGCCAGTGCTCTTAACTGCTGAGCCATCTCTCCAGCCCCAGTATTTTTCATTTTAATTTATTTTAGCTGGCTTTCCCCATATTCCCTCGACAACCACCTCTCCCCTCCCCTTCTCCACTTGGTCCTCTCATTCCAGTCCTCCCCATCCATCTCTATTTATTTTCTTTCCCTTTCCTAATGAGCTCTATCTGTTGTCTTTAGTCCCTTACTCTATATCTACCCTCTGTAGTTCTATGGACCATACGTAGCTTGGTTATTATTGACTGAACAGCTATATCTACACATAATTGAATACACACCAGATCTGTCTTTCTGAGTCAGGAATATCTCACGATGATATTTTTCTACCTCCATCCAGTTGCTTGCAAATTTCATGATGCCATTTTGTTTTAACAGCTGAGTAATACTCCATTATACAAAATGTACCACATTTTCTTTATCCATTCTTCTGTTGAAGGACATCTAGGTTGTTTCAAATGTCTGGGTATTACGAATGGAGAATCAACAAAAAATGGTTGAGCAAGTGTCTCTGTGGTAGAACGAAGTGTCTGTTGTGTATATGGGCCCAACAGTGGAGTAGCTGGATCTTGAGGAAGGTTGATTTCCACCCTCCTGAGGAGCCAACACACTGATTTCTATAGCTGTGCATGAGCTTGCACTCCCACCAGTAACAGATGAATGTTTTATTCCGCATCCTCGCCAGCATGAGCGTTACAGATCTCAGTCATTCTGACAGGTGGAAGATGAAATCTCACAGAAGTTTTGATTTGCATTTCCTTGATGACTAAGCGTGTCAAATATTTTTTAAGTGCTTCTCAGCCATTTGAGTTTCTTCTGTTGAGAATTCTGTTTAGATTTATATAGATCAATATAATATCTTTATATTGATATCTATTTTCTTGAGTTCTTTATGTATTTTGGATATTAGCTCTCTATTGGATGTATAGTTTTTTTTTTTTTTTGGTAAAAATCTTTTCCTGTTCTGTAACTTGCCATTTTATCTATATGACAGTGTCCTTTGTCATGCAGAAGCTTCTTGGTTTCATGAGGTCCCATTTATAAATTGTTGATCTTAGCTCCTGTGTTAGCAGTGTTCTGTTCAAAAGTCTTTTCCTGTGCCCATGAGTTCAGGGCTATTCTCCACTTTCTCTTCTATCAGGTTTAATGTATCTGGTGTTATGTTGAGGTCCTTGATCCATTTGGAGTTGATTTTGTGCAAGATGATAAGTATGGATCTATTTGCACTCTTCTACATGCAGACATCTGGTTTGACCAGCAGCATTTGTTGAAGATACTGTCTTTTCCCCCCAGTGTGTATTTCTGGCCTTTTTATTGAAAATCAGGTGCCCATAGGTATATGGATTTATTTCCTGGTCTTCAATTTGATTCCATTGATCAGTGTGTCTGTTTTTATGCTGATATCATGCTATTTTTATTACTATCTCTATAATACAGTTTGAAATTCGGGATGGTGATACCTCCAGCAGTTCTTTTATTATTCTAATATTCGGATTTTAGCTATCCTGTTTTTTGCTTGATTGGTTTTGTTTTTTTGGCTTTTCGAGACAGGGTTTCTCTGTGTAGTCCTGGCTGTCCTGGAATTTCCTCTGTAGACCAAAATTCAGAGATCTGCGTATTTCTGCCTCCCAAGTTCTAGGATTGAAGGTGTGTACCACCACATCCAGCTTTTATCCTGGGTATTTTGTGTTTCCATATGAAGCTGAAAATTGTCCTTTCAAGATCTTCAAAGACTTGTGTAGGAATTTTGATGGGGATTGCATTAAATCTGAAGATTATTTTTGGTAGGATGGAGATTTTTTACTATGTTAATTCTACCGATTCCCAAGCATGGAAGATCTTTCTATCTTCTGATATCTTCTTCAATTTCTTTCTTCAATGACTGGAAGTTTTTAAAATTCTACAAGTCTTTCACTTGCTTGGTTAGCAGGTGTTTTGCTGCAGAGTGAGACTGGGGGATTGGAGTTATAGGAATGGAAGGAGAGGTGAAGATCTGCGGTTAGCCTACATACTACCCTGGCAGAAGTGGCCTGTGGGCTCCCAGGGAGTTGGCCTGTGAACGTTTCAACCATCCCAAGATATGTAGGTGTATAAAACGAGTTCAGTAATGAAATATTTACTGAAAACAAATCAAAGAAGTTGGTTTTTTTTTTTTTTTGTTTTTTTTTTTCGAGACAGGGTTTCTCTGTGTATCCTTGGCTGTCCTGGACTCACTTTGTAGACCAGGCTGGCCTCGAACTCACAAAGATCCGCCTGCCTCTGCCTCCCAAGTGCTGGGATTAAAGGCGTGCGCCACCACCGCCCGGCAAAGAAGTTGGTTTTAAAATATTATTTGACATATATGTACAATTTTACCGTGTATTAAGGACACAAGCAAATTTGTGTTCTGATGAGATAGACATGCCTGCTTATTTCACAGAAGGAGCTAAAGCCTGACTAACCCTGTAATATTGCTCACTCCAGGCCGTCATTGGTGTGTTTCACAGAGTTCATCAGCTTCTGATTTTACAATTATCAGTGAGGATGTTGCTGTGCAGAGTAATCAGAACAAACTGGCAGGAGATATATCAGAACTTGTTGGAAATTCTGTTCTTATCCCAAGCTAGAACTCCTTTAATGTTTTTTTTTTTAATATTTTGTTTGCTGGGCAGTGGTGGTGCACACCTTTCATCCCAGCACTTGGGAGGCAGAGGCAGGCGGATCACTGTGAGTTCACCAGCCTGGTCTCCAGAGTGAGTTCCAGGACAGTCAGAGATACACAGAGAAATCCTGCAAAAACAACAAAAAAATTATCTACTTAATGTGAATGGGTACTTTGCCTGCATGTGTGTCTCTGTACCATGTGCCCAGTGCCTGCAGATGCCAGAAGAGGGTTCTAGATCCCCTGAAACTGGAGTAGAGACATTTCTGACTCACCCTGTGGGTGCTAGGTATTGAACACTGGTCCTTTTTAATAACAAAGCTCAAGTCAGCAATTCAAACACTAGTTAAGAGATTTTTCTCTTTGTGTGTGTGTGTGTGTGTGTGTGTGTGTGTGTGTGTGTGTGTGTTCTAGAACAGTCTGTGAGTGGAGGTTAGAGGACAACTTGAAGAAATCCATTCTCGCCTTGCATCACGTGGGCTCCAGGGATCAAAGTCAGGTTGTTGGAACTGGCAGTAAATGCCTTTCCAGTTAGCCATCCTGACAGTCTTCAACAAACCATGTAAAACATCATGAGATTATTTTGTGGGTTTTTTTTTGTAATTTGATTATGGGGTTCTCTACCATGAAAATTGTGGAGGAGTCAAAAGGTTGAACATGCCTGCCAGACTCTGAGGTAGGCAACCATGATCCTTGCACATGGTCACTGGAGAGCACTGAACTCTGCCGTCATGTGTGCCATCTGTACCGAAGTGCCAAAAAACAGTAGAAAAGCCTGCCATGGCCAAGTGTGGTGGCACACATCTATAATCCTTGATTTGGGAAACAGGTCGGGGTGGGGATGGGGGAAGGTGGGGTCAGAAGTTCAAAGTCATCCTTGTCTACATAGTGAGTTTGAAGGACTTGAACTAAAAAAACATCATTAAAGACAAAATAAAACTCTTTCTTGGGTCTTTGCAGAGAGAGAGAAAAGGGATCTTGGCCTTTTAGACCTGAGCATACTGGGAAGCAGTGGGGTACCTCTCTTATGGGGTTCTCTCCCTATTTTACAGTGTATCATTATTTTGTGGACATTGTATCTTGGAACAAGAGCATAAGAAGAGGGTTCATAACAATCAAACTGAGAAGCGAAGATGGAAATATCACAGAATCCAGTATTGATCAGTAAGTTGAGCTACAAGCTTGCGTTTTCTAGTTTAGACACCTTTCCGACTTAGCAGCCTATACCATTCTCTGTGCTACTGAAGGCAGAAGGGACGCTGTTGCTCATGGGGTTGCCCTGTTCCTTGCTCTCTTTCACTTGTGTACAGTAGCTCTGGTCCCTTTCTCCTTCCCTTCTTCACATCTTTCCTCCCAGCCTTCTCTGTGTGTCCCTCTTGCTTGTTGTTATTTCTCTTCCTTCTCTTTTTTATTTCTATCAGTTAAATGCTTAATAATAAAAATCAGCCATGCCTTCTGGAAAAGTTCAAGCCATAACAGACTGTGCTGGGTTAACTGCGCTGGTGGAATGCACCTGTAATCACATCACTTCAGAGGCAGGGTCAGGAGGATTGTGGCAAGTGTGGGGCCAGCCTGGTCTATACAGGGCATCTAAGTCTGGTTGGAATTACCTATCTAAGACAGGTAGTAAGACTTGTCTCAAAAACCAAAACAGGCTGGAGTGATGCTCAGCAGTTAAAAGCACTGGCTGCTCTTCCAGAGAACCCAGGTTCAGTTCCCAGCACCCATGTAGTGATTTACAACCATCCACAACTCCTGCCCCAGAGCATCCAATACCCTCTTCTGTCTTCTGAGGGCATCAGGCATGTACAAGTGGTACACAGACAGACATGCAGACAAACACCTCACTCACACAAACAATTACAGTAACAACAGCATCCCCTAAAAAGAACATGCAGATGTGAGCATTTCATATTGTATACATATATTAGAACTTTAAGCATACCCCATAAATGCATATAATTATGACTTGTGGATACAAATAATACTAATTTTAAAACATAGAGGAATATACAACGTAAAAATGCAAGTCCACGCTACAGAGTTCTTGACAGATTCTGTTTTTCAAATGTCTTCTTTTTTTGGAAACAAAAATCACATTTTCCTAAACATTTATTAGGCTAAAAAGAAAAAGGGAAAGTTAGAAACGTTCAGATCTTTTTATTTTAAAAATGTATTCATTTATTTGTTGGCTTGTTTGTCTATTCACTTATCTGGGAACAAGTTCTTGCTACGTATCCTAGGTTGGCTACAAACACCTCTTGCCTCAGCTTTCCGAGTGCAGGGACTTCAGACATGGCCCATTGCTGGTCTTAGTTTTTTTTTTTTTTTTTTTTTTTTTGGTTTTTCGAGACAGGGTTTCTCTGTGTAGCCCTGGCTGTCCTGGACTCACTTTGTAGACCAGGCTGGCCTCGAACTCGCAAAGATCTGCCTGCCTCTGCCTCCCAAGTGCTGGGATTAAAGGCGTGCGCCATCACTGCCCGGCTACTGGTCTTAGTTTTCAGTGTTCTGTAAGTGCATATTTATATGTACAGTTTATGTTATAAGTACATATACTAATATACACATATTAATAATTTTCATCTGCCACTTTTATAATCAGGGGACATTGGAGAGAAACTCTTTACTTAAGCAAAAGAATGTGAGGCTCATTTATTCATTTATTCAAATATCCAGTATCTCCTGTGTCTTTTTTTTTTTTTTTTTTTTGGTTTTTCGAGACAGGGTTTCTCTGAATATCTCTGGCTGTCCTGGACTCGCTTTGTAGACCAGGCTGGCCTCGAACTCACAAAGATCCGCCTGCCTCTGCCTCCCAAGTGCTGGGATTAAAGGCGTGCGCCACCACCGCCCGGCTCTCCTGTGTCTTGTAGCACATGAGGTGCTTAGGTTGTCTCTTGGCCACATGTATTAAACACTAAACATGAAGGCATGCTGTAGGGGTTGATAGATTAATATAAGTTAGATTTAGTGAATATCTAGGTTTCTGATACAGTCTCTTAATTCGGGGCATGAAGATCAACTTCGCTGTGAGCAATTAGCTTATCAGCTTATGGATGAAGTCAGGTGAAACGAGGGGAGTCTCTATGGACTGAAAAACAAGGTTGAAGCCAGGTGAGACAAGGAAAGACTTTATGACCTGGCATTGTTTTCAACTGATAAGTGGGCAGAGCCCAAATTAAGCTGAAGCAGGTGGAACAAGGAGCGATCCTATTTAAGGACAAGTGGATGAGCCCAGAGAGCTGTGTGCTAAGGGCACCCCGATACTAGAGAGCTCTGATGCTAGCAAGTCCTGCTGGAGAAAGTGCTGGTGGACTGATGGCCAGATCTCCCTGAGGCAGAAAGAAGCTGGTGAGCAGAGAAAGCCTCGGCAAGACAGCAAAAGGCCAAGGACTAAACCCTGTGGCTCAGCTTTTGCCTAGAGGGGTTTGACCTGTCCGAACAGTGGCCTGAACGAAACTGTGGCCAGCTTTAAAGACTGAGGCAGAGTGACAGAGTTGCTGATACGAAGGAAATAAGTTGGCTTACAGACGGCTGAGGTCTCTCAGAGAGAAGAAAGCCTCAAGCCTTATTTAAGGTGAGACTGCCATAGCCAATTTACCCTGATGGATCTACATCTGAGATAGTGCAGAAAAAAAGACTGCTAAGTGTGTTAAAGAGTCTACCCCCGAGACTGGTTTCCTGGTGACTGAGGTCCTGCCCTAGAGACTGTATCCTTATGAAAATAGTTGTAATAGTTATCAATAGGTTTAGTGGTTAGGTCTTAGGGGTTGTAGGAATTTATAGGGGTTGTAGGCATTCTTAAGGGTTGTACGAATAGTAATTAAGTAAGTGTATTTGTTATAAGTGAATATAGTTATTAATAAATAAGTGTTTAATAATTAAAAAATACGGTATCAGCATGCGGAACTGACAGTTGCTTTATGGGATCATCGTAGACAACTAGACTGTGTGGGTGGGTGGATTAGAGGTGATTTTATTTATTTCGTTATTTTGGTGCTGGGAATTAGACCCAGGGCCTTGCTCTTGGAAGCAGCTATGCTCCCTGTGGTACCACCAAGGCCCATGGACCTTCACCATGGAGGGCACACACTCTGTCGCTGACCTGCACCCCAGGTTGAAGGTGCCTGTGTTGGTTAGTTTTTGCCAAGTTGACATAGACTAGGGCTGTTTGGGGAGAGGGAACCTTAACTGAGAAAGCACCTCCCTCAGATTGCCTGTAGGCAAGTCTGTGAGGCCTTTTCTTGAGTAATGATCAACATGGGAGAGTCCAGCCCACTCTGGAGGGTACCACCCCTGGAAAATGGTCCTGGGTTGTATAAGAAGGCAGGCTGAGCAAGCCGGGGAGAAGCAAGCGGTAAGCAACATTCTTCCAAGGCCTCTGCTTCAGCTCCTGCCCTGCTTGAGTTCCTGGAGTCCCCTCAGTGATGGACTGTGGTCAGATGTGTAAATAAACCCTCCCGTCCCCAGGTTGTTTTTGGTCATTTCTATGACATCGATAGGAAGCAAACCAAGGCAGGACCTTTAAAAATGCATCTTGGATTTATAATAGTAGTTTTCAGTTATTGACTCAGGAGGGTAAATTGCCTAAGGGATTCCTAGCCCAGACCCCGAGAGCCACTAACACCATGAAGTCTACATGTAAATAAACTACGCTAGAGAGCTGATGGTTTGGCCAGTGTCTTACACCTATTGGCGTGAATGTGGTGGGAGTGGCAGGTCTGACCCCCAAGCCCCCGCATTGCTATATGAGTGTCTTCTCCCACTGGCCACTGCCCCCCACCCCCACACTTGGAGTTTGTTAGTAGTGGTGCTTTTTAGTTGTTCCCCACTGATTTGTTTCAGATCTGATATCCCCACGCCCACAACAGTGAGCTAGTGTTTTCTGAAAGGGGTAGCATTAGGGAGGACATCTTGAGGAACCAGCCTCAGGAGGTGCATGGGCTGTGGACTAAGGTGAGGGAACCAGGTCAGAGATCTCTCCTGGAAGGCAGACTTTCAGAATACGCAGCACCCGAAGACTCTGGGTGACACTGTGCAGCCACATAAGGGAAGGGGCAGGGCAGGCCTCTGGCCAGATCCAACTGTTTGTTCATACCGGCAACTGCTTTCATTTTTCTCTAAGTACATCCGAGAACTTTTATTTTTACTAGGTGTTGTAGAAATAAACATGGCTAATTAAATTGTTTAACCAGTATTTTTATTATTAATTGGTTGGCGGTGTTAATCCTTAACCCGCCATTATAAATGAATACACACAGACACCACATGGATTTTAACAAGCCTATGCCTGAGTTGTACAATCCTAACCCATCTAAGCTAGCTCATAATTCTATTACCCAAATATAACCCCATATATACATATGTCCCTTTGGACTGCTATTTTCCACGCTAAGCCGATGTTCCAGGCCACATGGAAGGATCTTCTTTAATCTCCCTAAATTTGAATTTTGAAATACATTTTTGTTGTTTTGAGACAGGGCCTCATGCAATCCAGGCTAGTCTTGAACTCACTAAGTAGTCTAAATTGGCCTTACCTTCTTGCCTTCACATCTTGATTAAGATTGAGGCCTTGGACCAGTAAGTTGGCTCAGTGGGCAAAGTCATTTGCTGCTGAGCCTGATGATCTATTATGGTGGAAAGAGAGAACCTACCTCACAAGTTGTTCTCTAACCTACATTGTGCTGTGGGCTTATGTACACCTGTATACACAGGAGTGGGGAAAAGGAAGAGAGAGAGAGACAGAGAGAGAAATATGAAATGTAACTTAAAACAATTGTCTATTAAGAGCTAAACTTTAAGAAAGAGAAAAAGTAGACACAAGATGGAGACCTTAAGCGGGCCTCATGGTAAGAGCTATCGAATCTGGAAAACTGGGCTGGAGGAATGCAAATTCAAGGACTTTTTAAGCCATGGAGTGAGTTGAAGGATAGCCTGGGCACCTTAGTGAAATCCTGCCTCAAAGATAAAAGTAAAAAACCAGACTTGGGAGATCGCTCAGTGGCAGAAGGCTTGCATGAAGAGAACTGCAGGTTTGATCTCCAGTACTAGGAACGTGGGAGAAGGGGCGAGAAAAACTGGAGCCTTAATGTCTTCGATGCACATTCTTCCACCTTCCATTTTTTTTTTGCTGGAGAAAATAACGTGTTCTTTGAATTAGCAGATGGACTCAATTTAGATGGTCCCAATTTTGTTGGCAACATCCAACACATCATAACCTGAAACCCCAGCGATCTTCGGGCTGCTCTCTCTGGGGAGGCTCGGCACTGTTCTTACTCCTCCAGGAAGCTGGGAAAGGAAGCCACAGAAAACTGACTGGCAAGCACTCTGGGTTTGAGGCAGTGGGTTGGCTCCAGATGTACACCTCAGGTTGGGATTAGGGGGTTCCACAGGTGTTCATCACCCCAGCCCCGCTGGAACATCCTCTAAGTCTTCACGAGATGTGTCAGGGTTCTAAGAACTCTAATCTGCTGCATATACTGAGCTCTACCACGTGGAGGGCGTGGACTCCACCCCAGCATTGGGGATGTGCCTGGAGGTGCCTGCCGGCCACCATGTCCAACACAGTAGACAGCCACAGTAGCACACTTCCCCAGTGTCACTTCGGAGGTCAGCAGCTTCATTTAGGCAGTCCTATGGAGTCAGCTCATGAAAGTCAGTTCGGGTAGGCAAATGGACCAAAGGGTCACCTGCTAACCGGACTTGGAGGGTAGAAGCTGCTTTCTGTAGTAGAAATCTATATTCATTTTAAAATGCCGTTTCTTCCTTCCAGCGAGCCATCGACATTTCAGAAATACCATCAAGTGAGTCTGCTTGCAAGATTTAATCAAGATCTGGATAAAGTGAAGGAAATTTCCTTGCTGTTCTCCACAAAGTCTGTAGTAGGTCCGAAGTACAAGCTCAGGGTCTTGCGAATGAGGCTGAGGTCCCTGGCCCACCCAGACAGGTGAGCCAGAGGCAGGCCTGCCAAGCTCTTGTTACCTCCCTCCCTCCCTTCCTTCCTTCTTCTTCTTCTTTTTTTTTTTTCAAGACAGGGTTTCTCTGTGTAACAGCCCTGGCTGTCCTGGACTTGCTTTTTAGACCAGGCTGGCCTCGAACTCACAGAGATCCGCCTGCCTCTGCCTCCCAAGTGCTGGGATTAAAGGCGTGAGCCACCACGCCTGGCCCTCCCTTCCCTCTTTAGCCCATTTCTTTCTTTCTGAGACAGAGTCTTAAATGTAGCCCAGGCTGGCTTCAAACCTGTGGCAATTCTCCTGCCTCAGCCTCCAAAATGACGAATTTCTTTTACTTAAAAATGTAGGGTACTGAAAAAAAATTGATAATATAAGATTCTTTAAGCAGTTATTCACTGTATTTTAAAACAGGGACCTTTAATTAACTGATTAGTTAATTTAATTAAATTTATTTTTTTTGCTGGGTCTGGTAGTATAGGCTTGTATTCCTAGCTAACAAAAGAGTACAATCGAGTTGAATGGGATTTTTCACCCCACTCTTTCGCGCATGACTGCCTTCCCTAGCCATTTGCCTGTTGCATTAGAAACAAGTGCTCTGTAAGTCTGTAAGGAGGTGATGTGGCTTACTGGAGTAGACTGGAGGGGTGGTTCACTGACCACGGTCTTTGGTTTCCCCAGGCCTCACTTGTGTCGGTACGATCTCGTCCTCATGGAAAATGTCGAGACGTTGTTCCAACCTATTCTGTGCTTGAAGCAGCATGTGTAGCTGCCGTTAGCACATGTGGGCAGTGGAGACATCAGGATCTCTACAGCTACAGCCTCTTAATGCTTCATCCTACCGCATCCCGAAGGCTCCAAAAACACAGGGGAGAAAAAGAACCCAAGGTTATTTTCAGCTGTGTTCCACGGATGTCACATCACAAAATGTCAAACGACCTGTGTGATTATGAAACAGCGCTGGAAGGGGAGCCCCTAACTAGGGCAAGACAGAAATAGCCAGGCTCCCGGCAGCAGAGAACTTTGGTCTGGTCGCATCCTGGGGCCTCACTTGTTCCGAACTGTCACTTCTGCTGCCTGTCATATCACACCCTCAGGGCCATGGGTCATCTAAGAGTGAAGTGAAGACCGGAGGCCTCACTGGAATTCTGTGTCCCTTGCGCCCAATCCTCCACTATCCTGTCATGAAGTGGAGAATGAAATGGACTACCTCATGGGAACTGTGGGTTGGTTGGGAAGGGCAGTCTACGAAGGGCTTGTAAAGTCCCTTGGGTCCATGTCTGGGGACGTGGACAACTGTGAACATGCTTTTAGTTTGATAGGGCTTAGCTCTTGTGTATGGATACACAACCTCTCCTTTTCAACACCAGCTTCCCTCCTGGGCTGTTTGCCTTGGGGTGGCAGGAAGGCCATGGCTTCCAGCCTTTGCTGAAGTGATGCTGATAGCCAGAGGTAGTGGGACGGGCTCAAAGTCCTGAGGCCTGTGCTGACACCAGGGACTAAGTGGAAGGAAGGAGGGGAAGAAACAGGGGCGTCATTGCAGTACATGGACTCGGTGGAGAGAGAGGGTGGAGAGAAACTGTTTTCACTGAAGCCAGTGACACTTGCAAAAGTTGTCAGTTATAGGATTGTTTTTCTGCTCTTGGAGTGAACACACAAGGTGCACTGAGCCCTGTTCTCGGCTCCATATGTGTTCTTTTTTCTCAAATAGCAATCCTTAAGAATGTTTTCTTAAAAAAAAAAAAAAAAAAAGCGAGGCATGGTGGCGCATGCCTTTAATCCCAGCACTCGGGAGGTAGAGGCAGGTGGATCTCTGTGAGTTCGAGGCCAGCCTGGTCTACAGAGGGAGTTCCAGGACAGCCAGGGCTACACAGAGAAACCCTGTCACAAATAAACAAACAAACAAACCAAAACAAACAAGAAGTTTTCTTTCCTTTTTGCTGGTGTAATCCATAATTATTCCAGGAAATTCTTTAAGATGCATTGATGCAAAATAAAAATAAATTGTACACAGTCCCCCCGAGTGGAGGAATTAATGTTCGCCTTTAGACATGGATGCTCTAATTTTGGGGGCTAACGTGAAGTCAAAGAATAGCCCGTTCTTGGTGTATGAAATCTTCCAGAAGTCTTCCAAGGCCTCCCTGGAGGCAGGTGTGACCTCTGAATATTTCTGAATGACAGCTGCAGACAAATTAAGAGGTCCCAGAGGGCCAGGGACCGAGAAGGTAAAGGGGAAGTAGGTCAGTTGGAGGGTCCGAATGCCTGGTGTGAAGGTGGGTACCACCCACCCACAGCTGTGACCATTTTGGGAAGCTGTCACAGGCCTGGTACCCTTCTCTTCATTGAACTGTCCTAGCTGTTGTAAAGAAATGGATACTGTGCACAAATGGAACTAAATGCATACTGTCTTAGTTTCTTTTCCTGTTGCCATGACAAAAGACTGTGACAAAAACAACTTGAGAGAGAAAGGGTTTATTTTAGCTCAGAGTTCAAGGTATGGTCCACTGTGGCACGGAATCAAGGGAGCAGGAACTTGAAAGCAGCCGGTCACATCACAGCCACTGTCAGGAAACAGGCTGGTGAATGCATGCTTGCTAGTATTCATCTCAGTTTCCTGGCACATTTTAAAAAATTACTAATTTACTCTGTGCATATTTACGTGTGCGGCTGTCTATCAACAGGGAGTCTTAGAATCCAGTACTTACTTGTTCAGTCCACGAGGCTGGATGTGTCAGCTGGTCTTCTGTATACGACAGAATCCAAAAGAAACAGACTGTAGCAGCTGTGAAGGAAATGGACTTGCCATCAAGTGCAAGCATGAAAAGAAAGCAAGCTTCCTTCTTCCATGCCCTTCATATAGGCTGGGCAGAAGATGTGGCCAGGATTAAATGTGGATCTTCTCAGCTCAAAGATCTAGATTAAAAGTGGGTCTTCCCACTTTAAATGATTTAACTGAGGAAAAAAAAATCCCTCACAAGTGTGCCCACCTATTTGGGTTTTAGCTAATTCGAGATGCAGTCAAGTTGACAACCAAGGGTAGCCATTATGGTACTACACATCTTACAGGCTTTCCCACATACCAAGAGTCCCTCTGGGTGAAGGAAGGCTCAGTGAAGCTCTCATCCAGGAGCACCCCACCACAACTCCTTCTTAGATTTCTTCAACCACTGTGGACAATGAATGCGGTGAGAGGCTTTGGTTTTTGAGATTTTTACTGGCCCTATATTAGCATAGCCAGATTTTGTTCTTTTTCCCTTGTCCCCAAAGGGTCCAAATAACAGAGTGCATATGTGGAGAACGGGAATTTCTGCCAAATCACAATATTTGGGCTCCTGGGTCTTCAGCACAGTACTGAGCTTTTGCAGGTCCTGGGTGGCTGCTACGGGATGAAAGGGTGGGTGGATGAATGAATGAATGAATAAATGAATGGGAGCATGAATGGATAAGAAAGGTATGTTGTGGAGTGGGGACATGTTTCAATGACTTCTAGATTAACAGTGATGGGCAGGTGAAGGCAGCCAGAGGGGTGGCAACTCTTTTCCAAACCTTTCTCTTCCTTGAAAACATTTGTTTTTCTGAACTAGGGTTTTGCTATGAAGCTCAGGCTGGTTTTGTGTCGCGTCCCTCTCGACCGGCAAGAACGACGCAACTCGCAAAAGCTCTTCTCAAGCAGTTTATTCAGGTCCCTTGAAAACAGTCTTCCGAATGCCCGGGCAGACCCAACCCACAGGCTAAATACTAAATGAACAGCCAATCAAGTAAAGCCACGTAGTGCTATCTTAGAGGCCCACGTATGCGGAAGCAAGCCAGATCAGCAGTCTTAGCCAAATATGGACTTGTTTACCACCGAGAGCGCTCACCGTCGGGCTGGTGGAAGGCGGAGACCAGCGCCATCTTTAAGGCACGGCACGTCGCAGCTCTCTACAGTTCCTCCTTTTTTATTTTTTCTAAAGTTGGTAGAAGTCCCTGGAAAGGTTTCGTAATCCCCCTATCTGGGGATCTCACGGTGGGCCTGAGCCTGTAGGAGGGCGGTGCTCAAACTCTTACCCGTCTCTGGGTCAGCCTCCCCACTCGGGACTGCCCTGTCTTAGGTGGCCGAGACTTACCCGTCAACTCCGTCACTGACTTACCAGACCCTAATATCCGTGGAACGAATTCCTCAGTGGGCAGGGACTATGCTTAGTGAAGATTTACTTCACGGCAGCAAGCCATGCCTGAGGGGACTGGCCCGCCTCAATGGCAACAAGGGCTTGTATAATCATGGCTGCATTACGCTTTTGTGTGGTTCTCATTTTATAGATGCACCATAGGCAAACCAGAGAGGCTAGCATCATTAGTATCGCCAAAGAGCCTACACCCGCCCACTCCTTAAGATGATCCATAGCCGTCTGTATCCAGGAAGTCAAGCCAGTAGCCAGGCTCAGATCCACCCGAGTGGAATTGATGTAGATGATTGTTGCTCTCAGCTCTCTCATCAAATTTTCAAATTCAGCCGACCAATCCTGTAAGAGGAACTTTGACAATTGTCTGGACAAGTTAGCAGCTTTTGTATAATTTTGATATTGTACGGAGGTAACACACAAACCTTGCATTTTCCACTCACACCCCAATTGTGCTAGTTGCCAAAGAGAATCAATCTGTTCTTGTATTAAATCTATGCGTTGATTAACTATCATAAGACCTCCTTTGAGATGAGAATTCATAGAGTTCTGAGTATCCAATGCCTGTGCCACAGTGGCTGAGATGTTATTCAGGGCATTGGCAGTCTGTATAGAACTAGACAAGGCAATAGCTGAGGCAGTAGCTCCCACAGCAGCAATAGTGATAGCAGTAACAATAGCTGCAGTGATGCCAAAATCTCTTTTAAACCTGAATAGCATCATGGTATTAGGAGCCTCTACAGGAACTGGTACATATCGAGGCATTCTAGTCACCACAGCCACAGGAAAGGCTGTGGCATTCCAGCATAGGGCATAAAAACATGTACCTGGAGTGCATGCTAACTTTTCTTCACCTAAGGATGCACTCCCATTACTTACAATCCACAGAAAAGGAGGCCAGAGACATACTGGCGAAGCTGAAAAGCTCTTGTTGCGATAAGAATGAAACAAAGAATTCCAAGTACCAGAGCCACTACTGCTAGAAAAATCCAATTTGGTAGCAGACCTTAGAGAAAAATTACCTCTTTGATAAATTCCTCCTCCAAGCATAATGACAGGTCCCAAGTCCATGCAACTTCCATTTACTCCACACAAAACCACAAATCAAAAGGATTGGTGGCAGTCTGCTGAGGATCCCTAGTAGATATATCAAGCATTCCTGTACAAGACTTATTCACTACATTACTAATCATGGGGCTAAAGGAAAAATAATCTTGTTGAACCCAAACTGCTCTGCGCTCCTGACATCCAGTCCAGGGAAAAGGTCCTTCCTCTCCTGTGGATCCTCTACAAAAAGGTGCCCAGCGTGGCTGTCTGGGGGGGTCCCGGTCAGAGACTCGTGTGGGCCACCATCCTTCAAGGCGAGAACCATTGCCTGAAAACAAACCACCACTCCTACCTCCAAACCTCAGTTGTGGTAAAAAATCTGCTGACTGCTGAGACAATTTAATGCATTTTGTATCATCTGACCTATTGAAGCTCATTAAAAAGCACAAACTACCCTTCAAGCTGACATTTCTATTACCCTCTATAGGGCTTCTCTGATCATCAAAGGGAAGGTAGGGTAAGCCTAAGCTTCTATTACTGCTAAATAAGCGTGGAAACACAGTTGCATCATGTCTGACCGGCATCGGCTTTGGGAATATCGACAGGATCCCCCATCTCGGCTCGGTCATTCCTGACATACTCACTGCTACTATCACCAGAATCCTTAGGAAGGTCTTCATGACGAATCTTCCTCACAAGGCGTTCAGGCACCCACACTGGATCTTGTTGATCCTGAGGAAAAACACAAACAGACCCTCTCGCCCATGTTAGCACGGGGTCAGGCCCCCGCCAAGAGCCTGTCAGAATGTCCTTCCATTTTACCATGCTTTTAGGTGAGCCATGGGAATCTTGATGTCTGTCCGCTGCTGAGCGGCCTTGAGCATCCAAATTGAAAAAATTTACAGTAAATAAGGCTAAAGATATTCTCTCCTTGGGGGTACGGCCTTGGCCTATTCCCCCTTTTTGTTTTTGTAAGCATTCTTTCAAGGTGCGATGAGCACGCTCCACAATTCCTTGTCCTTGAGGATTGTATGGTAATCCATGATTAAGCTGTACCTCCATCTGATTACAGAAGGAGACAAAGGACTGTGCCGTATAGGCTGGTCCATTATCCGTTTTCAGCTGCTGTGGTTTTCCCCATGCAGCCCAGGCTTCTAAGCAATGTCCTATGACATTGCGAGCCTTTTCTCCACTCATAGGTGTAGCATGTATGATACCTGAGCAGGTATCCACAGATACATGAATATATTTTAAGGTTCCAAATTCTGAAATGTGGGTAACGTCCATTTGCCAGATTTTGAGTGGCATCAACCCTCTAGGGTTCACTCCCACACTGGGAGGATGATGATGAATCACACACTGAGGACAGTCCAAAACTACTTGTCTAGCATCTGCTCTAGACAAATGGAATTTCTGCTGTAGAGTTTTTGCATTTACATGAAATAATTGGTGAAACTGTCTGGCTTGGTCCAGGAATGAGCTCCAAAAAATGCATTCCATCCTGGTCCATTGATCAACTTTATCATTACCTTCACTTAATGGTCCAGGTAATCCTGTATGTGCTCTGATATGTTGAATATAAAAACACCTTTTTCTCTGCCAGATTAAAACTTGTAACTCTTGTAATAAGGCACATACAGTACTACTATTCTTAATAGGACCTGCTAATTCTAATACTTTCACTGCGTTGACCACATAAACTGAATCTGAAATCAAATTGAATGCAAATTGACATCTTTTAAACACCTCAATTACTATTTTCAACTCTACTATTTGGGGAGAGCCCGGTTGAAATTGACATAACACGGGCTCTTGTCTTTCTATCAAATAGGCTCCACAGCCTGTCTTTGAGCCATCAGTAAACACATTTGGTGATCCTTGAAGTGGTACTGCTGAAGTAACCTTAGGGAATATTACTGGGTGCTCTTTAAAAAATGATAGCAATGGATGTTTAGGGTAATGGTTATCAATCACTCCTTCAAAGCTACATTGCAATATTGCCCAGTCATCTACAGTGCCACACAAAATCTTAATTTGATAACTGGAATAGGGCACTATTATACTGGCAGGAGCAACTCCAAAAGACTGCAAGCATTGTTGGATACCATTCAAGGCTAAAGCAGCAAGTGCAGTGGGATAATGTTCTATGGATTTTTTTTCGGAGAAATCTTTGAATAGGTCCATAATAATGGTCCGTCCTGCCATAACAATCCTGTAGGTTGACTATAGGTGGCAAATATGCACAATGCAATGGGCTGTCCTTCCTGCCATCTCTTTAGGAAGGCACTCTGTAACCTTTCTTCCACTTTACATAAAGCTTTTCTTGCTTCGTCTGTTAATTGCCTAGGAGAATTAAGTGCTGAGTCACCTTTCAAGATATCATATAGGGGTCTTATTTCATAATTTGGTAGCTTTAAATAGCCTCTTACCCAATTGATATCTCCTAACAACCTTTGAAAATCATTTAAAGTCTTTAAATTATCTTTTCTTATCTCAATCTTTTGAGGTATTATCTTTTCAGGTCCAACCTTCGCTCCTAAATAATCAACCACATTTTCCTTTTGAACCTTATCAGGAGCAATAAACAACCTTTTCTTTTTTAATAATAGAACTAATTCTTCATAGGCCCGATCTAACATTTGTTCGCTCTTAGCTGCCAGTAAGATATCATCCATATAATGAACACATCTCAAATCTGGAAAATTCTTTCTCAAGGGAGCAATGGCTTCCCCCACATATAGTTGGCACATAGTGGGGCTGTTTCCCATGCCCTGGGGTAATACTACCCATTCAAACCTCTGATCAGGTTCCTCATGGTTACAGGATGGAACAGTAAATGCAAATCTTTCACTATCTTTGGCACACAAAGGGATGGAGAAAAAACAATCTCTTATATCTATAACTATAATGGGCCACGAGGCTGGCAAAGATGATAAAAGCGGCAAGCCGCGTTGCACTGGACCCATGATCTGCATTTGTTGATTTATGGCATGCAAATCATGCAATAATCTCCATTTTCCAGATTTCTTTTTAATGACAAAGATAGGTGTATTCCAGGGAGATACAGATGGTTTTATATGCTTTAAAGACATCTGTTCATCCACTAAATCTTTGGCTGCATTCAATTTTACAGAGGAAAGTGGCCACTGAGGAACCCATACTGGATCCTCCGTCTTCCAAGTTATAGGAATACCCTCCTCAGTGGCCCCTAGGAAAAACCCAGGCCCTGTTTCTTTTGTCTTTGCTGTACAGATAAGGGACTCTTTCGTCCCTGCAAATATTTTCCTATTCCAAAGCCTGGAGCATATCCCATATCTTGCATCATACGTTGGGCTGAATCAGAATAATCATTACTCAATTTAAATCCCATATCCTTTAAAAGGTCTCTTCCCCAAAGGGAGATAGGGAGCTCAAGTACATATGGCTGCATTTCTCCTGAATGGTTCTCTTGGTCCTGCCACTTTAATAACCTTGCACTCATATCTGGAGTCCTAGCATAACCCAGGCCTTGAAGTGTTTGAGAAGAGGCTTGTACAGGCCAACCTGAAGGCCAGTCTTTCTTTGCTATGATACTCCTATCAGCCCCAGTATCCAAAAGGCCCAGGATCTTTTTACCATCAACTTTTAATTCCAAGACAGGGCGTTGGTCCAAATCCAGGGAGAGAAAAGTCAAATCTGTGCCCGTGGACCCAAAACCATCTTTTCCTCTCTCTCTATCTTTTGCTGCATAGTGGTCATGTAAGCTCGGCAACATGATCAATTGAGCAATTCTATCTCCAGGAGAGATAGCCGTTATACCACGAGGGGAGGCTACCATGATCTTAACCACTCCTGTATAATCTGGATCTATAACTCCAGGATGGACAATAAGTCCTCTCAAGGCCGATGATGACCTCCCTAACAACAAACCAACTGTACCAGGTTCAAGGGGTCCTTTAAAATCTGTTTCAATTAACTGGACCCCCATTTGGGGTGTTAATACGAGTCTGGTGGTGGAGCAGAGGTCCAATCCTGCTGAGCCTGCAGTGGCTCTCCGCGGTCTCTTGGATGGCGGAGGGTTGGCCATCTCTCTTGATTCTGCTCTTTGTCCTGATTCTCTACTGCCCCATATATTTGTGGGCCCTGAGGTCGTGGGCCCCGCTGTCCGTTTTTTGGACGAGCGCCACCGTAACCTTGAGATAAAGGCTGGCCATGGATGTCTATCACTGAACGGCATTCATTAGCCCAATGGTTCCCTTTTTTACATTTTGGGCATAACCCTGGCCGCCTGGGGCGTTGTACACTTCCTGTACTTTCTGTACTCCTTCCTCCGGGGCACTGTCTTTTAAAGTGTCCCATCTTGCCACACTTAAAACAAACTCCTGAACTTCCTCCACCTTTTTTGGTCAACTGTATTACTGCGGCAGCGAGACCAGCATTAGTTAATGGCCCTCCAAGCTCTCTACACACCTTCATCCAAGCCTCTAGGCCTTTGTTCTTATAAGGGGTGATAGCCGCTCTACATTCTTTGGTACATTGCTCATAGACTAACTGTTTTATTAGTGGCAAAGCAGCATCTGGGTCACCAAAAATCTTCCCTGCTGCCTCCACCATTCGTGCTACAAAATCTGAAAAGGGCTCCATGGGGCCCTGTAGAATCTTAGTTAAGTTCCCACTCACCTCCCCTTTATTAGGAAGAGATCTCCAAGCCTTGATAGCTATCTTGTTTATTTGCTCATAGATCTGAATAGGATATCCTATCTGCTGATTGGCAAATCTCCCCTGCCCAAGCAGCATATCTCTATCCCAGGCTGGATTTCCATCTCTCTGATTATTGGCTGCTTGCTCAGTAGCATACTCAATTAAGAAAGCTTTCCAGTCTAAGTATTGCCCTGGACTTAAGCAGGCGCGGACCAGGCCACTCCAATCACTTGGAGTCATACAATGTCTGCTTAATGCTTCCACTTGAGCCATTGTAAAAGAAGCGGTAGTACCATAAGTACGAACCGACTCTGCAAGAGATTTTACCACCTTAAAATCAAGCGGTTCCTCGTACCTGTTCCCTTGTGGGTCTTGATATACAGGATAAGCAAACTGTAATTCTGTTCTTACTTGTGTCCACATCCCCGGGCAGAAAGATCTCCCTACTTTCAGTGACTGAACATGCTGATCTATCTGAGTGGCTTCTGGATATGGAGGAGGAGTCGAAGGTGCCATGGCAACGGCTTTGTTTACACCAGCTGCCGCTAGCGTGGCTGAAGGCGCTGTAGCGACGACTCCGCCCACTCCGACTGCTGCTGACGTGTCAGGCGCCATGGCGACAGCTCCACCCACACCGACTGCAGCAGCGGCTCCTCCCTCACCGACTGCTGCCTGCGTGTCCTTCTCTTTTACCTTTTTCTTTTCCTTTTTTCTTATAACAGTCCTCTCCAACTGTTCTAGTAGAGCGTGTAGCTCTCCTTCAGAATCTGTGCTCTCTGAGTCCTCAAAATCTCTAAAATCTCTAAAATCTGTAAGATCGGGATAGAGAGGAACTTTCTTTCTGCCTCCCTTTTCACTGTCTGCCTGCTCAAATCTTTCGCCTTTGTCACTGTCTACTTGCTCAGATCTTTCCCCTTGCAGCAGTTCCAAGGCTGACTCTCCCTCTCTGATTGCATTACAACATCTCTGATCTTCTAAACAACTCCTCACCATTTTCCAAATCGGTCTTACTCCATGCTTCAGAGTCCCCTGCTCCCAAGCAAAATCCAAGTCCCTGCCTAATTTGTCCCAGCAGGATACCGTAAGATTCCCGGACACCGCAAACCACGGAGCCACGGAATCACACTCATTCAAAAATCTTTCTAGGGTAGACTTCTTAATCTTCAAATTCCTAGCTAAAAGTAGCTCCTGAAGAGCCAGAAAAATTGGGTGTGACTCAGACAACCCCATGTTTAAAAATTTACTTTCAGTTTGCAGCTTCTCCACGAAACTGTATCTTTTGTTCGCTATCTCCGCGAAACCTTACCGTACGTTCACTATCTCCGCGAAACTTCACCGTACGTTCGCTATTATCCGCGAAACTTTACCTTGCATTCGCTACCGTGAAACTTTATTGTCCTGATTTATCCCAGGAACTTACCAGTGCACTGCCCCTGACTGCAAGAGTTCTGAGTCTTCTCTGGTTCCCCGTACGGGCCACCACTTGTCGCGTCCCTCTCGACCGGCAAGAACGACGCAACTCGCAAAAGCTCTTCTCAAGCAGTTTATTCAGGTCCCTTGAAAACAGTCTTCCGAATGCCCGGGCAGACCCAACCCACAGGCTAAATACTAAATGAACAGCCAATCAAGTAAAGCCACGTAGTGCTATCTTAGAGGCCCACGTATGCGGAAGCAAGCCAGATCAGCAGTCTTAGCCAAATATGGACTTGTTTACCACCGAGAGCGCTCACCGTCGGGCTGGTGGAACAGCAGTCTTAGCCAAATATGGACTTGTTTACCACCGAGAGCGCTCACCGTCGGGCTGGTGGAAGGCGGAGACCAGCGCCATCTTTAAGGCGCGGCACGTCGCAGCTCTCTACAGTTTTGAACTTGGGATCTTCTTACCTCAGCCTCCCTGGTCCTGGGATCACACAGGTATGGCCCACCATGCCTGGTATTGAGGAGTTCCGGGATCCATTGCTTGTCCTTGCCTCTCCTCCTTTGTCTTTGTCTGTATATCTGCCTGAGTCCCCAATCTATGACTCTTAGCTCCCTCAGTTCCCTGCTACCCACTGTTCAGGTCTTTGCTCTCACACCCTTCTTCAAGGAGTCTGCTCAGACCTCATTCCCAGTCACAGTACATGTTGTTTGTCTTCTTCACGCTCACAAATGCTCCCTTCTTCCATTGATGTGCACGTACTCTTGTGAGGTAGCAGAACCTTTAGGAAGTGAAAACTCCAGACAGGTCCTCAGGTCATTGGGGGACTTACCTCTAGGAGCATCGTGGGACCCTAGTCTCTTCCTTCCTTTGCTTCCTGGCTGATGCTGGTGTATTCCAGCATCCTGGGCTATCTTGCCAGAGGCCCAAGGCAATGGTTCTATCTGACATAGGACTGAGCCCCTCCCCAGAACTGTGAGCACAAAACAGGACTATGTATTTTCTCTCTCTCCTTGAAACTGTTACTTTCTTTTAATATTCATTATTAAGTTGTATCCTAAGAAAGGATTTTGGATGTATATCCGCAGGTGTGTGCATGCATTTGTGGTTACATGTGGATGCTTGTGAACCTGCGGAACCTGTATGTGCGTGTGGAAACTAGCAGATAACTTTGGTGTCGTTCCCCCTCCTGTGCTGTCCACCTTGTGGTTGAAAAAAATATATATATATACCATTTGTCTTTATATTTAATTCTGTGCATGGTGTCAGATCCTCTGGAACTGGAGTTACAGGTGGCTTTGAGCTGCCTGACCTGGGCGCTGAAAACTGAACTCAGGTCCTCCGCAAGAGAGGCTCATGCTCTTAACTGATAAATGGTCTCTCCAGCCTCCAGTCTCAATGATACTTGATACTCACCAGCTAGGCTGGTTGGCCAGCCACTGAGCTCTCTGGTGCTCTGGTGTGTGTGTGTGTGTGTGCACATGTGCGTGTGCACATGTGTGGTGGGGTAGCCCCGGTGACTTTATTAACTCATGTTATTTGGTGAGTCTCTCTGAACTTAGTTTCCCACTGTGATGATCATGGACTCAAACCTTGGAAAAATGTAGGCAAGCCCCCAATTAAATGATTTTATAAGATGCCTTGGCCATGGTGTCTCTTCACAGCAATAGAACAGTAACAAAGATGGGGTCTCGCTATGTTTTGTTCCAGACTGGCCTCAAATTGCCACTATGCCTTGCCTTACTTCAGTATCTTGAAAAGGTAAAGTATACCCCCTTTTCCTTCTTATGAACATCCTCACCTCTGTCAGAATTCACAAAGTATGAGGACCACACTAGTCTTGGATATTTGAATCTGTGTTTTCTTTTGGAAAATGTCTCTCACTACCCTCCTACCCTTCCCCTTTCTGGTTTCTCTTAGTATTGAAATTAAGGATGACTGAACTGTAGGGCTTCCTTCTCCTCAAGTGCTCAGATCAGTCACATGACCACCATGTCCAGCATCACAGAATCTTTCTTAGACTCAGATACGCGTGTTGCAGGTTTGTCCATGCTAGCTCCTAGACAAGAGTTATAGCACCGAGATATTCTTCCTCCATTAAGATACATACTGAAATGTGTGTTTTGAGGATTGGGGAGAGTGAGCACACATTAGGTCCTGAATAGAAGGCAAGTCTGTTTATTTCTGCAGTGGTCATTACCTTCTGGCCACACCATCTGCACCACCTTCGCATTTGTTGGCTACGTTTGCTTTGTGTGACAGACTGTGGACAAGACTGTTTGGCCACCATGCTGCAAGCTGGCTGTGGCAGGCTCTCGACTCACCCCTAGATCTCCCAGCTCTGACACAGAGGCAGCTCCGGAGGGAGGTGCTTGATGCAGAGAAGGCACACCCCCAACCCCATCTGCGAGCAGGCTCTCAGTCCCTGGCGGGGGCGGGGCCGGCAGCGGAGCGAGGGGAGTGGCTTTGCGGGGGCCACGCCCCCGCCCGCCCAGTCGGCGCACCGGGAGGACGCGACGCCGCCACCCGGGGAGCGTGCTCTCCTGCCCGGCCGCGGCATGCGCGCGCTGCTGGGCCTACTCCTGGTGTTCGGCGGCTGCACCTTCGCGCTGTACCTGCTTTCCACGCGGCTGCCCTCGCGGCCGAGGCTGGCGTCGGCCGAGGAGCCGGAAGGCCGGTGAGAGCGAGGGCGCGGGGCGGCGGCCGGAGGGTTGGCGGCCATGGCGCGCGGCCCTTGCGCTTCTCTGCACGCGCGGCCGCCTGCCAGCCTCAGCCATCCCGGCCACAGTGGCTCTCCTTCCTCAGCCCACTTTACCACAGCAGCCGGTCTTCAGAAGAGCAGCCCGGACTTCGGCGTGCGAGGCTGTGATCCGGTCTGTCCTCTTCCTGCCTGACTCTGCGCCGGTGACTGCTGGGCGAGTCAGGAGGCAGAAGACCTGCCCGGCGGGTTTCCCGATTGCTGCTTATTATTGCTTACAGAGTGCATGCATGAGGTGTCACGTTGCCGCATTACCAAGAGTGGCGTTTGAGTATCAGGACAGTTACCATTTTTCAGACTTGTTTTCAGTTACCATTGTCTTTCACTGGAGCTGAGAAAGCTGTCTTGTGGATGTCAGAGGCCCTCACGAGAACTAGGAAGGGTTGCTCACAGTTTATCTCTGTTGGAGGAGCAAAGGACTGTTGAGATGGCAGAGGCAGGGTAGTCTTTGTACTGTGACCCTTGTACGGTATTCACAACGCACCAGGTCTAGAGCAGGGTGAAAAGGAAGGGCTCTTGGAAAGGGTTGCCTGCAAGCCTGCCATGTTGTCAAGAAAGCTGCGTTTGGGATATACTTTCCCTGGGGGAACCTTTTTAAATGATGAAACTGTTGTTCTGCTTGGTACATCTGGGATAACGCGGTGTCTAAGTAGGTTCTGGATTTTTTGGGGAGGTGTCTTCTTGAAAGGATGTCAGTTTATGTTGTTCAGCATTTGCCCGGAGATGAATACACTTGCCTTTTTGGATTAGATCAAAAAGGGTCTGGGGATGTAAATCAGTGCTGGAGCCCATGCTCAGCATGGTGGAGGCTGTGGGGTCTCATCTTACACCCCTAAATAAGTGAAGAGGGAAGTTAGTGGTTATCCAGCACCAGACCCTTTTTAGGCAAGGAAACAAGGCCCATGGTCAGCCCCAGGTCACACAATTGGCACCTGGCAGAGTGGGGTTGCCAGCCCAGGTCTCTTGCTCCCAAGCTAGGGCTCTCCTATCTGCCTCTGTTGTGTTGTATTGGGTCACCTGTCATCTTGAGTTCATCTTTGTATTCCCAGATGGCCAGGTGACATGTTTATAAACCTACTCTAGAAAGAAGACACCCTGAATAATTTTCTTTGCATCAGGCGTTTCTGGAATCCATGTTTCCATGTGCTTTTCCAATCCCTAGGTCACTGTGGTTCCCCTCAGATCTAGCGGAGCTTCGGGAGCTCTCCGAGGTCCTTCGAGAGTACCGGAAAGAGCACCAGGCCTACGTGTTCCTCCTCTTTTGCAGTGCCTACCTCTACAAACAGGGCTTTGCCATCCCTGGCTCCAGCTTCCTGGTCAGTGTCCTCCCTCTTTCCAACCAGGTTTCCTTTTCTGTGTAATGTGGCCGCTCCTCCAGAAACCCCTTTCGTTGTGTGGCAGGATGAACTTCAACATGAGTGTAGAGAGGCAGGCATGAGTGGGCATTCGGCGTGAATTCGTACCCCAAACTTCCTATTGCCCTGCTTCCCTCGTTCCCCAGTACCTTATTCTACTCCAGATACAACTTAGGTCTATGCAAGCAGATGTTGGGGCTAGAAACTGGAAGAAACGGAAGCATGTCTGAGAGAGGGAGCTGGATGTTGTAGGGGGTCAGGGCTGAGTCCTTTGGGCTGACCCCGCATTGACTTCCCCCTTGAGCTGATCCTGCTGCAGGGTGAAGAGCCAGCTGCTACTTGGTGCTGGATAGCCTCAGTTGGTGAGAGCTGCACACCCAGAATCGGGGCACGTTTTAGTTCTGCCTAGTGCCTGATTGGTTGTGAGGCTGCCTCTCACACGTGGGATGGGAGACGGACAGCACAAGACCCAGGGTATGGCGAGGACTGCTTCGGACTCTGGGTCAAGTGTGTGCAGCCACCCCAGCCTCACTGTGAAGGTCCCCCTTTTGCTTGTTGGCTTACTTTGCTTGCTCGTTTGTTCATTCCTTTTAAGTGGCTTGCTTTTATTTATGTGTGTGTGTATATGGGTGCCCGTGGAGGTCAGAGGACAGCACCAGGTCCCCCTTGAGCTAGAATTACAGGCGGTTGGCAGCCACCCAGTGTGTGTGTGCTGGGAACTAAACACTGGTCCTCCATAACAGCAGGAAGCACCCTTAGCTGCTGAACCATCTATCCAGTTCATGCTTTAAGATGGGGGGGGTCTCACTCTGTAGCCCAGACTGGTCTGGACCTCATTTTCTAGCCCAGACTGGCCTTGAATTCAAAGCAGTCCTCCTGCCTCAGCCTCCCAAGTCCTGGGATTACAGGTGTGTACCAGCACACTGGGCTTTTCCCGTGAACTATCTCCGGGATCCTGTGCTGTGAGGCAGGACGGTATTTCCCAGCCAAACTGCATTTGTGAAATATGAATGAACTTTTCCCTCTTTGTGAGATTAAGGTCAGTTAGAGCTGAGGCCAGCATGGACAGCCAGTGTGAGCTTACTAGTCAGATGGAAAACAAAGAAGGCATTTTACACGGATTACTGCAGGTGCATTCATAATCTGTACAGTGGTAAGGGTAGCTTGTAAGCTTCATTGCCCTTCGTTTGGTGCTCCAGGGACTGCAGGGTAACTGGAGCCCTTGCCACAGCCAGGTAATGTCCACACAGTTTCCTTTGTAACTTGCCAGTGGCCACTGAGCTCTAGGCCTTGACCTTGTAAAGGTGCGGAGCCCAAGGCTAGACTTACAGTTCCATGTTTTCATTCACCTCTTTAAAATGGGCCTTGGGTTTTGAGTGTGAAAACCACCAAAAGTGAGGGAGCCGATGACAGGCTTCAGGACAGGCCTCCTGGCAGCGGCTAGCTGTTCTTGTGGCTGAGGGCTCGCTCTCTCTGCAGAACGTTTTGGCTGGTGCCTTGTTCGGGCCATGGCTGGGACTTTTTCTGTGCTGTGTGCTGACATCAGTGGGTGCCACGTGCTGCTACTTGCTTTCCAGTATTTTCGGCAAACAGCTAGTCATCTCCTACTTTCCCGATAAAGTGGCCCTGCTGCAGAGGAAGGTAAGGTGGGGGCCACATCTGAGTGCTAGGTTTCCCAAGCATCAGCTCATGGAGGGAGAGAGGGGTGGGGAGCAGGGATTTCCCACAGTGCTCAGTCACCCTCCCTGGGAGCTGGGAAGGGGTCTTTTGATGTCTTTAGGAAGCACAGACCTGGGACCTGCTCTGTGGCTTTGAGTTAGCTTTCTGACTCCTCTGATTCGCAGATATGCTTGTTTGTTTGTTTATTTATTTATTTTGGGTGTGTGTTGGATGTGTGTGTGCTTGTGAACACATGAGTGCACGTGAAAGCCAGAGGCTTGCTTCTGATATCTTCTTCAATTGCTCCCTACTTTCTTTTGTGAAGACAGCGACTTTCACTGAGCCTGGAGCTCAGCTCACTGACTCGGCTGAAGTAGCAGGCTGACAAGCCTCATGGATCTTCCCGGCTCTGCCTTCCGGCACTGGGATTCTTGGCTTGTGCCAATGCCCCAGGCTTGTTTTTAACATGGGTACTAGTGACCAAAAGCAGACCCTTATGCTGAGAGGGCAAGCATTTTCCTTCTGAGCTAGCTCCCCAGCCCAGTTTTTTTGGGGTTTTTTTTTTTGGCCTCAAATTCCGTGGGAGTCCTCCTGTTTCACAGCCTCCTGAATCCCCAAGTGCTGGAGTTCTAAGTGGAAACTGGCTACCTTGTCCAGCCAGTGCTTGTGTGTTGGTGGGCGGGTTTGGGAAGGAGCTGTCCAGCTTCACACCTTGCTGGATGGCCATTTCCGCTCCTGACGCTGGGCTCTTCTCTGCAGGTGGAGGAGAACAGGAAGAGCCTCTTCTTTTTCCTGCTGTTTCTCAGACTCTTCCCCATGACACCAAACTGGTTCCTGAACCTCTCAGCCCCGATTCTGAACATCCCCATTGTACAGTTTTTCTTCTCAGTGCTTATTGGTAAGATGGGGGGTGGGGTCGGGATGGCACTGCCCTTGGTCACCTGCCACGGGGCCATGTGCTTGCCTACCAACAGCATCTTCAAGCCTGGACCTCACACACTTGTCTCTCTGTCTTTAAACCTCTTCCGACTTGAATATGACACCCATAGAGATACTTTTGGAACTAAGGATTGTTTGTTCCATGCCCATATTCGATGATTCTTGTGTGCCCAGCATATGCTGGGGTTCAGCAGAATCATCTCTGTAAAGCACATGACTTGGCTCCAAGAAGTGCTATTAGGCTGAAGGACTCGTGAAGAGCAGTGGACTTCCTTTCTGCGTAGGCCCCTTTGATTAAGGGGCCTCAGGGGAGGGATGGATTCAGGGAGACCCATTTGCCTCCTGAGAACTGCATGGCCATTAGCAAGCCACTTTCCCTCAGGAGATCACTTCACCGGATTAGAGACTGGGTTAGGAGCAGTGTTTCTGGAAGGGTGGGCTACGGGCCTCCTTTGCTGGCAAGCTAAAGTTATAACATTCCACCCATCGTGAGTGTTAACTTCTCACCGCAGGAAACCACCACCTTCCCTAAACCAGGCAAAGGCGGTCAGACCTTTGGAGTGTGGAGGGGATGATGTTTAGGGTTTTATGTCCAACTTAACAAATGTGCACTGAGGCAGGCGCTATTAATAGATATGTCTGAGCGAAAAGGAAGGAGGCTGACCACAGCCAGTTCTGACTGTAGCAGCCTGGTGAGTACCTCAACGCATCAGATAATGGGACTTAATAGCTTGTCATTACCACTTAATAGCTTGTCATTACCGAAGTGGCACCAGCTTGGAAAGACTGGAGACAGAATTCTTTCCTGAGGGCCAAGCTGTGACCTTGAATGGCCTCATCCTTATCCCCCATATACTTCTTCAGTGCAGTAGGGGGATGGGTTAGCAGGGTCCCAACCAACTAGAAACTCAGAAGTAGGGGCGAGGAAGATGGTTGTGAAATGCAGACTCCTTGGCTTTACTGCAGTATGGCCATGTTCTGTAGCCTAGCCTGGTCCCAAACTCTCAGTCACCTTGCCTTAGCTTTCCAAGTGCCAGGACTACAGGTACCACTGGACTTGACTTAAGATTTCTCTTTGAGACAGGGTCTCACTGTAGATCTCTGGCTGGCTCTCAACTAGACATGTAGAGCAGGGTGCCTCAGAACTGAACTCACAGAGATGCCTCTGCCTCCCGAGTGCTGTGCTAGTGGTGGGCTCCTTTGGCCTGACTTAGGTGTTTTTGTTTTTTCCTTAAACATTAGGGTTCTTTGTAGGGGATGATAGATTAATATAAGTTAGATTTAGTGAATACCTAAGTTTCTGATACAGTCTCTTATTTCGGGGCATGAAGATCAACTGCTGTGAGCAATTAGCTTATCAGCTTATGGATGAAGTCAGGTGAAATGAGGGGAGTCTCTTTGGACTGAAAAACAAGGTTGAAGCCAGGTGAAATAAGGAAAGACTTTATGACCTGGCATTGCTTTCAACTGCTAAGTGGGCAGAGCCCAAATTAAGGTGAAGCAGGTGGAACAAGGAGTGATCCTATTTAAGGACAAGTGGATGACGCCAGAGAGGTGCGTGCTAAGGGCCCCCGATATGAGAGAGCTCCGAGAGTCCTGCTGGAGAAAGTTCTGGTAGACCAATGGCCAGATCTCCCTGAGGCAGAAGGAAGCTGGTGAGCAGAGAAAGCCTCGGCAAGACAGCAAAAGGCCAAGGACTAAACCCTGTGGCTCAGCTTTTGCCTAGAGGGGTTTGACCTGTCCGAACAGTGGCCTGAACGGAACTGTGGCCAGCTTTAAAGACTGAGGCAGAACGGCAGAGTTGCTGATACGAAGGAAGTAAGTTGGCCTACAGACGGCTGAGGTCTCCCAGAGAGAAGAAAGCCTCAAGCCTTATTTAAAGTGAGACTTCGATAGCCAGTTTACCCTGACGAACCTGCGTCTGAGCTATTCCAGAAAAAGGACTGCTAAGTGCGTTAAAGAGTCTACCCCCGAGACTGGTTTCCTGACGACTGAGGACCTGCCCCAGAGACTGTATCATTCTAAAAGGTTATGAAAGTAGTTGCTATGATTATCAATAGGTTTAGTGGATAGGTTAAAGGGGTTGTAGGAATTTATAGGATTAATAGTTAAGAAATTGTTGGTGTTTGTTATAAGTGAATTTAGTAATAAATAAGTGATAAATAATAATTTAAAAGTTCGGTTTCAGTTCTTGGTTGTTGTTTCTTCTTTTGAGCATGTAGTCCAGGCTGACTCTGAATCTGTTGCTATTCTCCTGTCTCAGCCTCCTGATTATTGAAATTATAAGCATGTGCCACCAAGCCTAACTCTAAGGAATTGATATGCCATCTGCTGTCCAGCTACCAGACAGACTTTGGAGTCCAGTGGAGTGCTGAAATCTCAAGAGTGCAGAACATACAAAGTTGTACTTTGAAGAAACTTGTTTTGTTTGTCGGGTATTGAAATGCTTTAATGCACACTGGAACCCTAATGTTCAAGGAAAAAACAAAAACACCTAAGTCAGGCCAATGGAGCCCACCGCTAGTACACTTTTCATGTTGCTGGGTTCCTTTCTCCCAGTTGGCTCTTGGGTCCCACCTTCAGGAGGTGTACAGATTTAGCATTTCTCTCTCAGCTTACTCTCTGAGTTATTTTTTTTTCTATGTGGTAAGTAAATTTTCCTTATTGTGATGTATGTGTAGTGTGTGGCCCATCTTAAGGCCTTTTGTTGGCTACGGCAGGTATGCATGGGAAGTGTGGGGAGAAAAGGAAAGAGTTAGGATGTTTAGGGGTTAAGAATTGGACAGACAGCTAGAGTCACCTTTGTGAATTCCTAGCTGTCATCTAGTGATGCTTCCCAGCATCCTGCCCCATTAATGGACCATCTCCACTTTCCATCTTCCAGGTTTGATACCATATAATTTCATCTGCGTGCAGACAGGCTCCATCCTGTCCACCCTCACTTCTCTGGATGCTCTCTTCTCCTGGGAAACTGTCCTGAAGCTGTTGGCCATTGCCTTGGTCGCTTTGGTTCCTGGAACCCTCATCAAAAAATTCAGCCAGAAGCACCTGGCGCTGAGTGAAACAAGCCACACTAGTTGTCTGGACAACAGGAAGGACGCGTGACACAGGCTCCGTGCTGCCGATCTGTGTGACAGGCCTTTTAATGTCCTCACTGTGCTTTAATCACCCTCAAATGGTGATCTGGACAGCGTTCTAGTATGTGCAGAGGCTGATTAGAAAGGTGCTCTGTGCTTAAGGGTCCAGTCCTGTTTAGTGGGTTTCTGTTAAAAGGATGGTTTTATAGACAATCTTGTTTTGGTTCTGTCTGATAGCAGGGGACTCAGGCCATTTAGGGGACTCTTGCCAGTCCTGAGATGTCTTGGAAGATGTTTAGTGGCCTTTTTGGCCAGGCTGTGTGACAGGGGTGCTCCTGTTAAGTCCCTGTATGCGTTAGTAGCAAACAGGACTGTCCTGTTAGTCTCTTCAAGAGTGTCTTTATGTTTGCTGATGATCTACCTCTCCACAAGCCAAGGGAAACAGGAACTGCCTAGGATTTACACACAGCTTGCTAAGTGCAATGACTTCTGGAATACCTCTGTCCACACAGGTATTTCTATCCAGGGTTAAGCTCCTTCTTGATAGCTAAGCTGATTTAAACATGATTAAATATGAATGGAGCCAGTTTTGCATGGGCTGAGTGTGTTCTGTGGAGACACTTCTCCATCTGAAGCCCCTGTCTCATCTCAAATGACCATCTGTGTTTTCTGCCTGGGAATCCCTTCTACCTCCTGCTGCTGGGAGAATGGTGTCAGTATGAGCCTGTCAGCCAGTGCACCCGAGAGTGTTTTTTATTTTGTCATTTGCTAAGAACAGCTGAGGAATGGTTATACTTTTTAATTCAAAGAGGAGAAGGCAGTGTGATGGCCTGCCTGTTTTGTAGTCACTTAACAGCTGTCATTGTGTCCCCCAGCTGGGCCGCTGGGCTGTGGACCTTGCCACCTGAACTGATCGCTCTGTGAACTGGGGCCTGGTGGGAATGACTCACGACAAGCCTCAGCAGAACTGCCCTGTAAGGCGTCACCTGTGTGTGGGCTGCTGTGTTTGTCTCAAGCCTGGGCTCTGCTGAGAGTCCTGCCAAGGCTTTCAACTAGGCCTGCTGTAGTGTGTGAATTCTTGGGCATTCTCAGATTCCACAGGACTTCCACGTTATAGCTTTTTAAATGATTCAAATTTTTTAAAAAGTGCTTCTTTTTAAAAGGGGGTGAGGAGGTGGAGACTGGTTTGAAGCCAGTGGTTCCAGATTGCTTTTGAATAAAGGGAAAGGAAGAAGAGGGAATTTTCTTTGCATGTGTGCCTTCTGCCCACTTTCAGGCTCCCCAGATGTGTGTCCCCGGAAGGATTTTGAACAAGTGTGCCTTATCAGGTATACATACATACACAGGTGAAGAGATTCCCCAAATCCATGGACATAAGTGTTCTGTAATGAAGACAGAACATAAGAGCACATCTGTACATATTGCAGATCTACAACTGCCCTTACTAAAGGGACTAGAATTGGCTGAAAAATACAATCCAAAAGGCTGGCTTATCTTTCCACTCCCAGCAGGCTTCTGACCAAATTATGCCAGCTTCTAATTTTCCCTCTCTTGGCTTCTTTGACATCAAAGAGTGACATCATTGGCAATAGGACAGCTGCGGGAAGGGCGGCAGAACGGCTCAGGAAGAAGCAGAGTGCCTGCCTAGGTTCTTAGGGGAACACTCAAGACCAAACGGAAACCGCAACCTCAGTGGTTGTCCCTGAAACGTACAATCCTGGCTTCAGGACACAGCCGCCTTTTCCTAACATCCTGGCAGGACAGCTTGTAGGACACAAACATCACCTCTAGGAAAAGACAGGACCAGAAGCATAAAGTATACTTTTTGTTTAATTTCATGCATTGGTTTGTTTTCATAATTATTCTTGTTCCCACTGCTGTTCGGTACAAAGCCAGAGCCAGTATCTGAAAATGACATGGAGCAGGGAACCTGGGAGTTCAGGAGACCACAAGGGAGAGATGAGGGAGTTCATTTTGAGACTTAAGTATTAGAAAGAAATTCATTTTCTCTAAATCAATAGGAATTCAATTTGTTGTAATAAATAATCAGAGACAGGAGAGAGAGAGGGGGGGGAGAGGAGAGAGAGAAGAGAGGAGAGAGAGAGACAGGAGAGAGAGGAGAGAGAGACAGAGACAGAGAGAGAGAGAGAGAGAGAGGAGAGAGAAGGCAAACATACATACATTTGAAAAAAGCCTCAAAGGGCTTCCCTATCCTCTGAGAAATGGAACTCTAGAGGTGGAGAGCCACTGGGGTGGGGTGGTCATGATACGTTTTCCCTCCACATGTGGCTGTGTCCTCTAGCTTGTAGCAATGAGGACCATGGCCACTGGACCACAGCCGGGGAGCCAGAAGCTGGTGATATATCCCATGCTGTACAGTAGCCTTGGGAAGCAGGACTGGTTCTGCTGGAAGCTTCCTATGGTGGCCTTGCCATCTGTTGAGCATGTGGCACTGGCTGAAATCCTGCCACCACACCTCTGCCATGTGGCATTTCCCAAAGCCTAGTCCAGCTCTCTGTGTCTGGGAGCTACCCTCTTCAGCCACCTGTCACTGAGAAGTGTTCTAAGTTCCACCAAGTCCTCCACTTAGTGGCCTAGTTCAGCTCATCCTTGTTTGAACCGGCACTTGCAGTGCCAATTAAACCATGCAGATAACCAAATGAACAGATCCAGTGGGCTGGTCTAGAGGGAGTCTGAGGACATTGGGACATTCGTTCTATGGTATCAGCAAAGGAAAACCTTGCTGCCTGGAAAGGCACTGAATCCATACTGACAGTTGAAGAGAAGTCTTGACAACAATTTCCCACTGTCCTCACAACATCTCGGGAGGAAGCAAGCAACGGACCGCACACCTGGACCTCTGTTCACAGACAGGAACAGTGTGCTCATTCGGTACAGTTCAGTGTGGGTAAAGAGATGCGGCTTGTGGTTAACTGGACTGCAGTCCAAAGGGAGAGAATAAAGACAAGTGGCTCTTGGCCTGTCATGGCATAGCCCTGCCGGCTTGGGGGGTCTATAAGGAGACTGCTGGCATGGTCCTGTACTTGTCCATCAGGGAACTCAAGATCTTGAATCATCTTTAGGAAACAATTATGAGCTCAAAGCTGGGTTCGCAAACACATTGCACACCAATTCCAGCAAGTCGTGAGTGATGCTCTGCTCTGAGGGTGTAGCAAGGCTCAGCAGGGAACAATATGGCACTCATTAAATGATGCAGGTCACAGTATTTAGTGTGGGTGGAGGTGGTGCATGGTGGCATATGGTAGTATTTTGATTCCAAGAGAAATAAACATGGTATATGTGGAGCAGAGCAGGAATTCCTTGGATTTGATTTTTTTTTTTTTTTAAGAGAATTTGATGTGGGAAGGAGATCTCTAGACCCTACCCCTATTGCGGAGCTACAGGCAGTTAGCAGCTATTGGGGGACAAAGAATCACTCTTTGTGTGTGTGTGTGTGTGTGTGTGTGTGTGTGTGTGTGAGAAAGTGGTCTCCTGTTAGTTTCCCATGCTTCAGTGGATTCCCCCATACACATGTATACATGAGTGGCACTAAGTGGACTTAGTTTCCAAAACAGCATCCCCAAAACAAAAGCCCTCACCCCACTGAACAAATATGAAGTTGAGAGGAGGTTTTAGTGGTGATATGGAGGGGGGAATGGAGTGAATATATTCATATTTCATTGTATACATGTATGAAGTTCTCAATGAATTTTAAAAATAGTTAAAAACATTTGAGAATAAGGGCATGAGAAAAAACAGTAAGCCACTGATCAATAGGAACACATTTCCATGGACACGATGTCAGGGCTACCTCGTGGGAGCACTGGCAAGCCTGAGTTAGTGACAAGCAACTCCAATGTCATCACCTCCATCACCTATAATAGGTTAGGGGGGAATAATTTAGCACAACGGGGCCATGCAGAAGTACTAGTCAGTCCTTACTCTTTTATGGCTTTAATTCCAGGATTAATGTGATGGAGCTAAAAGCTTAAAATACTCAATCTTCAAGCAGGCCCCCCAAGTCACCTTACAAAATCATCTTCATTGTCCTGGGCAGGATCTCCCACAGGCCTACAGCTAGCCCTGAACTTAGTAGTGGTGGGGTATGTTTCAAAGTGCACACAGGCCTCTCCATTCCCAAGCTATGCAATTTGAAGAGAGATTTTTTTTTTTAACTCGGGGATAGGATCGAGGAAAAAGAAAAATCCACTGCTTGATTGCAATACAAAATACAACTCATCTTGGTAGTCAAAAGCAGCTGGCCAAAGAATGCAGACATTCATCCTGCAATCAGTGACAAAACCTGAGATCAGTCTGGCAAGGCTTCTCAAAGCACCAAAATTTGGTGGCAGCTAACAGCACTGAAGAACTGGTTCTTATGTTCCCTGAGTTCTTCACTCAATGTTCTTCTGATGACTACAATGTTTTTAAGGAAACACACTCAGTTTGTGTTTCCTGGCTCTTACAAGGCAGGCTGTGAGGAAAGGTGGGTAGGGAGTTATTTTTCCCTTTTAACCTTGTTTAGAACTATTCTTTTCTGAAACCTTGTTACTTCCACTAAAAATGTGTGGCCTTCACTCCTGTCGTGATGGTGCAGTGAATGACTGGAGTCAGCACCACATCCCTGGAGTGCCTATAATAGTCACTCCAGATAAGGTGCCTTAGTGTGGGAATTCAGGATACTGATAAAGACTGAGCTATCGGGTGGCTTTTCTGGGTGCACCGACACTGAAAGGTGCCAGACAGAAGTTGGCCCTCATTTCCTGTTGCCACTACAGGTATGCATACAATAGGACAAACAGCTGGCTCTGCTTTGTGTTGGAGAGTCTCAATTCCAAGGAGTAAGGGACCTGAGGCTGGAGGATGAGGACTACTGCCTCTGACCTCATTCTCCAGCCCCATGACCCCAAATGCCTATGCCTCTTAGAACTCCATGCCTGTCACAGAAGCACATCACAGCTGGCGCCAGCGTTGTAACTGTCTTTGTTCTTCCCAATCTGTGAGACTCGGCGGGAATGAGATGGCTTGCTTTGCTGTCCACTCTTGAAACTACCTCATGAGTCCCCGCAGAAATGCTTTGTCTTGCCATCTGAGCATTAAATCTCTTTTTGCCTCTATTACAGTCCCATGGTTTTATTTCTATGACATTTTAGAAAGTTTATAACTTTTGAAACTTTTGATCTACTTGGTCATCTGCATATTCAGGAGCGTTTACAATCAAGTAAAGAAATCACAGTATACCCACTGAGAGGGCAGAACACACCTCCTCAGACCACTGCTGCGATATTCAGGAGACCAGGTACACACCGAGGAATGCCAGGTGCTCCTGAAGGCACCTCCACCCCCAGGCCTTCACTCAGGACTACAGAGGTCCATAATAACTCATGGTTAGCAATAAACGGTCATCGTGCTACATCGTAAGCCACACCTTCTGGTCAACAGAAAATTATGACAATATAAATAAAACAAGGGTAATAATGCCATAACTTAAGCTCTTCCATGTAGTCCTGCTACAGCGCATACAAAATGGAATAAATTAACAAAACAATACTGCTTTCTAAGGACATGTTCCTTCATCTTTCCTATGAGCTAAAAAATTATAGACTAAATTTTAAAACCAATGTCTCAACATAAACTGTAAACAAAGGAAGGCTCAAACATAAGACCAACTCTAAATTCCCTCCTGCATTTCATTTTTGGCTGGTGCAGCCCGTGACACCCGGCCCAGAGGCACTGTTTCCATTTGGGTTGGAATGTTACAGGATGTAATGTCAGAGTCCAGCCAGTACGGGAGGTTATTTGGCAGAAGCCTGCATTGGAGACAGAGGAATTGTTTCAATGTGTGTATATAAGTTCTAGTTAAAATATCTAAGCCAGGCATCGTGGTGCCCACCTGTGATGCAGCCCTCAGCGGGCTGTGAGACCTTTCCTGTTTCAGGCCAAGGCTCCACAGAATACCTCAGGGAACCTTTCAGCGGGCTGTGAGACCTTTCCTGTTTCAGGCCAAGGCTCCACAGAATACCTCAGGGAACCTTTCATAGCCCAGGGCCCTGGACACAGGAAGAATCACATGCTTTTGAGAAACTAAAGTAATTCTAATTCCTGCTTAGCACCAGCTGTTCCTTCTACAAATTTCCTAACCCACTTAAACAAAATTGCAGTGATTCAGAATGAAAAAAAAAAAACCTGCAACATATTTTACAAGTAGCATATAACGAAAATGTGGTTAGAGGGGGTCACCTTCCGCAAGCTGCTTAACTGCCTTTTATGCTATAGTGATAGACAGCCACCAAAGCTTCCAAACTAGAATGAGATCATGAACAAAATAAAGATGGTCTGGGATTGGACACTGGATACACACATCCTAGCTGCCTTCTGTGTGAATCAATATGATTCCAGTAGATAGACACCCTGGGACCAGAGAGGGCTGCACCATCTTGCTTATACTGAAGAGAGCCATCCTGAGAAGGAACTTCTACAGGCTTGTTTTCCTCATGCTGCAGATGCTCCTTTTCCTAAAAGAAGTGGCCAACGGGCGGAAAGAAAGGAAGCTACTTGGGAGAAATGGCACTCGAGTTTGAAAGACTGCGCTGGCCAAGGTTGTGGTGGCGGCAGCATTAAGAAGGAAGGAAGCATTTGCTAAGGGCAAGACCTGACGCTGCTCAGACCCTTGCTACCAGATTCTGCTTAACGTTCAAGAAGTGAAAGGGCTTCCAGATGTGCAGCTGCGCGGGCTTCCAGGTGTGTAGCTGCGTGGGCACTGTTGGCTTTTTCCTCCTAGAGGAAACACACGCCTTCCAAGGCTCTGGAGCTATGAGGTCATGCAGGTTCCAGGTCATTCCCATCCCTCACATGGACAAGCCAGTTGAACTTAATGTGGCTGCATTTCCTTTGGCTTGTATTTTAAATGTTCAATATGTCTTGTCAAAACTTTTCTAGCATGGATGAAAGACTAGGTCTTGTGCTCAAGGGACAGTGACACTTCCTAGCCCCACAAAATCCAAATGTTGGTCCTGAAGAGCAACATTTCCTTTCCTTTTTTTTGTAAAGAAATTATTGTGTTTGTGTATCATATATAGTTCACTCTTTACAATACAAAGTGTTAAAATGTCCAACAAAAATAAATATCAATGTTACAGTAGCTGGAGTACTCTCAGTACATTAGATCCCTGCCATTCTTGATTGAAATGCTCAGTGAGACGGAATTTCACTTGGGTATTTTTCCAGAGATTTGACAAGTCTCTTGTTCCTGTCACTGCGGCTTGTCTCGGAGACTGGGCCACTCCTCCTGGACAGATGCAGGAGGGAGGAGTTGAGGTGCCAGTGTCCCGAGAACCAATGGTGACCACTTGTCACCAAGTGGCAGAGCTGTAGTTCTTGCTGGTCCTAACTGTGGCATCAGAACACTCCCCCTCTGACGAGTCACAGTCTGAGTCTCCAAACTGCACAGGATTCTGCAAAGTCCAGACAAGAGCTCTTAATTCTCTTTTACAGCCCTCAGTAACACACGCTGCCTACTTCCCACGTGACTGCAGCCCTCTCTGAAGGTGAGCTGAACACCTCCCATGCTGTAGGAGCTGACAATGATAAATGAGACTGGGCCCTGTTCCTGGGGGGGCTTAAGGAGAAAAGAGCTATTTAAAGTTGGTAATGCTGATGGTGGCTGCGGCAACTGTACCAGCTCCCTGCATCTCCACTTCCATAGCATGCCGGTGTCCTAGGCACCACTTACTGGAAGTCCTGTCCAATCTACTCACCTGCTGAAACCCACCATCTCTCATAGATTTGATAGGAATCACACTTTGTGCAGGTAAGGAGGAAGCTGACCTTCAGAGTGGGTGAGCAACCTGCCCAAGGCCATGTGGTAGGTAGAATGGCTGGGGTGTATCTGGGCAGGTTACAATAGAGCACCACACAGTCCTGGCTCTCCAAAGGCTGTGCTAGTCTACCCAAGAAAGAGCATCTGTGCCGTGGCAATGTCCTCCTGAGGGGAGCCAGGGCATGGAGGGAGGGGTTCCTGAACATTTCGTGTCTCTGCCTCATTTGCGGGACCCTGTCCTTGTTCAGGGAGCCCCGTGCCTGCATGCTTTTATTTACTCTGTGGACGCAGTGTATGTTTTATTTATTGAATAAAAATTTTGAAGACCCCAAGGCACGAACATACTTGTGTTGGTTAGTTTTTTGGGTTTTTTTGTTTGTTTGTTTTGTTTTGTTTTTGGTGGGCTTGATACAAGCTAGAGTCATTTGAGAAATGCTTTCAGCAGACTGGCCTGGAGGCCAGCCTGGGGGAGGGTTCCGTGATTAGCAGTTGGTGTGGGTGAGCCCAGCCCGCTGTGGTTAGAGCCCCTGGGCAGGTGGGTGTGGACTGTACAGGAAAAAAAAAAAAAAAGCGGCTGAGCAAGCCGCGGGGACAAGCCAGGAAGCAGTGCTCCTCCAGTGTTGCTTCAGTTCCTGCCTTGGCTTCTCTCAGTGACGGACCGTGAGCTGAATAAACCCTTTCTTCCCTAAGCTGCTTTTGGTCATGGTGTGCACCAGCCACAGAGAGCAAGCTAGGAAACCGCTCTAAACCCAGAGGAACCAGGAAGGGCGTGGAGGGGCGGGCGGGAGGGAGGGGCGCCCACCTCGCGGCCGCGCTCCTCGGCACACAGCTTGCCCAGGGACATCTGCGTCTTCACGCGCCGCACAGCACACTCCTTGTCAGACAGCCCATCTGAGTGGGAGGAGATCTCGATGGGAGCCTCGGGGGTCTGGGACAGCAGGGCGTCCAGCTTCTCTGCCAGGCGGTCTTCCCGCCCGCTGGCGGCGGGCTCGTCCGCACTGTTGGAGTGCTCGCTCGTGTTCCCTTCCTCTCCATCGGACCCAGAGAAATTCTCGGAGCTAAAGGTCGAGTGTGACCGGCAGCTGCGAATGCAGCGGTGGGGCCTGGGAACAGGGAACCACATCAACTTAACCAGAGGAGGGGCGTCCCTGCCTTGCCTTAGCCAGAGTGACAGGGACCCTGTTATCTCCTGCCCAGAGGAGGACTAACGTCCTGATGGGTAGAAAACATCTACAGCAGTACAGAGGAACTATGGACTGAATGGTGCCCCCTGAATTCTCCATCATTCACCCATGCCTCCATGTGAGGACACAGGAAGAAAGCGGCTGTGACCTGGAATGGAGTGACCTGTCGCTGTGGGCTCAGTCTTTCCACCCTTCTCCTGTGACATCTGACTACGGAAGCGTGAACAGACTGCCCTGGGAAAGCCACCACGAACAAGTGCCACCCCTCCCAAGCCAGTCTTTGTATTCTGCAGTGTGGCTGATCTATATTCATGCTCCTCATTGTGAAGTTCTCCGGACCTGCGACTTGCCGTGCAGAGGCAACTTTCAGACATGGCGACGATGGGAAGAAATCAGCACTTAGCTCAGCTCAGTTTCCCTGTAGAGGGGCTGCTGAGGGGCCTCTGGCTGAGCCAGGTATAGCGCTGGGGCTTCCCCATCGCACTGAGCACTGCCACTCACAGGCTTGTGTAGGCCTTACCTCTGTCTCCGAGGGAACTCCACTTCACTGTCCACTTCCCCTTCCTCTTCCGAGGAGTCATCTCCGCTCTGAGAAGGGCAAACAGAAAAGACCTTCATTGACTTTAGAACCTTCCCTCTTTCCCATCTCTCACTGGCTCTAACGCATTTAATTTTCATCTAAAAGGGTTTAGTGAGGGCCTCTTTAAACATGTCCATCTACATCTGGGTACGGTAGCTCACAACTGGACTCCTACCACTCCAGAGGCTGAGGCAGGTGGATGAGGACAGCCCAGGTATGTAGTGAGTTCTAGGCCATCCTGGGTTACTAACTAGTCAAACACTGTCTCAAAAATAAATGATGAAAACCACCAAAGCAACTTCCAGACAAAACAAACAATTCCCCAGTACCAACACAGAGCAGCCCAGGCCGACACATCTCTATATACTCTTCCTTCAGCAGCAGGATGCCCTGTTTCCATGACAACAGGCCCTTTGACAGGTGCTAGAAGATATACACTTTTCCTTCGCCTTTAGTCGCCTTTAGGAGGTGGAGGTCCAGAGAGGAGTGACCAAGGGGAAGCCCGAGAGGTCGTGGATTTGGGACACTGCCCTGTAACTGTTGCCACAAGTGGCTCTAGGGCTTTTCATACAAATTCCACCGAGAAGGAGCTTTCCAGTTCTGCAAAGGACAGCAAGTGTGCTCCTCTTTCTATATCAATCTTTTCGCCACTAAATACTACAGCTATGTTAAGACATCCAGTGTTTAAATGCCAGATCGCACCTTATTCATACTCAACTCCAGTACAGCATTTCACTGAGGGTGTAACCACACAAATATATATCTCATTATTTTCCAGTTTTTTTTTAAAAAAAGGTTCTTTAGGTATTTTCATTGAGTCCACATGTTGGTGGGGAGAAGGGTGCCCTGGCTGGGCCGCTGAGAGGATCACAGGGTTCTGTGACTGGTGCGACTGAAGGTGCACGGCTGACAGCTATTCTTTCCCATAGGGAAGATCTCATCTGGCACCAAAGGCAGAAAATCAGCCACAGGCAAGATCAACTGTCCTTACCCAGCACCACAGTACCCTGGATTACACAGTCTCCCGGGAGCTTAGATGGGACCGCCACTGAGCCAGTGGGAAGGATCCGAAGGCTGGGGATAATCTATATTTTTAAAAGCCAGTTCTAAAATATCGCAATCTTATTCATTGTATTTTGACATGGATTTTTTTTTTTAAATAGGAAAGACAGGGCTGGAGTTAGTGGTCCTGACAAGATGAACAGTTATATTACAAATACACACTGAAATGCATCTTGGGAAGGAGAAGCTGAGCTGCGGTGTCGTGTGCGGTTCCAATGAAGCTGAATGTGCTGTGTGCTCTAGGGCCTGCAGAGCCATAGATAGCATCAAAATGACAGTAAGGTCGTTCAAAGGTACAAGTGACATGGAGTAAGGAAAGGTTGGTGAAAATGTTTAAAAATTGGTCATTGAGATGGTTACAGAACCACCGGCAGTGAGTCAGGCCAAGGCTGGTTAGATGGCTGGGGGCAAGGCATCTGCCATCAAGCGAACCAGCTGGATATGGTGGTGTACGTCTATAATCCCAGCACACAGGAGGCCGAGACAGGAGAGTTGTGAGTTTGAGATCAGCTTTAGCTACACAGCAAGACTGTGCCCCCTCTAAAAAAAAAACCCAACCAAACCAGACCAAATCAACCAACTAACCAAGCAGCCATCATGTGAAGTTTACATGGAAGGGCTACATGTTACTGGCTACAGGGGTCGAGGGCAGTGCAGAATGAATCAGCTCATATCAAGTGTACCACCTGAGGGCACACATGGACCCCTGCTCGGGCAGCAGCAGCACCCATGTGGAGGAAGGAACCCAGTTCTGAGACAGTACATGGCCCTCAGCGTCAGCTTCCCTAAGGCGTATCTACTTGACTGGACATACTCATACCCATTCCTCCCTCAAAAGTGATGATGAGCTAACGCAGTACTTAGAGTTAAATGTCTACCATGCTATAAACACTTCTCACGGTGATCTTCGTTAGAACCCTTAGCAAGGCCAGCTAACATTTTAGGCAGGCTGTATTCCAAATGTCACTGCAGATGCTCCCTACTGACTAGTTCACATAGTCTTCAAATCAACCAACACAGCCTGGTCCACTCCTGGGCCCTTTGTACAGACAGCAGCAGTCGACAGAGGTGCTCGGTGGACGACGCTGGCTTTGAACTGTCTGACCCCCAAGCTTAGGACCTTAAACACCACAGAGGATTGCCAGGCAGCCAGTGGAGGAGAGAGTTCACATCCACAACTAGCTGGCTGCTAATGTTTTCTAGAGAATATTGTAAAGAGCAATAGTGCCAAGGGGATTAGGAGCTCGGGCTTTAAAAGGCTCTGTAGCCAAATGGATGCGGGAACTGCTGTTTATAACACAGATAACAGTTTACTGTGCGACTTCTCCAACGTTTGCTGCTCCACACTGGAATCTCCAATTCCTAAGTGTCCTTGGGGCACCCCTAGACCCAGAGTCCTAGGATGATAGCTTGCAAAACATTTTGACTCTAGAGTCTTCAATACATGGTTATCCCGGTCTCCCAGTTCAATAACCCCGAGATGAACTCCCTAGCCCACCACTGATGCACTGTGGAGGGAAGGTCTTTAAAGTAAAAGAGACTTCTGTGTTTTGTTGGCTCACACTTTTCCCAAATGCACACCTTTAATGTCCAATTTTCTAGTGTGCACCACACGGCTGACTCTGACGTCCTTTGATGGTGGTGACAGTCTAGTCTCATTATACCTTACCTTCTGAAGGGGCCGTGTCTTTTGAGGTAGCACTGGGGGTGTGAATTGATGAGAAAGACCAGATTGACAGCCACTGAATTCGTTTGCCTCCATTCTCTCAGAGCTTTGGGCCGTTCCTGAAAGAGGATTGTGTGCTGGTGAACGGGACCGGGCTGGGCTCCTCCCCACTGGCTCAGTAGTGGGACCGACTAAAGACCCAGAATGTTCTGGTGTGCACTGGAAACAGGGATCATAGGGTTCAGTCTGACAACAGCCCCAGGGTCCGACTTGGTCCTGGTCAAGATCAGAGTTTCTCCAGCAATCTGCTGCCATGGCTGTGGAGATGAGGTCAGGGCTGGAGCCAGGTATCTGCCTCTGAGCGTGGTTGCTGAGAGGGCTCCGCAGGGCTGCTGCTGGGCCAAAGTACCTCAGGTTATTGGCGCAGGTTGCAATGTCCTGCCCATGTGAATTGGGTCTGGGATGGCGGCCCTGAGGCAGCTGCTGGACAGAAGGGCCCTGAGCCTGAGCATTATGTGGGCAGGTGGGGTGGGGTGAGTTTTCTTGGGCCTGTTGGCTTTTCAAGATTGCTGCAAAGTCACTGTGGCTGCCTCTGCTGTTTCCTCTGCGGTGACGTGGTTTGCTTCGGTATCGGCTCTTGCTGCTTGAGGTGGACACTTTGGGACTTCCAGACAGAGGGGATGCGGCGGAAACCACTTCTGTACTAGGGATGCCTTCAGACCGCAGCAGGTCTGGCCTGGGAAGGACAACGGATTTGTTTTAAATGCATCAAAACATGTTTAAGGCTGGGATAAAATATGGCAAGGTTTACAATACATTCTTGGATCATAAATTTGGAACTCTGGGGATCAAATGCAGTGTCTTGCGCCTGTTAGGTAAGTTCCTACCCTATTGCTCAGCTACGCCCCTAGCCCTACACCCTTTGTTCTTACTGTATGTATGTTTGCTTGAGAGAGTGTCTTATTCTGTACCCCAGGCTAGTTTCCTGCTCCAGCCTCCTGAGTACTGGAACTATTAGAGTGAACCACCTACCAGGCTTCACACACCCTTTCAGTCAGCACTCACTGACAAAGGGATTTTGTTCAATGGAGACAACAGATGTATGCAAGAGAGCTGTTTAATGTTACAGTACAGCACTGTTTAAAACAGCAAAAACTGGGGAAAATCTAAATGTCATCTTCTGTGATTTCTTTTTAAATTTTAATTTATTTTAATTATTATTGTGGGGAGTATATGGTGTGTGTGTGTGTTCCACAGTGCATGTTTAGAGGCCAAAGAACAGCTAGCTTTGGGGGAGCTGGTTCTCTTCTTCCACCATGGGATCTGGGGATTGAACTCAGGTCCTCAGGTTTGTAGACTTTTACCAGGTGAGCTGTTTTACTGGCAGCTTTTATTCTTCTGGATTTGGAGTCAGTAGCTTACATACTCATTATAACTCTGTTCCACAAGGTCCTTAGCATCTCCCTTGTGATCTTGGCTATCGGCTTGGTCCCTGCACGGCGAGGTGTGGGCATGGGAATTTGTTCACATCAAATCAGTCTAATGGCACACTGGGCATGCCATGTGATGGGCACGCTGTCCATCACAAAGGAAAGAGGAACGATACCACAGAGCAAACTCGGGCTTAACAGGCAAGATCTAAAATGTTCAAAGAGTGTGGCTGAGACATGGTTTCCAGGAAAGGTGAGACCATGTTTTATACATCCTTGTATAGGCAGATCCTAGCAAGGAGTCTTATTTACAGGAGGTACTCAATAAATCTTAAATACAGGCAGGAAAGGAGGGGTCAGAGAGAGAAAAACAGCCCATGAGTTTTTAGGTAAAAAGAGCAAGAAAGGGTTAGTGAGAAGTAACAATGGATTTCTACGTTTTCCTCCCTTTTTGAGACAGGGTCCCTAGCCCAAGCTGGCCTTGAACTTTGCTGAGGACGACCTTCAGCTAATTGTCCTGCTTCTGTCTCTGGAGTACTACAACTACAGGCATGCGTCACTGTGCCCTGTTTACACTATGCTGGGAACTGAATCCCATACTTTGTGCATGTTATAAGCGTACTCTACCAACTGGGCTGTGCCCCCAACCTAACATTCTGCTTTCATCCTAACGGGAGGAGGCCTCACCCAGCTGTGTTCCAATGCCTACAGGACCAGCAAAGGAAGCCAGAACATGAGAACATGCAAACAAGCGGTTTCTGAGCTGATGAATGGATTCAGGATCACTTCTTTCTTGCCAGCTAACAGCACTCCGTGTTTGGGACCAGACAACACACAAGGCAGGAGGAGAGCTGGAAGGTCCACACATCCCTTTTTTTTTAAACAGCAGAAACACTCTCAGCTAATTATGAGGCAGCCAGGTGTGGTGGTCCTGCTTGGAAGAGGGCAGGCAGCAGCCCCCTCTGCATGCTGCCCTAGTCCCTTCCGACTCAGCTGCGGCATCTGAGACATCACTGTGCAAGCCCTGGAGCCCTGCCGATAGGTAGTGCTGTTGGTCAGCTTGTGCTGTGGAGGGGACCTGGCTGGAAGAGGTTCAGGAGTTTCTACCGCGAGAAGGGAGCCCTCTAGCGCTGGGCCAGCATCACCTGCATGATAACAGGATACGGGGCTTCCAAAGAGAGTTGAGAAGAAAGTGTCCCACATTAGGCGACCTGCAAACCCACAGAGTCAGCTTGCTCTGCCACTTCAGCACCTGCAAAACTCCCCATTACAGGTAACATGCCTGGCTCTCACTGTCACATCAGGATTTCATAAGAGCATTACTCAATATCACAGGGGGCTGGCTTGTCATCACAAAACAGAGCGGATTCTTTGACTTGGAATCTTTTATTCCAGCACACAGTTCTTTCCCACTTCAGGCTTTTCTTTTGGATGGACTTCTATGGACAACAGGCTGGGAGGATTTACCATGAAACTGTAATGGCCAATCTTGGTTGTCAGTTTGACATATCTTACCAAGAGGGGCTCTTAACTGAAGAATTACCTTCATATTTGCCTGTGGGTAAAACTGTGAGGTATTTTCTTAATTGTTAATGTAGGAGAGCCAGCCTACTGTGGGCTAGGCATTCCTAGACATATGGCTTGGGCTATCTGTATAAGAGGCAGTTGAATGTGAGCCTTGGGGAAAGCCAGTAAACGGTATTCCCCCACGGTCTCTGCTTGAGTTCCTGCCTCCAGGTTCCTTCTTCAGTTCCTGCCCTGGGTTCCCTGAACTGTAGACTGTAAGTCCAAAAAAAAACTCCTTCCTCCCCAAGTCAGTTTTGGTCAATGTTTTAGCATTGCAACAAAAAGCAAGTAGAACCCAACACCCTACTAATTCCTGACTAAATGGTAAGCTGGAATTGAGACTTCAAATGGTGATTGATCTTTCCCAAGGTCTCTGAATCTCTGACTTGGAAATGGCTGAACTGCATAAATCATCTAACATGCCCACACGCCCACCCTTGGAGGTGTCTGGCAGTCTGCCTACCTTGGGTTTTGCTCTTGGGTTCACTTACTAAGTAGCTACTAGTGGTAGTTTTCATGGCCAGTATAAAAGTGAACATCAGCCCGGCGGTGGTGGCGCACGCCTTTAATCCCAGCACTTGGGAGGCAGAGGCAGGTGGATCTTTGTGAGTTCGAGGCCAACCTGGTCTACAAAGTGAGTCCAGGACAGTCAGGGCTACACAGAGAAACCCTGTCTCGAAAAACCAAAAAAAAAAAAAAAAAAAAAAAAGTGAACATCAACTCATATTTTTAAGTCACAAGGTCCCTTTTGCTTCCTGGGTACACTTGAAAAGTGTCTTAAAGCTGTAAGCAGAGAAGAGTTGGTGGGCCGAGTGTCCCTAATTAATTAGTGCAACAAAAGACTAAAATGAGGGTTGTGCCAGCTGCCACTGAAAACAGCCTCTCAGCTATTGACCAGAAGACAGTCAGAGCAGTAAGTAAGCAGGAGCCTGGAATTAGTTCATGAACGCAGTCTTTAGTAGTTAGGACTGTAGCAGCTGTTCTGTGCTATGATGCCCACTGTTTGCACAGCCTTCTAAAAACATTTTTGGCACTCAGGAAATAAGGCGACAACTGACAGTGGGACCTCATGAAATTAAGAAGTGTCTCTCCAGTGAAGGAAACAAGTTAACTAAATGAAGGAGAGCCTTGAGAACAGGATAAACATCTTTGCCAGCTACACACCTGACAGAAGATCAATATGGAGAAAAACAAAAACAATAAGTGGCCAAATTTTAGAAATGGGCTAAGGGACAGAATATCTTCAAAAGAAGAATTACACATGGCCAGTGAAGAATCCAAAGTGCTCAGCCTCAAATAGAGTGGGGAGATGGCTCAGGCAGCACAGTGCCTGCCACATAAGCTTGAGGAAATGATCCCCCACATCCATGTTTAAATAAGAAAGAAGCCAGGTGAAGTGGCATGGTCTTGCAATCTCGGCTTGGAGTGGGTTTGTGGGGTTAAGGGGAAGGAGGAAGCAGAGGCAGAGAGATTCCTGGGACCCACTGTCCATCCAGCCTAGCCTAGTTAGTGAGTTCCAGGCCAGTGGGAGGCCCTGTTTCAAAAAACAAAACAAAACCAAACACACAAAAAAAGCCAAAACAATGTGGATGTCATTTGAGTAACAACTGTCATGAATGACCTCTCTTCTCTATATGTACATACATACATGAGCACTTGTACACATGTGGGTGTAACACGCACATGCACACGCACACAAAGTGAAAAAAAAAAACCCCAGCATTCCACATCTTTACCCATCAAGGAAATGCAAATTAAGACGACTTTGAAATTCCTTCTCACCTCAGTTAATGACTATCATCAAGAAAACAAATGACAACAAATGCTGGCAAGGACCTGAAGAGTCCTTGGGAGTTGTAAACTGTTGGTGGGAGTGTAAACTGGTTTGACCACTATGGAAATCAAGAGGCTCTTCAAAAAGCTAGATCGAGGATCACCAGCTGACCAGTTTTACCACACACTTACTCCAGCCCAGTTACCCATCAACAGAAGACTGGATGATGGAAATGAGGTACTTATATACCAGGGACTATGCTCAGTCATAATGAAAAAGGAAATTATAGAAAATTCAGGAAGATGGATCTGAAAAGTATTATATGAAGTAAGGTAACCCAGGCTCAATGACAAACACCCATGTTCTCTGTCATATGTGGATCCAGCTTCAAATGTACACACATGTATTTATGTCCGAGACAGCAATTGCTAGGAAACTAGAAAGGCCCCTGAGAGCCATGGGAAGGGCTTTAGGGAAGAGGAGTGGGAGGATTACAGAATGCATCTGATATAATGGGGAGAATATTAGGGGTGGAAGGGCATAAGCAGGGATGGGGACAGGGATATGGGGTGTGGGAAAGAAGAGAGAGAAGAGAGTTGTAGGGAGGGTCAATCCAATCTAAGCATGTATAAAAATGTCACCCCCCCAATTTTTAAGTTAATGAAAATGTTAAAATTAAAAAACATTCTTGGCTTGTGTTTTCTCCTTCCTAAAACCTTACTGCATTTGGTTCAAATCTTACAAGCCAGGCTTCTGACATTCTCTTCTGTTAACCTGTCTGGGATGGAGCCAGTTCTCTGGCATGTGATAATTATAAGACTGTACAGCATTTGGTAATTCCAACAAGAGTGAAAAGTATTCTAAGATGAGTTTGAAGGTGCTAGGTATCGAACTTGGGGCCTCATGCATGCTAAACCCACACTCTACAAAGATGTAGTCCACTCTCTAATACTGAGATTAAACCAATATAAAGCAAGTGTTATACAAGGGGAAAGAAGCCTGGCAGTGGTGGTACATGCCTTTAATCCCAGCACTTCAGAAGCAGAGGCAGGCAGGTGGATCTCTGTGAGTTTGAGGCTAGCCTGGTCTACAGAGTGAGTTTCAGGACAGCCTGGGCTATACAGAGAAACCCTGCCTTGAAAAACCAATGAATGAATGAATGAATAGGAAAAGAATGATCTCTTATAAGTTAAACCCTGATTTTGAGCACCAGTGCCCTAAAGGTGATTACATGTTATTTAAACTTCACAGCTGGGTGTGATCACACACATTTGTTACTCTAGCTATTAAAGAGATTGAGGCAGGAGGACACTGAGTTTGAGGCCAGTCTGGGCAGCTGCCTAACAAACAAACAGATAAACAAAAGTCATAAAAATTCCATTCAGAGGTAGAGTAAGGGGAGCACTTGGTTAGGTATACATAATTATCAATGCCCTGTTTGTAGTTTTGGTGGTGAGTTATACATTATTAAGAAGAACTACATAAACACATTGATAAAATACACACAGACCACTGTGTCAAAAATCAAGAATTATCATGAACTCAGTTCTGTTTCTCAAGGTTGTAAGAATAGAAATAAACCTCACGTGCCATAATGATACCATTTACCCATGAGGATACTGGCACTGAAGGAGGCCTAATCACACACTTAAAAGCTGAAGTTTCAGCCGAGATCTGACTGTCTCTGGTGCATCCTTCTCTTTCCTGTATTTGGTGCTAAGATAAAGCACCCCCAGACAGTAAAAATGAGACTTCTAGGGTCAGATATCTCCCATTTTCCTTCTAGGTTTCATCTACAGCCCACCGTGCTGCTGGTGAGCTATGGAATGGCCACATCCGGCACCCCGAGACTGCCTTTTCACAGGGAACTCATTCATCTAAATGTCGGATGGATGGTATAGCTGTCTCACCGCTTAGTCTGCACTCCCGCCTTGTGAGGCACACCCTTCCTTTTCATGAGTTTCTCCATGGCATTTGGGTGGATTATTGGACGAACAGGGTGCCGTTTGTAGGTCCCAGGGTACTTCTTTTCCACTGCTTGCTCTCGCCTGTGGGACAAAGAAATAATACTCCTTGGTTTTGGTAGACAGAAAGGCAGGACAGAGATTGATCAAAGATGGTGACTGTGGAACTAGAAAACACCCTCATAATCCCCCACCTACAGAAGAGGAAAAACCCAGTCTAATCAGGGGTTGCTAACCAGAGCACTCTATTAAGCATCCTCTACAGTACAGACAGGCACTGGGGATGTGGCTCAGTGGTTAAGAGCACCAGCTGCGTTTCCAGAGGCCCTGAGTTAGATTCCTAGCACACATGTCAGGTAGTTCACAACTGTCTGTAATTCTGGATCCAATGGCGCACCGAACTAGATAGAGTTCTCAAAAGATGAAACACAAATGGATGAGAAACATTAATCGTGAAATAGAAACCTACATACTATTGTAGAAGCTTACACACATGCATGATTGCACGTACACAGAGAGACGGGGGGGGGGGGGTGAGGGTGAGAGAGAGAGAGAGATGGTTATCCTTATAAAAGTTCACCAATGCACTTACTAGATGCCACAGGCTAAGAAAATAAAAAGCTTAGTGCTAGCAATGGGTTATTTCTTTTGTAGTTTTGGGCTCCACTGAGGTTCCATAGACCCAAAACATTACAGGCTATTGCCGATGCTCTTGGTTACCCTCCGGATCTTGACAATAAGACCCTATTGCTGAAGATATTGAACTTGAATCATAGAGAATGGAAATATTAAGCTGATACTGACCTGGAAGCTTCATCTCTACTGGTTAGCTCTCATAGTGCTGTAAGTTATTACATATGCTACTTGAGGAGGAACGTCACTGTTGATCTTACCTGCTGTGAATCCTGAGACCTACAATAACGACCAGCCTGGTGAGGCATGCTCGCCGGTGCAACAGTGGCATAAACAGCATTGGAGTAACAACCACTTTATCATTGAGACTTAAGTCCCATTGCACTAGATGAAGCCCACACCTGGCATCACTGTGAGGCCAAGCATCTCGGGCTAGACAGGTCACAGGCCTTGGGGAAGAATCTCCCACTGTTCTGCTAAATGGATATAGTGTTAAACTGACCCCTGATAACCTCTCCTCATACCTAGAGATTTATGCATCTCTCTACCCTCATCTGAGATGCTTCCACTTGAAATAGTTGGTGATTAATACAGAGACCTGCAGCTGGCCAAGGTACAGAGAAAAAGAGGCTTTTGTGGAATGTTCAGCTCTAAATGGATCATAAATACTGTATCCACTTCCCAAAGACGCAGAGATCATGGTGAAAGAAGAGGGAAAGTCTGTAGGAGCCAGAGGTGGTTAACAAATACAAGAAAACAGTGTGCTCTGGAGACAACTGGACAGTTGTATATATGAACTTAAAGTAGATATGAGAGCATGCACAAGTCCTGTGCAAGCTCACACCAAATCCTAGCAAGGAGAGGGGGGTTTGACACAAAGTCCCCTCTCTAAGGCAAGAAGTTCCTGGTGACTGATGGCTACTTGGAGAGGGAGGGAGAGTTGGATTTCTTTAACACTGGCCATAAGGGGACATACAGTGGGATGGGCAGGGATGCGGGGTGGACGGGGTGGAGATGAGCGAAGGCTGCATATGGTCAGAACTCAGCTTATCGCATGAAATTCTCAAATAACTAATTTGAAAAACACCTCCCCGCACAGTTTTTAGAAGCACTTTACTTCCCAAAGGTCAACAAGTCTCTGCGTATCCACACCAAGTTCTTCTGTAAACGAAGCTCCTCTCTGACCCATGTGGCAGAGTGAAGTGCACATGCTAGTCTAGGAAGTGGTCCCACATCAGACCGCAGCAATGCTGCTGACTTGTGTGCCCCACCCTGGTAGGGACCTGTGGACAGCACGTCCTTAAGGAATGCTGAGTGAATAGCTACAATATCTGCATGCTCAGTGTGGCAGCACCATGCAAGAGCAGTGTGTCCGTTGACTGACAGACTCATAGCGGCAAGAGGACGTCACTGGGCTGAACACATACTTAAGGAGTTCCTTCTCCCGCATCTCCAGCTGCAGCATGATGGCGCTCAGTTCCATGTACAGATTGTTGGCCCGTTCAAGCTTTCTCTCATAGTGCTCTCGAATATCCAGAGCATGCCTGCCGATGGAAACACAGGATGAGCAAGACTGAGCAGAACAAAGGTCAGCTCTAAAGAAACATGCAAGTGGCTTACTTCAAAGCACTTAGCCCTGGGGTCTATTTTAAAAATTTCTTAACACAATAATTCAGACAAGAAGGAGTGGGAGATGGGAAATCTGAGCTGTGTGCTTTATCCTAAGAGCCAGGTGGGCTACAGATAAAGTAAGAATACAGTCTGTGTGGACTTTATAGTCTTCATTTGTGTATACTGGCACAGTCAATACAATATAATATATTCACACGTTAATGGAAATAATTTAAAGTTAACACCAGGATCACATACATGCTTATCCATGCACAGAGCTTATCTGGGCTGGTGTGGTCTCAGTGCTTCCCCTCAGGTCCGAATGTACCTTCACCCGTAAGGTGGGGGTACTGGAGGAGGCAGCAGGGAGGTGTTAGAGAGAGCCTTTTGTTTCTCCATCATGTGAGGACACATGCAGGTGCCATGATATGATAATGGGTCTTCACCAGATACTGAAATTGCTGGTGCTTCGATGTTAAACTGCTCCACCTCCAGAACCATGAGAAGTACATTTTTTCTGTTTATAAATTACTAAATCTAAGGTATTTTGTTATAGAGGCCTAACTGTCTAATATAGTGGTTATCTTGAGGCCAGGAACGGGAGTTTATAATACCTGGCCTCCAATGGCATGGAGAACAGGGGAAGTGCTCTAAGAATCTCTTTTGCAAAGGATTATAAAGGAGGGAAACAGAGCTGAGAGGAGAGGGTAAAAAGTTAGACATGAGCCGGGCTGTGGTGGCGCACGCCTTTCATCCCAGCACTTGGGAGGCAGAGGCAGGTGGATCTTTGCGAGTTCGAGGCCAGCCTGGTCTACAAAGTGAGTCCAGGACAGCCAGGGCTACACAGAGAAACCCTGTCTCGAAAAACCAAAAAAATAATAAAATAAAGTAAAAAAAAAAAAAAAAAAAAGTTAGACATGAAGATCACTGTACGTGCGCGGGTGTACACACCATGGGGTATGTGTGGAGGTCCAAGGTCAACTTAAGTGTTGTTCCTCACCTAACACTGTGCTGGAGGTTCTGTTTGCCTCTGCACTGCACACCCCAGACTGGCTGGCCCACACGCTTCTGGGGAGTCTCCTGTCATTGCTTTCCATGTTGCCCCAGGAGCTCATGGGTCACAGATGGCTGCCATGCCCCGCTTTATATGGGCTCTGGGAATTGAAGTTCAGGTCCTCATACTCCTGTGGGAGACCTTTATTCACTGAACCATCTCTCTAACCACAGGATAACTTTTTATTGTTCAGATATTATTTATTTTTTACCTACTAAAAAAGTTGTACATATTTACGAGGTGCCAAGTGATACTGTGATACATGCTTTTGCTGTACAGTGTTCAAACCAGGAGTTGGAGAGATGGCTCATCAGTTAAATGCATGTACTACTCTTCCAGAGGACTGGAGGTCAGTTCCTGGCACCCATATCAGGTGGCTTACAACCAACTGCAACTGCAGCTCCAGGGGATCTGATGTCCCCTGGCCTGTGTGGGCAGCTGTGCGCTCATATCCATTCACAGGTACAAAAATATAATAACTGATGAAAAAATCAGGGTAACCACGGCAATCTCCAACAACGATCCTTTCTTTATGTTGGAAACATTTAAAATCCTCCCTTCTAGCTTCTTTAATTAAAAAGATAAGAAATCCTGAAGTGAGTGTGGTGGCTCAGGCCTACAATCCCTGTGCCCAGGAGGCAGAGGAAGGCAGGTCTCTGATTTCTAGACCAGCATGATCTACATACATACTAAGATCCAAGCCAGCAGGGAGCACATAGCTCCCAGAGCACCTTGGCTCAAGTAAGCAAGCAAGTGAGCAATCCAGTACACTGTTGTTACCTGTCGTTACCCTAGTGTGCAGGAGAATTGGAGAACTTTCTCCTAATTTTAACTGCATCCATTAGTCTAGGGTCTCCCTCCACACACCCTCCCAGCCTACAGTAAGCACCACCCTATTCTCTGCTTCTCTGAGATCAGCCTTTCCAGACTCCCCAGGAGGTCTAACTCAGAGCAACAATGGAAAGCAAGGGGAAAGAAGCTAGGAGAATGAAGTGAGGTTCATTAGTGTTCCTGCTGGGTTCTGAACACTGGGGCGAGAATGGGGGCGGGGCGAGAGGGGCGGAGTCATCTGACCTGAGCTCCTCCCTGCGCCGGCGAATCAGCTCTTCATCTAATCGGTGTATACAGGTCCCTTCACTTTTGATTTTCTCAAAGTGTTTTTTCACTTCTTCTCTCCATTCAGCCTGAGTGAGGAAAGTTTAATTTTGTGAATGCTGTAGCTTCCTTCCCCGATGTGTCTATGGGACCAAGGACAAGGCATTTCCCTGTGTGCCTTTGCATGATTTCCCTAAACTTCCGACATAGCTCGTTCGGTTCCGGGTTTGTGCTCAGAAGCACAGCCGGAGACATTCCCCATGGCTGTAACTGCATGCCCCACCCTATGTCCTGAACTCAGTGCTGTTTTCTTTCCAGTTTCCCTGCAGTAGTGGCAACTAGAAACAGCGATCATCCCTTCTGGGACAAAAGTGCCCAAGTAAAGCCGAGGGAGTATGGAGGCAGAGAGAAAGCCCTGACCACTTGTCCACGTGTCTGTGGGGTTCTGAGTTATTTTCACATCTGCTGTCATGTCGGCTTTGCTTAGGACAAAAGCCGGAGAGAAGATCTGGAGCGGAGCATCCCAGAGAAAGCGTGCAGCACAACGAAACATTGCACAGGAATATGGTCTGAAGGAGTGAGGGGAAGAGGGGGAATGCGGGAGGGGAGGGGGCTAATACATTGTTCAGGCTGACTGAAGCTTCTACTTCACTCTCAGTGAACTCCCCTAACATTTGTTTTGGCTTATGATGAGGAGAGGAGGGTTTTGTTTTTGCTTTTTTTTTTTCTCCCTTCTTCTTCAAGACAGGATTTCTCTGTGTAACCCTGGAACTCAATCTGTAGCCGAGGCTGGCCTTGAACTCACAGGGATCCACCTGACTCTGCCTCTTAGAGTGCTGGGATTAAAGGTTTTAACTCCATTCCCTAGATGAAGTGAGGTTTTATTTATTTTTCTTAAATTCATTTTTAAAAAATTCAAAGAAAGGGTCTAAATTACATTTGGTCAGCAACAGGACAACCATACAATGGCAGAAGTTGGGGTAAAGAATTTTAGGGGGGGAATGCCAGGCAGTGATCCCACACCCCTTTAATCTCAAGAGAGGCAGAGGCAGGCAGATCTTCGTGAGTTCAAGGCCAGCCTGGTTTAGAGAACAAGTTCCAGAAAAGCCAGGGATGCTCAAAGAAACCCCGTCTCATCTGTCCCTTTTCCCCCCCAAACCAAAGAATTTCAAGGAGGAGATCCAGAGCGGCTATGACATCACAAATCTGCTACAAGCTCACAGAGTGAGGACACTGCACCCTCCATGAGACACAGTTTCCAAATTCACTTCAGAAGCTGACAAACCCCTGCTGGGTCAACAGGTCGCTTCAATAAAATCTCCATTTAGCTGCTGTTTCCTTAAGACTGATGTGTGGACTACCACCACCAGAGTCTACCAAGGCAACTTCCAGCATGGGCTGGATGTATGACGGAGTGTGTCTAACAGTGTGCACTCCTCTGGGACACATGCTAATAGATGGACCTCTGCACCGTGAGCAGCTCAGCTTTGGATTTCTGAGGAGGTGCCATGCTGCTGTGTACAGCACCTTACCATTTGCACTCCCACCAACAGTCTGACAGGCCCTGATTTCTCACATCACCACCAACACTTGTCTTTCTTTAATGTTCCTCACAACAGCATCCCATTTCTCAGTATTTATCCAAAGGAACTGAATTCAAGATCTTCAAAAGAGATTAGTGTCTTAGCTCACTGTACTATTCACATCAGCACTCCTGAGTGAGAGGTGTGACTAGAAGCCACCAGTGATGGACAGTTGATGCTGAGGACATCTTGTCAGCAGGCGAGAGGAAGCAAGGTCACAGACATGAGACTGCTACAAAAAGAACAAAATCATGTGTGTGAAACACCTAGCTATTCCCCATGGAGCAGAATAATGACAAAATAAAATCACCGTCCATCTTATAATCTTAAGAGTTTATCAGAGAAAATAAGAAGGTAACAATCCAATTCAGGCTGAGTGTTTTTAGCTTTCTGGCAAGTAAATAATAGCGCATCACAAACAAAAAGTGTACAGGGCACCTGTGTTCCTATTCTCCACTTGACCTTCATCGGGACTCCTTAAGTATCATTTAGGTAAGTAGGTGGGAGTCACACAGCATGAAGACACAGTCAGGACAGGTTTTAGAGTCAAGGCCTACAGCCTTCCTAGTTCTTCATTAGCCAGTTCATGAATACTTCATTACCATTAGCCAGAGATGGCCTCGACTTCAGACTTGGAAACATCAGTTTACAAACAGTTGAAAAATTATCACAACTAGCAAGGATAGCAGACCAGAGCCTATTTAAGGAGAAATGAGGTTTTGTGTTGGGAGGAAAACTTGGAGGAATTAGTGAACAGAACAGACACTACTATGCTCTGAATGTCTGTGTTCTCACATCCCTAGAACCCCTAGGTAAAGAGATGGGGTGGATTTTGGGAAGGTAATAGATCTGGAGGGCGTCCGTGTTTTAGTGTAGGTAAGTATCCTTGGGAAGCAGGCTGGGACTGGCCTGCCTTCACCATGAAGGACACAGAGAAGGAGTGTCTCCTACGGAGCAGGACTCATGTCCTTCCCATGCTCTGGAGCTTTTGGGGGCTTGTCTTGGACTTCCTAGCCTCAGGACTGCGGGGAATAAATTTCTGTTGTTGACAAACTACCGTGGATAGTAATTTAAAGTCCACGTTAAAACAGATGCCCGATTTGCTCTTCTCCTCTCCTCCCCCGACCTTGGCACCCAGGTTAGCCAGCACCATTTATTTGTTGACTAGATTTCCCCCCAGTGTATGTTCTTGATGCATTTGTCAAAACTTAGGTGGCCAAAGCTGTAGCTTATTTCTGATCCTGCTCTTCTGGCCCACACGTCTGCTTCTGCGCCAGTGCCAGCAGGCTCCTCACTACGACTCTGTGGTGCAACCCGAGGCTGGCACTGCAGTGCCTCCAGCAGCATTCTTTCTCCTAGGACTCAGCTATGTGTGCTCCTCTGTGATTCCATATGGACACTAGGGTGGCTTTCTTTAGCTCTGTCAGGAACGTCAATAATTTTGATAGGAATTGCGTTGAATGTGTAGGTTACTTTTGTTAATATGCCAATTTTCACTTTATTCATTCTGCCAATTCAGAAATGGAGGCCTCTCCATTTCTGGCATCTTCTTCAATTTCTATTTTCATTGTCTTAAAGGTTTCATTGCAGAAGTTTTTTCATATGTGTGGTAAGTTTTATTACTGGATACTTAATTCTCGTGGGAGCTATTGCTAATGGGGTGTTCTTCCTAATTTCTTTCTCAACAAGTTAATTATTTATATTTATAAAAGCTGCTGGTTTTTGTTGATATATTTTGCATCTTTATTGAATGTGTTTATTAAATCTAAGAGCTTTCTGGCATAAAGCATGGGTCTTTTAAGTGTATAATCGTGTCTGTAAATAGGGATAGTGTTTAATTTCACTTTATAAACTTTAAACCTTATACATTTCTGTCTTATTGTTTTAACTAATACTTTAAAAAATTTATTTATTCAAGTTACATCTCCATCACAGCCCCCTCACTCCTCCCCACCTGGTCCCACCCTCTTTCCCCTCTCCTTCCTCTCCTTCTCCTTGGATGAGGGGAGTCCCCCACATATCAACCTCCCTCAGTTCAGCAGTCACTGAGGACTAAGAGCTTCTTCTTACACTAGGGCCCAACATGCAGTCCAGCTAGGGTTAGGTGTTCCACTAACAGGCAACAGGGTCTATGTCGGAGACAGCCCTTAACTTTGAATAAGTAACAATGACAACATTGAGTAAGAGAAGAGACTGTGAGCACTCTTGTCCTGTTCCAGACTTCAGAGGAAATGTTTTCTCCTTTTCTCCATTTAGTATAATGTAGGTTTCAGGTTTGTCATATATAGTCTTTATTGTTTCAAGGTATGATTTTTTTTAATCCTAGCATCCTTCTCTAGGAATTAAAAAACACATTTATCTGTTTATTTATTATTCCTTCAGAGTGTGTGTGTGTGTGTGTGTGTGTGTGTGTGTGTGTGTTCAGAGGACAATTTATAGGAGTCAGTTCTCTCCTTCCACCACGTGGGTCCCAGGGATAGAAGTCAGTCTCCAGGCTTGGCAGCAAGCGCCCTAATTCACTGAGCCCTCTTGCCAGCCCTTCTCAGAGCTGCTGTCATGCAGGCATGCTGAACTTTGTCAGATGTGTCTTATGCATCTATAGATCTGACCATGTGATTTCTGCTCTTAAGGTTACTTTTGCAAGACCTATCTATATGGTTCAGTGGTTAAGAAAGTTTGTTCTGGAATCATGAGACCTGAGTTTAGATCATAGAACCCATGTAACAAGCCAGATGTTCCCGTAAGTGCCAGTAACTAACTCCACCTCTGAGGTTTGTTTTATTTTCACTTGTTCTGACTAGGGTGAAAGAGAATCTAGAAGCAGTTTGTGTTTCCCTGGTGGCTGAGGACACTGGAATGCTGTTTCCAAGTATTTACTTGCCATCTGCAGTTCTTTTGAGAACTGTTTGTTTATTCTGTTATCTCATTACTGTTTATTTTGGTGGTTACTTTTTGTAGTTATTTGTTTTTCTGGATATTAATTCCCCATTTGCAGTGGAGTTGGTAAGGTCTCTTCACTTTGGTGACCGTTTTCTTGTCTATGTGGAAGGTTCTGAATGCTACATGCTCTCATGTGTCAGTCCCAGGCTTACTTCCTGTGCTACTGTTACCCTTTTAGGATGTCCTTGCCTATTCTTACATCTTCAAGTATTTTCCTTACACTTTTCTCTAGTGCTCTCAAGGTCTCTGGTTTAGCTCTAAGGCTTTGTGATCCATTTTTGTGCAGGGTGTGTGTATGAGAGAAAGATGGCGTCTTTACTGTCTACTTGTGGAACTCCAGTTTCTCAGCACTAGTTCTCAAAGAGGCTGTCTTCGTTCCAATATATGTTGTTGGCCTTTGTTGAGAATCACGCGTCTAGGTTGTCTATGCTATGCTGCTGTTCACTTGTCTGTTCTTATGCAGTACCATGCTGTTTTTGTTCTAGGGTTCTGTAGCATTGAGAGGTCAGATATTATGATACTTCCAGCATTACTCTTCAGGCTTAGGATCCCTTTGGACTTTCTGGTTTTTGGACTTCCTTATGGTTTTTAGGATTTTTTTTCCTACTTCTGCAGACCAGGTAATTGGCATTTTGACGGGCAATGACTTGAATTCGTGGATCACCTTCAGGAATCTAGTTGTCTAGCCAGGGTTTCTACTGCTGCAATGAAGCACCATGACTAAAAGCGATCAGGGAGGAAAGGGTTTGTTTGGCTTACACTTCCACAGTGTAGTTCATCACTGAAAGAAGTCAGGACAGGAACTCAGACAGGGCAGGAACCTGGTGGCAGGACCTGATGCAGAAGCCATGGAGGGCTGCTGTTTATCGGCCTGCTTCATATGGCTTGCTCAGCCCACTTTCCTACAGAACCCAGGACCACCGGCCCAGGGGTGGCTCTACCCACAATGGGCTGGGCCCTCCCCCACTGATCATTAATTAAGAAAGTGCCCTACAGCTGGATCTTATGGAAGCATTTTCTCAGCTGAGGTTCTCTCCTTTCAGATAACTCCAGCTTGTGTCAAGCTGACACAGAACTAGCCAGCACACTAACTGACTTTCCAGTACTGATTTTGGCAATCATTGAGTGTTGGAGATCTTTCCCACCACCTGTCTTCAGTCTCATCCTTCTGTGCCTTCACTGAGTGTCTTTTGTCTTTCTGCTCAGGCTTTCTTCATTGTGATGAGATCTTCTTTTCTGTTGTTTTCCCAGAAATTTTATCTCTGATGTATACAAAGGTTGTGACTTCTGTATGTGGATTTCATATCCTGTGATATTCTGAGAATGTGTCAGGTCTAAGGTTTTCTGGTGGATGCTTTGGGGTCTTTTAAGAATAGGACCCTATTGTCTTCAAATAGATCCTTTGATTTCTTCCTTTCATATTTGTACTCTCTCTGCTTCTTCCTCGTGCCTAGCCCTCTCTTCAGCAGATGCTTTCCCTGTAAGATCATTTCCCACTGGGTAGGGTAAATGACTAAAAATGGCTCTCAAAGTTTTTCAGAACCTCATTATTGAAGACCCCACAAAACATTTGTTTATGTGTGCAGTGCCTACTGATATTAGGCTAGGCATTAAAACTGTGAGTTATATACATGAGCATATAAGAAAAAAATCTGCTTGCCATCAGAGTTATTATTCCATATCATAGTTTCTTGAACACTCTGCATAAACTCAGGAGAGAACAAGATTAAAAATAGTAGGCAACAACTTAATGTTACTATGAAATAGTCTCCTCCTCATGGACACCCTGAAGGAGTCTCAGGCTCCCCTGGAAGTCTCTAGATTGCACTCTGATGGATGAGGAAGCTTCTCCAAGTCTCACTTGGAGAAGAAAATCAAATTTTCCCAGTAACTTTTTTTTCTGATTCTTATCTGTAAAGTGTACAGACATCTATTTTCCCTACAGGTTAGCAAACTTTTTATATTTTTATATATTTCAATGGTATTAGGAATCATGCTTCACCTATCTCAGGAGTGCTTCATCTTATACAGCTGACATGCTGCACTCATTAACCAGTAATTCCCACTGCCTCTCCCTCCAGACCTGAAATCGCCATTCTACTTTCTATTCCTTTTTTCTTTATTCTTCTTTCATGTATGACATCCCAACCTCAATTTCTCCTCCCTCCAAACCTCCCAGTCATCCTCATCTTACCTCCCCCTCCCTCAGATCCATTCCCCTTCCCTCCAGAAGATAGCAGCAGTCTTCCCAGGGACATCAAACATGTCCTAACAAGTGGCAATAAGACCAGGCACACACCCTCATGTTAAGGCTGAATGAGGCAAACCAGTAGGAGGTAAGGGTCCCAAACAAGCCAGGAGTCAGAGTCAGCCTCTGCTCACCCTGTTAGGACTCCCACAAGAACACCAACCACAACACATATGTTAGGACTCCCACAAGAACACCAACCACAACACATATGTAGAGGACCTAGGGTTAGACCCATATAGCCTCCCTGACTGTCCCTTCAGTCTCTGTAAGTCCCTATGAGCCCTGCTTAGCTGATTCTGTGTGCTGTGTTCATATGATGTCCTTGATCCCTCGGGCACCTACAAGTCTTCCTCCTCTTCTTCCACAGGGCTCCCTGAGCTCTGCCTAGTGTTTGGCTGTGGGTTTCTACATCTGATCCTATTCTAACATTTTTTTTGCATTTAGTCAATAAATGTATGTAATGAAATGTCTCTTCTGAGGATAAATCCTTGAAACAATATTGGAAGCCACTGCAGAGATGGAATTCACATCACAAAATTCATTTTAGAAACATAATAACATTAAGTGAGAAAAAGCTGTATGTCTAATATGAAATTTAGTGCTAATGGTTCAGTTCTAAGCTGGGCATGTGGAGCAGGCCTGCAAACCCAGCTACTCAGAAGCTAAAGCAGGAGGAATCCCACATTCAAGATCTATTAGTGCTACAGAGTGAGTTCAAGGCAGCCTGGGCAACTTAGCAAGACCTGTATTTAAACAAAACAAAACACACAAATGACAAAGGTCTGAGGTAAAGCTCAGTGTAGAGGGGCTGCAAACATTTAGGAGACCCTAGGTTCAATCCCTAGTATTGCCAAAATGATGATGATGATGATACTTTTGTATACAAAGGTATAATTTAGGACCATCATGTTTCTTTATTGGTATGCTTTGGGATCTTGCCTGGGTCTGCTTAGGGTCAGGGAAGTTGCCCTCACCTCCGACCACTCTGTATCTATAGTAATAGTGGGCAGAGCACCCTCCTATGACACATGCAGCATTTTCACCCAGTAGCCACAACCCTCCCCTTCTCTGGCTCCATGCCCTTACAGCCCATTCTGTCATCAATCTCTAGAGTCTAGTCTGGTGGCCTGTGACTTGCTTCAGCCAATGTGGCACTACAGCAGGTCTGATGCAATGCAGTGTGAGCATCGCCTGTAATGGTTCTTGTTTTCTTGATCCATTTGTCAATGTGAAAACAAACGTGAGTAAAGAAGCCTGAGGTAGCCTGTGAAAGAATTAGTGGCTACAGGGAAGACAGAGGTGCTCTAGCTCCTAGCCAGATGTCAGCGCACCTCTAGAGGCCACCTGGAGCCAGCCACCTGCCCCTCACCTGGGATCTGATGGCACACCTCCAGGTAAACCCAAAGCATTTGTGGGAATTTTAGTACAATGAAGGCTAACAGACGAGTTGGGGCCTAATTCTGCTGTGGCTCTGTCTGGTCCTCATGTTCCCCTTCTGGTTTTCAGCTTTTGTGCATACACGTGAGCAAGGGCTTCAGGAAAAGCAGAAGTGGCGCTGACACCAATCCAGGCATGATGCAGCTTTCATACCCTTTTTCTCCTTCTTCAACAATGTCACCAGAATTCACTGTCACATATGCCAACTATCACAATTACTGTTTCACAATAAACAGGGTCGTATGACTGTTGCATAGCTAACAGTGCTCCCTGGCTGTGTACTCAGTCACACAGGTAGGACTGTGCCGGCTTACCTGAGACTTGAAGTAAGTTTCCTGTGGGGTAGCAAGCACGTCCGCAGATGCTATGTCCAGATGCATGAGCGTCTGCCGGAAAGAAGGCCGATTTCGAGGCTTACTCTGCCTAAGAGGAAGAGAGCATGTGCATCTCAGAGGCTGTGTTGGGGGAGGGGGAGCTATGGCTTTATTCTGCTTTATGAAACACACATTTTATCCCAAGAATTGCTATATCTCAGACAGCTTAGATGCAAGTGCAAGGGGAAAATGCAACCAGGATAAAATCTACTGATGACAGAAGAGTCAGGTCTGTGACCTACCTGGACAGTGAAAATAATCCTAGCCAACAGATGTTAGGGCAGAGAACTGTCCCAAGACACCACCCAAACCCCTCACTTATATTTTGACCAGTTACACACAACTCCATGAGTAGGGGCTAGTTCTCCTTTACAGGGAGACATCCCATTCCTCGTGATTTCACAGGTAACAAAAAGTCAGAGCCAGGATTGGAATCCAAAGTTCTAAAACTCCACAGCTCCTATCGTCCTAGCACGATGTGGCTCCTTCCAAACCCTGCAGAGATTCCTCTGCTTTTTTAGAGAAAATTTTAATAGCTTTTTAGTAAGAAAGAGAGAATAATGGAGGAAATGCATTTCTTACCATGTCTGTTTCATAAGGATTTTGAATCCATCTGGGCAAGTAGAAGGAACTGGGAGATGCAAGCTGTTGCTCCCAACACCCCAAATGATGGCTGAAGAGTCCACGTCCTTGTAGGGTATTTCCCCAGTCAGCAGCTCCCAAAGCACCACTCCAAAGGACCTGCAGAGGGCGGGACACAGAGGGCAGTGCAGAGGGATGGACTCGCATGTTAGCTCTTGAGTTAGCGGCTGGGTAGATGGGGAATGCTTGCAATCTCAGCACTCAGAAGCTGAGGCAGGAGGGTCATGAGTTCAAGGACAGCCTGGGTACACAGTAGATTTCAGGCCATCTTGAGCTATATGGTGGGACCTACATTATCAAGATCAAGTGAATTTTGTTTAATATATGTTACTCAAAAGAGTGAGAGTTATGCAAAGCATCTCATAAAGCCTTCTACACTAAACTATCATTCAAAATAAACTTCCAGTTTTCCAGAAAGTTCAGTGTACTCATGGAGATGCCTCAAAACAGATACTGGGTGAAACCTTAGATAATATGAATCCAGAATTAACCAGGAGTGAAAAGCACTGGAGAATATTCCAGGAAGGAGACGCATGGAGGGCAGAAATCAGGCGAGAGTGGGCAAGAGCTTCCAAGATGGTCAGGGAGAGCTACTTACCATATGTCAACCTTCTCAGAGACAGGCTCATTCCGGATCACCTCAGGTGCCATCCACGCCACTGTACCAGCAAAGGACATCTTGGTGCTTTTATCACTGACTTCCTTAGATGTACCAAAGTCTGAAATTTTGACTGCATCTGTGTGAGTCACTAAAACACTTTAAGAAGAAATAAAGACAACAGAAAGACCATTAGTGCTAACGAGAACGGAGGCTAAGCAGTGACTGGCGCTTTGCCACTGTCCTCTACCTGCAGAGCTCGGCTTACAGCTCCCATTGCTCTTGGGTGTCACACTAGGAACCTGCACCTGCCAGGCGGCGCAGCTCCACCACTCGCTAACTGCGGCTTCTGCCAAGCCACTTACTCTTTAGGCTCATTTCCTCTTTGCATAGCATGAACGGGACCATGGCATTAGCTAGGATCACCTTCAAGGGGTAAGAGGAGTGCTGAGTCTTCTCCAGCCAAGGCTGAGCACTAACCACCAAAGTGCAAGCAGACTACACCAAGACGTGCTTTGCTTCTCACGAGAGCCACTTGCACTGGATCCCGGAACAAACTGCTTTTGCTAGCCTTAAGGTGTATAAATCAGAATACTGAGAGCCCCCCACCTCGCGGGCTCACCTGAAAAACCTCATTCAACATGTTAGAATGTTAATGAGTTAGGGTGCTGGGTCCTAAACAACATAGGGACCTGTTTCTTACAGCCACTGTGAACCTTGGATCTGCTTGTTTCTTCCTGTCTTGCACTCTCAGAAGCTCAAAGCCACGTTTGTGGTCTCCCTCAGATAACTGTACAGAACCTGTAGCATGAACCTTGTGAACATGTCCCCCTTCTCCCTCTCTGTGCTGGGGACTGAATCAAGCACTCCACCGCCAAGCTGTATTTCCAACCCACCTCTGTCTCTCATTCTGACATTTGTATTCTGTTGTGTTATAAACATTTCTGAAAGTCAGTTAAACGATTTTTTTTTTTAACATAGGAAAACAACAACCTAGGGAGACTGGTGTTAATTATCTGATGATATGAAAGATGAATGCTTCAGGTAATAATGAAGTTTGCTGCAAGGTTGTTTAATTCAAAAGCCACTGAAAGGGAAAGCCTGAGGCAAGTACCTGGACATATCCCCCATGGTGAGTGAAGAGCTCCACTTCAGTGCTAAGATGTATATGTACTTCCCCACCGAGGGACTGAAATCGAATGACAAGTCTGAGAACCTCAACTATGTTTGATAAAAACTCCTTATGTCGAAATAAGAAAATGAAACAGGTGAACAATGAGCCCTAGAACTTACTTGGGTGACTTGAGATCACGATGTATAATTTTATGGAGGTGGAGATAATTCATCCCACTCGCAATCCCTGTGGACCAGTCCACGAGCAACCGTGGTGTGATCTTCCTGCCAGCTCTTAAGACCTCATACAGCTGTCCATGGGCACAGTACTCCATGATGATGCAGTAACACGGGGCCTGAGTGCAAACACCCCTTTGAAGAAAACATACGTGAGTACATGAATACAGACAAACAGACATGCATACGTATCTGTGTCTCAGAGTGTTTAATAAGTGCCTACTCCTTATCCAAGTGATATCAAGATTTCATATAGATAACAGTCCTTCATTCTTAAATAAGTGCAGTTTCTTTCTGTCTACCAGTTTTTCTGGTAAGCACATACATAATTTCTGCTTTATTCTTTAGTCTAGACAGCAACAGGCTGTGCTAAGCTGGTGGTCTTGTATGACCCCATTCCACTCCGGGACCAACAGCACTCTTTTCTGAGGCTTGGATAGGCAGGATGCTTTTTTTTTTTTATCATTAAAATAATTTAAAATAGACTTTTTTCTTTTTCTCCCTGTCAATGAGACACTTTTCCCTAGTGGTGCTGCCTTGTAGGCCCCCAGTGTATGAGGCTCTTGGCCCGCATATGACTGCTTAACTGGGGTGGGGGGACTAATATGTAAGGACACTCCACTCCAGAGGAGTGGGATGGAAGGGTTAGGGGGTAGAGGGTGGGAGGGCAGGACTGGGAGGGGTGGAAAGAGGACACTATGATGGAGATGAAACCTGAAGCAATAAATAAATAAATTTAAAATAAAAAAAGAAAAAATCAGGGAACATAAAAAATTTTTAAATATTTTCCTTTTAAACATAAACAGATTTTTTAACATTTATTTTTCTATTTTATGTGCATTATTGTTTTGCCTGCATGTCTGTCTATGTGAGGGTGTCAAATCTTAGAGTTACAGATAGGTGTGAGCTGCCATGTGGGTGCTGGGATTTGAACCGGGTTTGTCTGGGAGAGCAGTCAGTGCTCTTAACCGCTGAACTATCTCTCTAGTCCCCAACATAAAGAGATTTTATATGTAATCTACAGAGGATTAAAATAAAGTATTTCTATTTTTATGATTACTTGTTTTGTTTTTTGTTTGTTTGTTTTTGTTTTTTTCCAAGACAGGGTCTGTCTGTATAGCCTTGGTTATCCTGGAACTCTGCCCTTAGACCAGGTTGGCTTTGAATTCACTGAGATCTGCCTGCCTCCAGAATACAGGGATTAAAGGTGCATACCACCATGCCTGGCTGTTTGTTAAATTTTAAGTTACTCAAATTTAAAATAATTAGACTGAGGACATAAATAAATAAATAGAAAAGTAAGAAAATGAGTTAATTTTCCAATTTCCATACAGTTCTACGGAAAGCATTTAGAATAAAGATAATATTATGTTGTATTATACATCTATCCAGGTGACAGTTTCATTAATTCCTGTATCTTGCATCAAACTTGTTCTGATTATTCAAGTCCAAGAGGACCTTTCCTCTCTAAGTAGTCAGGAGTTTTTACACGCCTGTTTCCTCTGCTCACACAGACTGCCGACTCTTGGAGTGGAAAAGTCTTCAGGGTCTCCTTTTTCTCAGGCCTGGAGGGTCCCAGCCAGACCCTGACATGCCTAACTTCACTCCAGCTTTCAGAGCTCACAGGCCCTCACAATTACAGTGGGAGAGACATGGGAATGAGGAAAATACTATCAAGACAGAAGCTATTGTTTTTCAAGCACATTTTTGCTTTCTTTCATCTGCCCAAAATCATCACAGGATAGACTTGACCTCTTCCATGTTTATAGGGAAGGCTCAGGGGAAAGTGATTTATCTTACCATAACTAATCCATTCAATCTGTAAGTGACAGCGCTCAGACTCAAAACTAGTCTAGCTTCAAAGCCCAGACCCTTGCTCTCACCATACTGTACTCTGTGTTTTAAATTTCTGTATAAACAATCGTACTAGGGATTCCTATGCTAACACCATTATCATCATTACCATTAACATCAGTAAACTGGAAATAATATTAACTTTACATCATAGATCTGTTTTCAAGATGGATCCATTCGGTCAGAATGCTCAGACCCCTCAGACTCTCTAGGGAAGTTACTAGAGCACTAGGGACGTGACAGAGTCTTCAGCTGGTTTCCATTCGTGCACTGTCTCTCAGGCTATGGGAAGTAGTGGAGGGATTTAGGGTGCAGTGCGAGGCAGGCACTGAGGTGGACCAGCAGCATGGGGTGCATCAGCCTTCACTTTGCCTGCCCTGAGGTGCTCAGCAATCCCAGCAACCACGCAGTTAGACGAGGCCATTCTGGAGCTGTGGAACTCCATACTGAATCCTAAAATTCACTCCTGCGTGTATTACATTCACCCATGAGTACTCAGCCTAAACAAACTCCAGAAAATAGTGCTTTTTGTCCCGGAATGGAATGGTATCCCGAATTTCATTTCCACCAAGATGAAACTCCCATGGCAGCGTTAGAACTGGAAGAACAACTGGGCTCATATCCTCTCTCACAATTCCAGCCGCCATTGCTGCATTCAGTCTCTCAGCACCCCATATCCCTTTCTTCTGTCTACATATGATGCTGGACTCACATGTGCACTTCTCTACATACATGGATATATAATACAGGATAGGGTCTACAAATAAGGGAGAACATTATTGTTTTCTTATCAAATGCCACAAAGATATCAATTTTAACTCTTTTATCATTTTCTAGGATGCCTAGAATTCTTGATTCTTAATGGAAAAATCTTTAATTTTTTTTTTGGAGATCTCAGTGAAGCACATGTGAACAACAACTACAAATAGATAATTTATCACTGCACAGAAAGCACTCAGGGAATAATGTAATACGTGTAAGGATGCAAGGATAAAAATGCTTGCGTGGACTCAGCATCTACTCAACTGTTACACAGAGAGCAATGGTCTAACAGTCACTTGTGAACTTTTCTTTCACGTTGACAAATGAGAAGTCATTGTCCCATCTGTCCTCTGCTGTGACAAGGCTTCTAAGCAGGTAGAAATAACAGCTTTGTCATCACATCTAATTGCTACCTTCTCTTGGGATTGAATTCTATTTGAAACAGTCAAGTTGGATTTTCTTAAAAAAAAAAAAGAACAAAAATGACTATTGTATTCTGATCTTCTATTTTCTTCTTGTGTGTGGGTCTTACTAACTTCAAAAGAATCTATAAGTACAGAAAAATATGCTAAAATCCAACCATGCCTTCCAGATAGTCTTGAATGTGATTCACTGACCAAAGCAACAAATGGCACGATGGCGGCTGTAAACGTGGCAGTGAAATGTCTCTCGTGTGAGGGGTCACAAGCTCACTGTGTAGAGGGAGACATGATTCCATGTGTTCAACTTCAGGAACTGGGCCCCAGGACAGCTTCTCAAACCCAATAGTGCTGAAAGATGTGGCACAGAGGATTGGCAGGGCAGGGTGGGGAAAAGACAGGACTCCCTGTCTCCTCTCAGGTACGCCTCCACCTTCCGTTGCCCAGGCATGCCTCTGGGGCTCATGGCTTACTGCATTCCAAAAGGCTCAAAGACACACAGCAGCTGGTGCTAGTGATCCCAGGTTCAAAGCTCTAGGCCCATTCTTCTGTGAAGGAAAGCACAGCACGTGGAAGCATAATCATTTCAGTGAAGGAAAATGCAAGAGAGAAGACGGCGGCCTCTATCTGTCTTTCTGTTGAAATTTATCTTCCTGCTAACTCGAAGTTTATTGGCTCTGGAAAAATTATAGTTGGTCTCTGTAGCATTCCATTTTCATCAGGGTAATCGATGATAGGATCATGACGGTGGCTGTCCTCTACGCAAAGTCACTTCCCTCAGCCAGCTGGTGTGTGTCGTCTTCCCACACCCTTCTCTTGCTGTAAGGGCTCTCCTGACGGAATCAAAGTCACATCCCATAAAACTGCACCCAGGGATCAACCCTAGTGCTTTCTTTGGGGATATGAGTCCAATTAAGACTCATCAGTCACACAGCACCTTTACTTCATGACAGTAGTTTTACAGAGGAAAGCCCTTACGGGTGCTGGGGAAAACTGCTCCTGAGGTAAGGAAGGAGAATGTGTGAGTTTTTCCATGTTTCTAAATCCTCATTGGTTATACCATACTATCTTCCAAGAGTTTAAAATATGGTCAAACACACTAAAGACCATTTTCCATCTTTTGTCCCACTTGTGCGACAGTTTCTCTTCTTCATCCTTCCTCTTTTGAGGCCAATCTTTTCACTTGTCCAAGCTTGTGGGATGGATGGCATAAAGACAGACAAGGGAGGGAGCTCAAGGGAGAGGTTCAGACAGAAGTAAACAGCTCAGCTGCGCACTTCCAACTTCAGTGCTGCAGCACATTAGTGGTACAGTGGTGAGTTCAACCACCTTCCAGCTCCAGTGAGTGCCGCAATTTACCTTTGACTGGCCTCTTCAACTAGGACCCTTCTTAAACTGTGGCTTGTAATCCCATGTGGGGGTCATACACCTAACAGTTGGGGTCAGAAAACATTTGGCAATGGTAACAGGTTTCTGAATGTGCAATGAGTAAAATTAATTCAAAATCAAAGGCACAATGAGTCTGAGTGTATCCCATCACAGCAGCCCTGGTTCCCCTCACACTCTGCCTGCTGTCAGCCACACAACACCAAGTAACCCTGCAAACCACAGCTCAGACTAGTATGTAGGCTAGGATGCATAGTGTACTACGGATTGCAGTTTCTACTGCACAGTTTTCTGTTCCTACAGAAAGATAATAATTTGATTCTGGAAAACAAATACTTTTAGCATTTTCATGTCATCATTCTTCAGCATATAAGCACAAACTAGTCTGCCTTTGGATAGTATTGTGTTAAGATGTTGGCTTTATTTACTTATTGTGTGTGTGTGTGTACACGCCTGTGCATGTGTGCACGCGTGTGTATGTAGGTGTGCTGGCCTATGGTTCATATAGGGAGGCTGGAGGCTGAATTTAGGGTGTCCTTCTTAACTACCTCAGCCTGTTTCTTGAGATAGTGTCTCTCTCTGAACCTGGGCCTTGCTGCTTTGTCCAGACTGGCTAGTCTGTGACCACCAGGAATATGTCTCTGCTCTCTTAGCACTGGGGTTTCAGGCAAACACACTCACATCTAGGTTTTAGGGAGCTAGGATCTGAACTCAAGCCTTCATGGTTGTGTAGCGAGTGTTTTCTTTGCTTACTGACCATCTTCCAAGCTCTAAGATGCTTGATTCTAAAATTACTATTTGGGTTGCTGACTTGAGATTCATAAAAAGCTATTAAATTAGTTTTACCTTATTTTTAGCACAGAATTTCCCATAATTTCTGAGACAGCCCTGAACATGCCCCTGTCTTTTAGTATTATGTATTATGTGAGTGGTGTTCTCAGTTCAGACAACTATGAAATCAAAATATTCAGCCAAGACTTAATCCTTTATGTAAAAACAAACCAGCACACCCATCTTGTTAGCATTTAAAGTTCCTTAGTGTTTAATAAATGGTCAAATTAAATGTACATTGGAGAACTGTTAAATGAATTTCTCTATGACTCAATATTAGTAAATGCTTGGCTTATATGGGCAAAAAAAAAAAAAAAAAGGCTGTGAACAGAGTTTAAGAAACCCTGGGTTCATGCACGTGCTTGAACACAACTGCTTTGTGAAATGAACATATCTCCAGTGACTCCATAATTGGATTTAGAAACCCATGTTTTGCATTTCTAGGAAAGGGATGAAGCAAAACCTGAGGCTAGCATAGAGGTACCTGTCTTTATAAATTACTGTTTAGGAAGGATGTTAATAGAAACTAATACATACATGTCACCCAGGGAGGACTGGTTATATCATTTCAGATCCAGAATTGTCTTAACTGGATCTCAGGATGTTGTTTTGGAGCACCTAGAAGTGATCTGCCATCCTATTGATGAAGCTGGTCTATGGTGTCTGACAGGGCTCTCCTTCCTCCCTCTCTGGCCCATGTGTATTCTGTGCAAACAGCACATGTCCTTGCAAGATGAACTCCTAGATTAAATGAGCCTGAGGGCACGACTCAGGCTTAATAGTCCTTTAGCATCCTAGTACTGTGCTGAGCCTATTAAGGGTTTCTAAAATATCTTCCAAAGCAGGAACGTATATGTACACAATGGAGGAAGAATGTAGTTCTATTTCTGTAAAACCAGTCCCCAAATAAAGCCATTCAACCAACTAACTAACTAAACTAACTAACTAGCTGGCTAGTTAACTACCTACCTAGCCAACTACACAAACAGCCCAGCAAAGCAAGTGCCGACCTACTTGAAGGCGATGATGTTGGGGTGCTTCAGTTTCCTCAGATGCTTGATGTCCGTCTCATTTTGTTCTCTCACCTTCTTGATGGCCACCTCCTCTGCTCGGAATTTGCCCAGGAAGACAGCTCCTTGGGCTCCACTACCCAGCCACTGCAGCTCTGAGATTTCCTCAAACGGCACTTCCCAAGTATCTAGGCATGAGTGAGAAACAAGCTCTGAGTTCTTGGCTGTGAAGCTATTCTGGTCTTAAAAAGCAAATGAAATCCCTGAGCACTGCATCCATCAGGGAGCAGGGAGTGTACGCAGTATACAGGAGAGAGAGGTGCCTGAGAGGAAATTCTCTCAAGTTAGAAGAAAGTGGTTTCTCACAACAATGGCCAAGGCTTGACCATAATATAACTGGGAGAGCACGCAGTGTTCTTCACCACTGAGCCACTGCTCCAGCCCTCATACTACAATGGAGTAGAAAAGGAATTACAGTGGATTCTGAGCAGCAGCAAGGGTTCTGTCTTATTGAAAATGAACAGATGTCATAGAACGGTCAATCTCTCAGGAATATAAACCGCTCACAAATGTGAGATCACTGAAGGAGCAAATGATACCCTGTGAGATTTGGGAGGACTGCAAATTATAGGCTAAACTATTTAAATATGTTTAAGGGAGTTTTTTATTTTGGTTATTATAGTGAGCATAATATGCATATGTACATACATGTGTGAGTGTGCATGGTGTGGTGTGTGTGTGTGGGTGTGTATGGTGTGGTGTGTGTATGGTGTGGTATGGTGTGGTGTGTGGGGTGTGTGTGGGTGTGGGTGTGTATGGTGTGGCGTGTATGTGAAGGTCAGAGGACAGCTTTTGGATATCATTTCTGTCCTTCAACCACAAGTTCTGGGGTGGGACTCAGGTCATCAAGCTTAGACAGAAAATGCTTCTGTTTTGAAGCCGAATTATCTATTTAGTATTGTCTCTGGAGTTTATGTGCATGTGCATGTACCTGCCTGAACTGATGTGCACTATGTGTGCACAAGAGCCTGTGGAGGCCAGAAGAGGTTGTTGGATGCCCGCACTGGAGCTGAGCCAAGTAAGGTAGCTAACCTGGTCCCAACTGCCCGCTCGCTGCTTTTACCCCAGTGCACTGGTGCCTCCCCAGGACTTTGTTCTTTGTTTAACTACCATGACTACTCTCTGTTGTTCGATATCACCATGATACACAGACTGAGGAAACCCTGATGCTCACCTGCTTTAAGGCAGTTGTTTTGTCTGTGCACTGAGGTACAGCCACAACAGTATTTGCTCGATACTAGATACTGGCAATAGAGAGTTTCCATAACATGTACTAGCTTAGCATCACCACTGAAATGTGACAACATACTAAAAGGAAGATGCAGACACTGTACTTCAAAAATCTAGTGATACTTGTAATCAATGCCAAATGCAGGGGCACATCTGTCTTCCTCTGGTGGCCTGTGATGCAGGATTAAAGATTAGCGTTCTGATCCTGGAATGCACAAGAAAGGTACAACGTTCAATTCTGGTCGGCAAGTCACTTTTGGGGGCCATAGAAGCGCCAGCCCTCAGTAGGGCATACTGTCACCGACAGACTGGGCCTGGGTCTTAGTTATTTCCAAAATGAGCCTTTCTGAAAGTCACATGACCAAGTAGGAGACAAGTTAAATGTAAATTTGTAAAAGAATAAAAGTCAAATAATTCAAGGACTTCTTTTAGCAAGCCCGGGTAACAATTTGTCTGAGTATAAAGCTCAATGATGCACTTGGATACAGAGATTTCCAGGTTAGAATGCAAATCAGTATGACACTGGACAAGCAGATGCTCTAAGAACCAAAAATGTAGCTTATTAAGAAAACAGACATTAGTTGGTTCTGTGAGAAACAGGACAAAGCACTTCTAAAAATCAAGGCTAGACTTGGTGACAGACTTGCAATCCCAGCTGGAGGCTGTGGCAGAAAGGATACTGAGAGTTAGAGGCCAGCCTGGGCTACATAGTGAGACCCAGAGCAGCTAGGACTGCAAAGCAAGACCTTGTCCCCAACACAACACAAAAACCACAAATGAATAAGTAAACAAAGGGCTGGGGCATATCTCAGAGGTAGCGCTGTGTATGTGGAGGTCTGCGTTTGAACCTTAGCAAGGCACATACACCCCTCCCTGATATTGTCCTCTGATCTTCACATACTCGTCCCCCAGGTACATACACAAAAATACTCACACTAAACAAATAAATAAAAATCTAATAAAGTAAAAAAATAAAGTAACAAATCACATTTATTGAAATGTAGTTTATAATCACTAAAAGTATAAACAAGTATCAAGCCAAAGGGATTAATTAAATATCAGCACATTTAAATAATCATATATCATTCAGACATTAAAAATTATGATTGTGGAGGCTGGAGAGATGGCTCAGCAGTTAAAAGCACTGACTGCTCTTCCAGAGGTCCTGAATTCAATTCCAAGCAACCACATGGTGGCTCACAACCATCTATAATGAGATCTGATGCCCTCTTCTGGAGTGCAGGTGTACATGCAGATAGAACAATCATACATTAAGTAAGTAAATAAATCTTTTAAAACAGATTATGTCTGCTGAAGGGATCTGGGCATATCTTAGTGCTAGAGTCTTTGTCTAGCATATGCAGGGTTCAATTGGGTTCAATCCCAAGCCCTGCCCAAGTTATAAAGCAAATAGATACTGAAGGGTTACATTTCAGAAATGAGAAAATCTTCACAATATGAAGTAAACATAGATCTTTCTTTTTCAGTGCTGGAGGTTCCCAAGGCCCCAGACATGCCAGGTGGGGGCTCTAGCACCAAGCTAAATCCCCAGGGCTTCACATTTTTCCAAGACAGGGTCTTATTCAGTTGCTTAGGCTAACCCTGAAATCATTATCTTAGCCTGGGAAGACTCCAACTTGTGAACTTCCTGCCTGAGGCTCCCCAAGTAGCTGGAATTATTGGCAAGATCCACCAATACACTACTTAAAAAAAAAAAAAACACAAAAAAAACCTCAGTAGCAGGTACAGCCAAGGGAGAAGTGGGTACCAGCTGGCAAGCACCTGGTCCCACAGTGTGGGCTCTGCGCCCACTGTGGACATCAAGCTGGGAGCACGGACATTTACTTTCACAGTTTTTGAGACAGTGTCTCATTACGTGGTCTTAGCTAATCTAGAATTCATTTGTATAGACCAGGATAGTCTTGAACTCATGATTCTTTTCCATCAGCCTCTTGAACACAAAGATTAAGTACATATCACTATGTCTAGTCTTATATATTCTTAAAATACTAATGATTATTATTCCTAAGATAAGGATGATAGATTATTTTAAATTTTGGTGGGATGGTTGAGTCATTTTCTCTTAGAGAGTAAATAAACTATTTACAATACCAAGAACATATGTTTCTTTTACTTCAAACTGAAATATATGAATATATGTTACAAAATGATGGGAATTAAGTAGATGATGAGCATTGAAGAATCTCCATTTGGAGGTGGTTGCGTTAGTGGCAGGCTTGTCACTGGGCAAGAAAAAGCCCTTGCTTCAACTGTAGACAGAATGCTGTCTGAAAAGGACAAAACTTGGAAGCAGGAAAGTCGACAGCCTAGCTCTGCCAAGACAGGGTAGGCAAGTCCTTCATAATTTATGGTTTACAGTTGATGTCTGTCAGAGATACTGGGCTAAAGGCTGAAGATAGATGCTCCAGTGTATTGAGAGAAACTGGGGACTGTCCAGGAAGCAGGTTGTTTGCCACTTCGTAGTTCTGAAGCTGCTTGCTCTGCACTTCCTGTTTATTCAGATATATTTATCCTTCTCATGTCTCTGATGTGGTTGAAGTCTAGATAGTTATAGTCTCACAGTTAAGTTTTAAGTTGTTTAGGAATTAAAAGGATGTTCTAGGTCTAAGAAGATGTTTTAAAGTTGTAATGCAAGTTAGGGTGGAAACTGAGTTAGGACCTGAACTTTAAACTCATGGAGATAGGTAGATAATAGAATATTAATATCAGTTGTCAAATACATATGGACTGTTCATTGGGAATGTTATGTTATACCTTATAATTTTCATAATTGTTGCCTAATTGTTCTTCTTGTTTTGAATTGTATTTATTGTTATAAGAAAAAGAGCCATTTATTGGACTAAAAGGGGGAGATATGGGGGGGGGAAGATACACCTTACATTAAAAAAAAGACTCAGTATTTTAAAATGAGAAATTATATGCTTCAAAAATTTCATTAGAGTCTTCTGTCCTCAGAGTGTGCGGCTGCTGTGGCTGAACTACAAAGCAAGAATTTATTTCTTCCTTCCTTCCTTCCTTCCTTCCTTCCTTCCTTCCTTCCTTCCTTCCTTCCTTCCTT